>JAWWMS010000001.1:111322226-111338923 GCA_035048045.1 Chlorospingus semifuscus | reverse complement strand
TCTATGATGATTTATCTCCTTGCAAAAGCAAATACATGGAACATTACCAGTGAAACTGTAAATGTACAGAGGGAAGGAGAAGGGACGTTCTAGATTGATGCTGGTTTTAACATTTTTCTGACTTCAAGCCATAATTGTACCCCTCTGGTTTATTTAAAAAAAAAAAAAAGGCAAAATAATGATGTCAATTTTAAATGAGGAATTTCTGAATATGAGCTGAAATTCTGCTGCTTTCTGATTTAACATTTTTCTTTTGGAGAAATTGCTCTATGCACTAACATGAGATGGTTTATGTCCTTGCAAAAGCAAATACATGGAACATTACCAGTGAAACTGTAAATGTACAGAGGGAAGGAGAAGGGACATTCTAGACTGATGCTGGTTTTTAGATTTTTCTAACTTCAAGCCATAATTGTATCCTTGTTGCTTGTTAAAAAATTAAAAAAAAAATAATGATGTCACTTTTAAATGGGGAATTTCTGAATATGAGCTGAAATTATGCTGCTTTCTGAATTAACATTTTTCTTTTGGAGAAATTGCTCTGTGCCCTAACTGGAAGCATTAAAGGCAAAGCTCCTGCCCTTGTTCCCTCTTACATAAAATGCCCGTGACACGTGATGTGCCTGATTGCAGCAGGGATAGAACTTGCCCCAAGACAGATGTGTCAGAGCAATATTGACCCCCTCAGCACTTCAGCTGAGCTCTCACAGGGATTTTGTTGCATTTCCAACCAGATCACCAGGATTTTCCTTGTAATCACTCCTTCCTCTCTCCAGATACGGATTCGAAGGCGTCATCCTCTCCATCTACGGACTGGACCGAGAAGATCTGCACTGTGACAAGGATGACACCTGCCACTTCCAAAAATCAGAGGCCATCCTGAAAGAACTGGACGTAGAAAATGCCAAACTTTACCTGGATTTCATCGTTCTTGGGATTTTCTTCTTCTCTCTGCGCCTGATTGCCTATTTTGTGCTCAGATACAAAATCCGAGCGGAGAGGTAAAGGAGAAGCAGCTGAACCGAGGCAGTAGGAGAACTTTAGACATCAAATAGAGGGCACTTGACATTGTCTCACTGTGGCAGGCTGGTCCCCAGGCTGGGGACAGCCAGATGCTGTCCTGACCGAGCCCATGGAGAGCCACAATGGGATAGTGGACATCCAGTGTTAAGCCAATCAGTCCAGTTGGGTTGGGTCATGTTTTCATTACACTTTCTAGCTTTAACTAGGAAGAAGAACTATAGAAGGGAATTTTACACCGCAGGATATCAATGCAGAGGCAGTGTAACTGTCACAAGAAACCTGGCTGCAGGAGCTTTCCTTATGAAAACCAATTTTGGGATAAGGTCACCAGGATCCTGGTGGCCAGAATAGTGTAATGTCATCTCTAGTTGACAGGGTAGTGAGATGCAAAATGAGGAATGCAAAGAAAATAAGATTCTCTCATCTTTTTAAATTTCATCTTTGCAGTTTTCTATGTATTATTTTGCAATTTTTTTCCACAGAATTGCCCCCTTCTGGCTAAAAGTCTGTAAATGTATTAATAAGGTAAAGATATCTTTTTAATATGGATACTTTTTTAAAAGAAACCTAAAGCGATTCAAGTAATTATTTTTGTTTCTGTCTGAATTTAGAATTCTGGTGCTTTACTTGTCGAGCTGGTCTCATATCTGAAAACTGTAATGATAGGAGGAAAAGGCAGATTCTGAATCTGCACTAAACCTGTGGTCCCATTTGGAAGCAGCACTGGATAGCACATGCAGTTAGACATGGTCAAGCTGTCACTGAACGGTTGAAAAAAATATTCTTTTGCAGTGTCTTTAAATCCTTAGTATTTGTGATATTTTGGGATACTAGCTCTGTTCATTATCTGTTTGATCTACCTCCTGCCACTGAAAAAAAATCAAAGCACTCCAAGGCTTATTTTTAATTAAATTGTGAAAGCAGGATTTGTCCCTAAAGTGATTGTTAAAGGAGTGCAAGAGCTGTCCACAGATCAAAGCTTGGGCTGCTGTGTTAAAACACCTGTGGCTGCCTCATCCAGGGGTGTTCATTGCATCTGTAACACCCTCTGTGTGGGACCCTCCCAAAAACACACAAATGACCTTGAAATGCTGCAGCTCTCATTGTGCCAGGCAGTTTTGTCCTCATCCCTAAGTCTCCATGCACAGCATGAGAATCAATGGCTCTGAACACCAATGAAACTGTTATTTTGGGTATCTCACCTCTGTGAATTTGGCAGGGGCAATTCTGGTTCCAAGCTGATGTGAATTCTCATGGGTTTGGATTTTCCACCCAAAATGAACCCACCATCCTCACGCTGGACACCTTGGCATGCTTTGCTGCAAATTGCAGAGCTTTCTGCCACAACTGTGAATTTATCTGGGTGTCCCAGACCCCTGAGTGAGGCCTGAATGTTCTGTAAATGCATTATTCCCATCAGGATGCTGAACTCTTGCAGGCTGGAGGCAGCTCAATGTCAGCAAACCCTTGAGGAGCCCAGCAGGGTAGATAAGAGGGACCTGGTGCATCTTCTGGCCCCCAGCAGTGAAAAATCCACAAACCTTTCCAAGACTCCGTGGCTGTGTCTATCCTAGTGAAGTAAATAGTGCCAGGCCCAGCTCTGTTAGTCCTCAAACAGCTGGGGCTAACAGGAATGGGCTCTGCACTGACTTTTACACAGCCCAAACACTGTCTGCAAAAGCTTTGGCTCTGCTGGGCTGCAGCTTTCCCATTTAGCAGGGAAGAAAATTGTTTCCCAGTTTTCCTGGCCTGTGCCCAGGCTCTGTTTGATTTACCAATACAGACACAGACTGCAGGTATCTGTTAAACTCAGGACATCTGAACCAAGCCTGGGGTCTGGAAGGCTTTAAATCAAGTCACATGTTTTAGGAAGGCTGGCTGAACTTTCCCTGAAAATAAGGTTTACCTGTGAAAGCAAAATCAATCTTTACTGTGGAAGAAAAATCAAATTCCTTGCACGGCCTCTTTGCATAATTTTTGTTGATGTTCTTTCTCAAAAAGCTTTTGTACAGCTCTGCAGCTTTTCCAGGAATAATCACGAGCAGGTACAAACCTATATGGCTGTCAGATTTGAGAAATAAAGAATTTGAGCTATTCCAAATAATACTCATAGCTGTGAGCAGTTTTTAAAGAAGGCACAAGCTGAAATCCCTTTAGCACAACGTGCCTTGGTTATTTCAAGACTCTCAACATATTTGTGACTATGACAGGCACTTCAAACACTTTTTGCAAGCAAAGACATTTGCCAAATTCCTCTTGGGTTGCAGACTTGTGGTCCAGGCTGGGGTCAAAGAGTGTGGCAATCCCTGGCACTGGGTACCTTCAGGGTTGATGTTTTTTGTGTTTACCACCTCCATTTACCAAATACACCCTGGCAATGCCCTGCAGTGCTCCAGGTGAGGTGACTTTGCTGCCATTCCCACACTGACGTCTTGCAGGATGCTGCTCTCTCCCATCTAGACCAGTTTTAGCTGTGTGAATTCCTTGGATGCTGTCTTGTTTTCTCTGCCTGTTCCTCTGGTTTCAGGCTGTCTCATTTTATGTTTTTAGCCTCCAGCATGTCCTCCTGTACTATAAATTTGTGTTGTGTTATGGCAGCCAAAAATCTGGTCCTCCACGGGTGTTCCTGAGAAAATTCCTGCTCTGGGAATATTTTTGTCACTCCTTTTTTTGTTAGATATGCTTTTTCCAGCCTTCTGCTGGCAGCATTTAGCTGGAAGTTACTATTCTTAGGAATGCTTTCAGGCTGTAGTATCCCAGTAAAGAAGTAATTCTCTGGAGACTCAGTGATACACATAGATGAGATAATAATTTTTTCTCTCCCTCGCTCACAAATTAACTGATGATCTCTCTTTTGTCACTGCTTTGGGACAGAAGCCTTTAAAATCCATCCCAACTATGTCTTCATCTACTGCAGAGATTTTTAATGTAGTCTCAGGTTAGTTTTTTTCCTCTTTATTTGGAGATAAATTCCAACAGGCTGGTACAAAGCACATCCCCAGGTTAATGGGCTGAGCAGGTGCTCACGTGTTGAGCAGCACTTTGGGAAGCTCTGGAGGCTTCACTTGGAAGAATAACAAGGCCAGCAAGATTCTGAAGGCTTCAAATGCTCAATTTTCAAATACTCAGTTTTATAGCCATATATAAAGAGCCATAAACTCTCTGAAATCAATGCCACTATTACCATTTGAACCAGCCACAGCCTGGCTAAAGGTTGTGTAAGAGGCTAAAGGTTTCACTTGAAAACTGAATGTATGATTTTTGTTGGGATTGCAGGAAGACTTTAATGTCCTGTTGGCCTCCTTTTCCTATTTTGACTTGTTTTGAGATGTTGCTTTGCTTACTGTGTGCATTAATTAAGACTTAAGGTCCTTCATACTTCTTTTGTTGTTTTTCTTCGTGGAAACTTGCATCTAATCTGAAAAACCCTGAAAAACCCTGAAGGTTTTTAAAAAATAACTTGAAGCATTATTATTTGCAATTAAATAAAAGATTTGGAAAGCAGACTCTACTCTTAAGAAATCGAGAAGGTTCCATTGTTGCAGGTCAAAATCAGAGGCCATCCTGAAAGAACTGGATGTAGAAAATGCCAAACTTTACTTGGCCAAAGGGAGTGGAAGGAGACTGGTGCTGAATTCCTCTTCAGCTCTCAGAATTTGGAGCACAAAGTACCTATTTTAATAAAAAGAGAGGAATATGTGCACATGTACCAGGGAGAGCTGGTTATGTAAGTGGGAAATAATGAACCTGAGTCCAAGAACTGGATGTCTCAGGTGATTGGCCGTTCTGTCCACACTTCTGTGGCAAACTCTGTGTTCTCAGCAGAAGGGAATGTTTTATTAATCACTTGTTTCTGTCAGGAAGTGTGGTACATCCTGACCTGTGCCACCCCAGTGCTCCTCACAGAGGTGACCTATTTACACAGTGCTGGCTGGATTTTGGGGTTCTAAGCATTGGGGAAGGCCAGAAAAGCAGATGTCCTGGTGGGAATCTGTTACAGATCACCCAGCCAGGATGGAGAGGTAGATGAAATGTTCCATTGGAAGTCTTTTGATTGATGTCCCTTTTCCTGTGGGAGACTTTAACTTGCCAAATGTCTGCTGGAAACACAACACAGCAGAGAGGAAAAAATCCAGGAGGTTCCTGGGCTGTGTGGGAGGTAATTCCTGACCCATCTGGTGAGGGAACCAGGCCCTGGTGATGCCCCACTGGCCCTGTGTGTGAGCAGAGAAGGGCTGGTGGGTGACAGGGTCGTTGGAGATGCTCTTGGGCACAGTGAACACGAAGTGAGAGGTTTTGGTTCTTGGGGAGAGGTTTTGAGGTGAGAGGTTCTGGTTCTTGGGGAGAGGTTTTGAGGTGAGAGGTTTTGGTTCTTGGGGAGAGGTTTTGAGGTGAGAGGTTCTGGTTCCTGGGGAGATGGAGGTGTGGCAGCAGAACTTCTGCAGGGCAGACTGTGCTTGAGAGCTGGGCTGGCAGAGTCCCTTGGGAGGCAGCCCTGAAGGGCTGGGAAGTCCAGGGAGACACAGAGGTTCTTAAGGAGGAATCCCAAAGGCACAGCAGGAGCAGGCCATCCATGCCCATGTACCAAAGGACATCCAGAGGGGCAGAAGGACTGGCTTGGCTGAGCAGAGAGCTTTGGCTGGAACTCAGGGAACAAAACAGGGTGTGTGACCTTTGGAAGAAAGGGCAGGCAGCCCAACAGGACTACAGGGACACTGAGGTTATTCAAGGAGAAATTAGAAGGGCCAAAGCCCAACTAGAACCTAATGTGGCTACTGCTGCAAAAGACAATAAAAAATATTTCTGTGAATACAGCACTAAGGAGAGTCTTCATCTTTCCTTGGATTTCCTTTATTTCCTACCAGAACAGCCCCATGGGGTGCAGCTGCTCAGGAATTTCTGTGTGCACATCCATTTATAACGCATGATCATGTGAGAAGCTGTTGGGAACTTGAAGTAGGCAGAAAATGACACCTGTGTCATGTCCTGTGTGACAGCTTGTGTCAGGCTGATCACTGCAGTGGCACCCAGCTCTGGGGAGTGCATTCATTGAGTGCTGAGTGCCACTGGAGCCCATCAGGAGCTCTGCCATTTGGGAACAGGGGCAGTGGCATTTCCAGGGATCGACTCCTGCTGTCCTCCTCTCAAATTCCTGTTCCCATAACCACAGAGGGGTTGGTGTGGGGGATGCCACTGAGTGATTTCTGTCAGCCCACACAGCACTCTTCATATCACGTCTAAAAGTTTCAGGTTTGATCTTGCAAACATAGCAAGTTTCATTTTAATTTTCTTTAAATTTTAATTCTGTTCAATGCTTTATGTCTGTTTCTGTACGTATTTCACCTAGAGTTTCTGAAGGAGTAATTGTACTGTAGAGCACAAAATTTAGCTGCAGTCTTGTTATTTGGAAATCTTACTAAGAATGAACCTTTTATGCAGTTGTCAGCTGTAGAACCTTTCTTTAAGAGATTTAGACCAGCCAGGATGTGTCTCCTGTGGCACAAAACGTGGCCATGGCTCAGCCTGCATTCTCTGCATTGGTTGTGCCTTCAGGACACATCCAGATTTTGCTGGTTCTTTTTCTTTTGTTTTATTTTCCCCCTTGGGGGCTCCCATGCAGCTCAGCCCATGCCTGTCCATTGCTTTTGTCCCTTTTTTGTGGATATTCATGGCTGCTGTCCAGTGGGGTGTGAGAATGAGCTGCTTGGGGAGAGTGCAGGGTGGGTAAAGGTGGAGGGATGACTTTGAGGCATCCTTGAGCCACCAAAACCCCAATGTGCTGGATCTCTGTGTGTGCTTCACTCAAAAAAGTTCAAAAATGTCTTTTTCAGCAGATTGCAAGGCAACATGGAGGCTTCTACTTTTAAAGGTTGACGGGGTTTTCTACTTCAGTGGCATCTGTGATGTCTCTTTTCTGACCCTGTTGTAGCTTATTTTAGGGTAATCATTATACTTTTAAACTCCTTTCTGTTACTTCCAGAAACAAACTTTCCTGGCCTCAGTGATAATTATACCAACCTTTCCAAATGTGAATCAGTTGTTGAACATTTTTTTTTTTAACTATGGAAAAAATTCTCCTAAATTATGGCAAAAGAAAATTAAATTTGAGACGATTACACTGATAAACCTTAAAAGAAGACGATAACAAGTCCTGCAGTGGGGCCAAGCCTTCACCTGTGTCAGTAAAGATTTATCAAATACCTTTTCTGAGTCAGCTGACCTTATTGTGAGATCCTGCCCTTGAACCTGTTACTGAATTATTTAACATTTGGTTCTTTTGTTTTTCAAAGCAAGAGTCAATGCAAGGTATGATTTTAAAATCAGCGTGCTAAAGTGTGCATATTCTGAATATCTAATATGTCATTGTTGTCTCTTGTTTCTGTAATGCATTTGCATTACTATGAATCAATTTTATTCTGCTTCTCTAGAGACTATTGCTGCCTGCACGCTGTGATATATTTGCACTGTTGTAGATATATATATATACAGATATTGTAATTATATTATACAAACCATGTCTTTTTCAGGTTGCTTGTTACCTTTGTAGTTTATGCTTCCTGGTACAGTGGACCTGAGTGAAAATGTGGGATGTGGGGCATTCTGATGATATATTACAGTAATAGAGAAATCTTTGTATATTTCTGTATACTTAATACCTGTAAGAAGAGATTTGTATGTGCATTATTTTCCAGACTTAGGGCTTTGTTTTCTGAGACTAGAGAACATTTATGATAATGTAACACACACACACACACACACAGAGAGAAAAAATCAAATAAAGTGTTATTATTTTCAGACAGATGCCTTTGTTCCTGTTCTCACTCTGAGGGAAGATGTGTTGGTAGTGGTACATTTCCACTGCCTGCTCCTTGGGCCTGGCAGCCAGAAAGGACATGGAATTCCTGTTTCCAATTGTGGTGGTTTCAGGTAACCCCCAATACAGGTGGGTTACAGAAATATCCAGTAAATATCCAGTAATCCCCAATACAGGTGAGTTATAAAAATACCCAGTAAAAATCCATGAAGTCACACTGGGGGTTGGAATTAGATGATATTTAAGGTCCATTCCAACCCAAACAAGGCTTTTGACACCCCCAAATTAGGGGGTGCTTCTCTGAGAAACCCTACACAACTGAAGGACTTCCTGAACCAGTGGAATATTAATTACCTTTGTATTTTCATCCAATTCTGATGAATTTTTATTCCATGGACTTATCTGTTCATCTTGTCCTTGCTGCCTGCAAGAGGCAGATGTTTCCTGTGCTGCTTCATTGCAAGAAGCAGGAAAGAATCATTCCCTTCTGCTTGGCACTCTGGAAGGGGTGGATTTCTTCCTCCCTTCTTCCCAGATGAACAAAAACTCTGCTTTATCCTTCCAGTCCCACCTGTCCAATTCCCATTTTAGCAAACACTGCTCTCCCTCATTGTGCCACAGCACCTGTGTGATGTTCTGCAGCCCTTGGGGCATTTCTGGCACCAGGAAAGTCTCCAGCAGGTTTAGAAAGGCAGTATTTGCATTTCTTGTGTTTTTCCTGAAGATCCACATTGGCCGTGAAGTGACTTTGGCCAAGAAGTGACATTGGCCAAGAAGTGACATTGGCCAAGAAGTGACATTGGCCATGAATTGACATTGGCCATGAAGTGACATTGGCCATGAAGTGTCATTGGCCATGAAGTGTCATTGGCCATGAATTGACTTTGGCCATGAATTGACATTGGCCATGAAGTGACATTGGCCATGAATTGACTTTGGCCAAGAAGTGACATTGGCCATGAAGAAGTGACATTGGCCATGAAGTGACTTTGGCCATGAATTGACTTTGGCCAAGAAGTGACATTGGCCAAGAAGTGACATTGGCCATGAAGTGACATTGGCCAAGAAGTGACATTGGCCAAGAAGTGACATTACTGTTTCTGCTGCCCTGGCAGGGAACCCTTGGGCAGAAATCCTGACCCTGCAGGGCAATGCCAGTGCCAGGAGGAGGGTTCAGGGTTGGTGTCCTATTCTTTGGCAAACTCTCACTTTGCCTGGCTGGTTTTCCATGCATTTTTAAGGCTGTTTCATGGTGTTTGTGTGTTGGATTTGAGGCCAAGCCTAGACAACATCACTGTCTTTGTGCCACCCATCCAGACCACCCCAGCAACCAAATTCCCTGCCTTGCTCACCACAGCTCAAAGAAAACTGCCCTAACTTTTACAAGTACCCACTCAAAAATAACATGAAGTGATGCTTAAAGCATGGGTTGCCCTAAGGATGCAATAGGATTACATTTTCAACACAGTTTTCTCATGATGTCAGAGATCATATTTTATATTATGTTTTTAGCCCTGGGAATAATACTAAATTGAAAGAATTACGTTCCCAAAACCTTGATGCCTCCCAGTTCCAATTTTTGTCCACAGATCAAGAAGGGAAGAGGAGGAACAGGAGTCCTTCATAGCCTGAGTGGCAACATAAATTACTTTAAACATTTTATGTGGCAGTTAATGCTATTAGACAACCCAATCATAAACTTCTCATTAGCAACAGTGCAAAAATTGATATACCTCACATGCAATTCCCATTGTGCTCTCCAAATGGATTCATACAATAAAGAGTGTTTGAAACCAAAGGAAACTAACAGCTCCCCATTGAAATCCTGCTTTGGGATGCAGGCTGGAGGGCATGGGAAGCCAAGGAGGAGGATGGAGTGAGAGATGGAGCAGGGCAGGGAGCAGGGACCTGCCCAGGTGAGCAGGGAGCAGGTGCTGTCAGCCACCAGCACTGACACCTGCCCATGGGACACCTTCAGGAAGGGATTGTCAGCTTCATTTAGGGGCAGGAAAGCTGTCAAGGGCTGGATTAGTGAAACTGACACTAATTGCATCCATTTCTGTTGTTTAGTGCATTTTAAATTTCATAGCCTCATTTGGTTCTGTGCCTTTTTTATTTTTTTCTTTCTGTGCCTTTGTCACAGACATCTTGTATGAAAAATCCTTTCCTCAGGATTTTTCCTCCTGAGAAGCTGAGAGGCCTCAAGAAAAAAATGTAAACAATGATTGTCTGCTGCTGTGGAATGCAACAGGTGCATCTGTGATTGGTCTCATGAGGTTGTTTCTAATTAATGGCCAATCACAGTCAGCTGGCTCAGACTCTCTGTCCAAGACAGAAGATTTTGTGATCATTCTTTCCTATCCTATTCTTAGCTAGCCTTCTGATGAAACCTTTTCTTCTATTCCTTTAGTATAGTTTTAATGTAATATATATCATAAAATAATAAATCAAACTTTCTGAAACATGGAGTCAGATCCTCGTCTCTTCCCCAATCCAAGAACCCCTGCGAGCACCGTCACAGGAGTAACCCAAAATGCTACTTCTAGTCCACAAAATAAAATATTAAAACAAAACCCAAAGCATATTTTGGGTTTAGGTGAAAAGTAAGGCACATATTTCTATGATTTTTTTGTCATATTTTTTTTATTCCCCGCTGGCAGGAGATTTCTTGAGAGTAATTGTGCCAGAAAATTAGCATTTCCAGTCCTTTAATAGACATTCCTGGAGGTATTCTCTTCCAAGGAGAGCACTTCTGGGAATGACAGCAGCATGCTTGGGAGGGCTCCAGCTGCCTGGCACTGAGGTGTGCTCAGCAGCTCCTGCCTTCCCATGCTTGTTGGAAGACACCTGTGTCATATTTGCTGTGCCGCACCTTGGAAGTTTTGACTCTTCAGGAAGATGAAGTTCCTGCCAGGTGGCTGTGACTCCTCCTGAAGTCACCCCTCAGGTGTCACAGACCGCTTTCAGCAATTTTTCTTGATAGCCGTAATATGGGCATGACTAATGTTATCCTTTCTACACCCTTGTTTTTATTTTCTTGTGCCTTTTCCAGCAGTCACCCTAATTCAAAATGAGCTCTGGCTGCTCAAATGGTTTGTGGCCTGCTGGTGGAAGAGGCTGTAGCACATCACCTGAAAGGCTGCAGGATGTTTTGTGACACCATGTAAGACATCCTGTGGCAGCTCTCCCTGCACAGGTGTCATTGCACTTTGCATCAAAAGGCTGGGAATGTCTTCTGTCACTTTGCTAATTGTTTTCCTGTCTGGGAGCCTTCATTGCCCTTACCTTGGTGCCATGGGGAGGGAGGGAAATTCTGCCCTCACACCCAGTGCCCACACCAGGCACAGCTCTGCTCTGGTTTGGGGCGCTGTTGTGGCTGGTGCTGATTCTCCAGTGATTTTATCATGATAAAGGCTGGGAGAATTGGGATTGTCCAGATTAAGGGTGACCTAATCCTAAAGGTGACCTAATTGAGGTTTTGCAGTGTGTGAAAGGATATGACAGTGTTCACAGGGGTCTCAGGTTGAGGGAAGAGACGAGGATCTGACTCCATGTCTCAGAAGGCTTGATTTATTGTTTTATGATATATATTAAATTAAAACTATACTGAAAGAATAGAAGAAAAGGTTTAATCAGAAGGCTGGCTAAGAATAGAATAGGAAGGAATGATAAAGGTTTGTGGCTCGGCTCTCTGTCTGAGCCAGCTGACTGTGATTGGCCATTAATTAAAAACAACCACATGAGACCAATCACAGATGCACCTGTTGCATTTCACAGCAGCAGATAATTATTGTTTACATTTTGTTCCTGAGGCCTCTCAGCTTCTTAGGAGAAAAGATCCTAACGAAAGGACTTTTCATAAAATATGTCTTGTGATAGAAGAGGTCCTTAGGTATTCATGGAATTGGTTTAAAAACTATTGCAACCTGTTTGCAATGGAATTTAATGGAATTTCTAATTGTATTGTTCAGTTGGTACCTTTCTATTAGGACTCAGCTGCTGTGCTGTGGTGGCCCACAGCATCCTCATGAGATATGATGGAATTAAGCTCTGAACACAAAGAAAAGAAGCATCTTACACATTTGCAAATATTTCTTTTCAGAAGAGGCGAGCAGGCAGCAGCCGTGGCCCAAACAACATCGCCGGTGGAGAAATGTCTGGCTCGGGTGTTCCAATGAGAGAAAGCATCCTGGAAAATGAAGAAGAGGAACTGACTCTGAAATATGGAGCAAAGCATGTAATCATGCTCTTTGTGCCTGTCACCCTTTGTATGATTGTTGTCGTCGCCACCATAAAGTCAGTGCGCTTCTATACGGAGAAAAACGGGCAGCTGTAAGTGGGCTCTGAAACAGCCTCAGTATATGGGACCCCCTGCCCCACACACACGCTCTGGGCATGCAGAGTGCTTCCCTAGCAGCCTGGGAGAACCTTTACACAGGTACAGGTGGCTGTAGGAACATACACAGAGCTTATGCTGTGCTCACCTGTGTAAGCTTTTCCCATACCTGCATTATACTGATGCCTTCGCACTGTCATTTGGGGTGCCCTGAGTGAGGCCTGTGAGCAGCATAATAATGAAGCTGCTTCATTCTGCAGCAGAAAAGGCCCAAGCTGAGCTCCTAGACTGTTCACTCAGTAGCTGGCAGCAGTGAGGGAATAGCATGTTCATTTGGATGAGTGTCTCATTTCCTGGTGATATTTCTGGTTCCTAAAGACTCGTGGTATGGATACGTAATTCCATCCAGCTCCTGCTGACAGTGCCTGGCTCCTGGGGCTGTAACTGCTTCACATATGGCATGGAGAAAGGGGGACTGTGCTCCCTTGAACTGAATTGAAGGAAACAAAATAGGGTGGTGAGAAGGGATAAAAGAGTCCAAGACTCTCCTACCAAGTGTGGAAAGAAAGGGTGTCCCTATTTCAGAACAGCACCTGGGAACACAGCTGCTCTGGAAGAACATGCCTTTGATAGAGACCACTAATCTTTAGTTGATAATTAACTTGAGCCCAGACTACATCTCATGTTTGCTGTCCTTGGCAGTTCTACCTCCCTTTCTTTCCCACACACAGAGAGGTCTGGCTTTATCTGGGACAGATAGTTAGAAGAGAATATCTGTACTTTCTATGGCTTTTGCTTTATCCTGCAGGATCTACACCCCTTTCAGTGAGGACACCCCATCTGTGGGGCAGCGGCTCTTGAACTCGGTGTTGAACACCATTGTAATGATCAGTGTCATCATTGTCATGACTGTGTTCCTGGTGCTGCTCTATAAATATCGCTGCTACAAGGTAAGGCATCCCTGCCAGAGCCTTTTCCATCTCTGGCCTCTGAGCCTGGGATCAAATGGGCCTTGCATGGCAGTGAGAGACACAGGCACTGCACTGGCTCATCCTCATGCTGGGCACAGCAGGAGTCACACTGTGCAGAAGTCTTTGTCAGTGGTGATGGAGCTGTGGCTCTGAATAGGCTTTGCTGTTATTTTGTCACTAATGGCAGGCCCTTAAAATCAAGGTCTGCTACTTTGTGTTAGTCAGGTCTGAGTCTTCTGCATCTGATCCAAATGTTTTGCCATTTTTACTGTTACCACTTACTGTGGATGCTTCTATTAAGACATTTCACACAAGCTTTGGAACTGGTATTATTTCTGCCTTCTGGAAGCTCTGGAAGAAGAGCACAAGGCTTGGATAGAAAGGCACATTCAGGTTCTGTGGTGCTCAGGGAGTTCTTATATGTGGTACCAGCCCAGCATTTGTGCTCTGTCCATTCCTGCTTTTTAAACTTGTCCCAAAGACAGAGTTTATTTTACAGCCTTGGGCAAACCCTTCCTTCTTCCTAGCAAACAGAAACAATGTGCTCACACCTGTATGAGCTAGCAGCCAGTCTGAATACCCAAGAAAATGCTTTGGCCAGAGACTGAAATAAACCCAAACCAGCTAAAATGCTAAGGGACAGAATACAAAATGAAAGTGGGCAGTCCCTCCTCCTTCACTGACCATAGGGAAGGCAGGGTCTTTGGGAGAGCAGAAGGAGACTATTGGGCTGCAGTTCTGTGACCTGAGCAGGGGTAACAGCCCCTACAATCACTGTCTCTTCTTGCCCTTGGCAGTTCATCCATGGCTGGCTGATCCTGTCCTCCCTGATGCTGCTCTTCCTCTTTACCTACATTTACCTCGGGTAAGTGGGAATGGTGCAGGTAACCTGGCAGTTCAGGGCTCCTTCACCTCTTTGCTGACAATTCCCACTTTGAACAAGAAAAGGAATGTCTCCCCTTCTCCAAATGGACTTTTAAGTGTTGTTAGAAGAAGATAGTTTTCTTTTTTAAAAACTGGAAAAGAAGATCTTTAATAGTCAATGCTCAATTTTACAGAAATCGCTGGGCAGTGATACTGTGAGCATGAAATGAACAGGCTGAACCTTGTGGTACAGAGGCCCTGCATTATACATTGAGAAGCATGTGGAAAGGCATTTCATGTGCCAAGTTACTTTCCTGATTTGTCTTTTTTCTTAAGACAACATTGTTTCAAGCTCATTCCCTTAGCTCCCAGCTCAGGTGAAAGGAAACTTTTAACTTGTGGGTGAGACATTTGTTAAGACACTTTCATTTTTAACCATGAGCATATTGCACTTGGTGGTGGGATGACACTGACAGGATTTCTTTGCTGTAGACAGTCATGTAGCCACAGGCCTGTGCTCATTTAAGACTTGAAATCCTGCCTGCTCAAACCCTTGGAATTGCTGTTCAGCTGAGCACTAAGGCAGTGGGATGCTGGTCTGTAACACAGCACATCTCAGGCAGAAGGAGCAGAGCTCAGAGCAGCAAGCAGCCAAAGGGCAGGTTCCCCTTTCATGATGAGAGGTGCTCTAGTCTGCTTCCTCCTGGTGTAGCTGGGGGCTTTTTTGTTTAATTACAGCCTTACCTTTTGTTTAACTTTGCATGTCACTTGCTTTCACTGCTTAGCTAAATTTTCTTGTGATATTCCAGGGAAGTATTGAAGACTTACAACGTGGCCATGGATTATCCCACTCTGTTCATAGTCATCTGGAATTTTGGAGCTGTTGGAATGATTTGCATCCACTGGAAAGGTCCCTTGCAGCTCCAGCAAGCTTATCTCATTATGATCAGTGCTCTGATGGCACTGGTGTTCATTAAATATCTACCTGAGTGGTCAGCATGGGTGATCCTAGGTGCAATCTCCATCTATGGTAAGCCTGGGTTGTGACTCAAGGTGTGGCTCCTGGAGAGGTTACTCTGTGGCAATCTCAAGACTCTGTATGTCCTTCAGAAAAACAACTTTATGGTGCTGAAAGCTTTAGAAAGTGCCAGATGGGCTATTAATTTGACTCCCTGTCTTGTCTCTTGCTAATTGTTCGTGTAGGGAGTGTACCTCAGCCAGGTCTTTCACAGTGGATCACCAAGTCAGGGAAGGACTGAACCTCACCTCACTGCATGGTAGGGGTGGCTGGATTTTTATCAGTAGCAGACCCTTGCAGGTTTTGTTTATTGTTGTCAAGAGATCATGGATTTTGGTGTGAGTTCTAAATTTCAAGAGAACCTGCAGGACAAGAGGGAGGAGATGTGATGGAACTGGACTGAAGGCCTTCCTGCATGTGAAGCCAGAGCCAGTGTATGTAGTGATGGAGTGTGGAATGTGAACAAAGCACCCCCACTCCTCCTCTGATTAAATTTAACATCTCAGTGAAATGCTGCCATCCGCTTTCAAAGAGCTCATGTGGTATTCTCAAGGGGCTTTTTATAGGATTAACACAGTGAAAACTCTTATTATTACATTAAGGCTTGGAGGTGGTATTTTAAGTGAACAGCACTTTCAGGGACTTGAAACAGCTAGAGTTATGCAAAGTGGTGGAAAGTGCCATTCAGGAAAGCATCTGGTTTATATGGATAGATGTAAATGTAAGGGGAGAACATCTTAAAGAATGTAAAATATGCATGACAGTTCAAGATGAGATTGGTCCTTTTCTTTCTGCAGATCTGATGGCTGTTCTGTGTCCCAAGGGGCCACTGAGAATGTTGGTAGAAACTGCACAGGAGAGAAATGAGCCCATTTTCCCTGCATTAATATATTCCTGTGAGTAAGATTACAATGTTAATGTTTTTAGCCAGATGAAACTCTTTGTCTGTGTCAAAGCAAAGGTATTTTCTTGTCTTAGGTACTTTCTTGCCTTAAGAATGGTGCCCAGTTATGTTCTGGATTTTGTAGAAGGTCTTGTTTACCACTTACAATGTTGCTAACTGTAATTAGCCAAAGGGAGCCCACATTTACCTTGTGAAGCTGGATGTTCAGAAACAGACTAATCCTTTCATTAATACAATTCAGAATATGCCTCTTTTTCTGCACACAAAACCCTGTGTGAGGTGGGCAGCAGTGTTTGCCCAGTTCTGTGATGAGGTGATGCTCACTCAATACATGTATTGATATAATACACACATTGTGTGTGTGCTTTACAGACACATTTAAACATGTGATGAGGCTCCATGCTTCCTGCAGCCCCCTCTGTACTGTACAGATGCCAGTGCTTAGAAATTTGTTGTATTGTTCATTGTTTGGCTCCTCACTTTGCAAAGGGCTGCATTCAAGCATTGCTCTGCAAACAGAATCAGTCATCTCTGCCCTGGCTTTCTTGGGCTCTTTACCTACCACAGTGCCTGGTGCCCTTGTCAGAGGTATCCACATGCCTGAGATCAGATTGTTGGAAGGCAGAAGACTCAGCACTCATGGGACCTGAACTTGAGTGCTTCATGGATTATCACAGACATCTTTTATGGAAAATCCTTTCCTTAGGATTTTTTCTCCTGAGAAGCTGAGAGGCCTCAGGAACAAAATGTAAACAATGATTATCTGC
>JAWWMS010000001.1:111256154-111269855 GCA_035048045.1 Chlorospingus semifuscus | reverse complement strand
AAGAAAATGATATATTAAAACTATACTAAAAGAATAGAAGAAAGGATTTCATCAGAAGGCTTGAAAGGAAAGGAATGGAATTATAATAAAATCTTGTGACTGACCAGAGAGTCCGAGACAGCCAGACTGTGATTGGCCATTAATTAGAAACAACCACATGAGACCAATCACAACAGCAGATAATCATTGTTTACATTTCTTTTCTGAGGCCTCTCAGCTTCTCAGAAGAAAAAGATCCTAGCAAAAGGATTTTTCATAAAACATGTCTGTGACAATGGAGGCCTTCGGCCACAGGAAACCAGAGCAGTGCACACACTCACTCTCAGGGTTACACTCTTGATTTCAGGCTGCATTCCCACTGCAATGACCCCTCCCTGGATGACCCCATCCCCCAGGAATATGCCCTCTACTTGTGCCCCCGGGGCCGCCTGCACAGCCGCCTGCAGGACTTCTGGAGGGAGAGCAAGCGCCAGTGCGGCAAGAACAGAGCCCACGAGGTCTTCCCACACGTCACCCTCTGCGACTTCTTCACGGTGAGGCAAGGACAGTGCAAGGGTTGGGTTTCAGCTGGGTGATACTTGGTGAAACTGGGCCACCTGCTGTTGTCTGACACCAGAACTTGTGGGTGATCAAATGACATGACCCAGGTCCAGGCATGTTGCTTAATGTCTGAGTAAAGCTTAATGTCCGAGTGATGCTGAATGTCTGAGTGATGTTTAATGTCTGAGTGATGTTTCATGTCTGAGTGATGCTCAATATCTGAGTGATGCTCAATGTCTGAGTCATGTTGAATTTCTCAGTGATGCCTAATTTCTCAGTGATGCTTAATGTCTGAATGATGCTGAATGTTTGGGTCACAGTTATTGTTTGAGTGGGATGTTTCAGGGTAGCTGGCAGCAGATACTGGAATCAGATTTATTTCATTTCCTGAGCCTTTCATTTTCTTCACTCAGTCATCTTGTTTTTATCATCTTTAAGAAAATCTCTGCCTGCTCAGCACAGTGTTTCAAAGCACATGGCTGTTTCCAGGGCCATTTTGGTAGATCCATCTAGAGCAGCCCTGTGCAGTCCAGCTGCTGTTAGGCTTCCATGTGTCCATTGCTGCATGGATTTAGCATGGTAAACCTTCCCAGCCAGGGCAGCAGTGGCTGCCATCAGCCAGCTGTGCAGCAGGGACAGTGTTATCCTAGGATGCAGACAGCTTTGGTACAAGCCTGTGGGAATCTCAGGAAAAGATTTGCCCCATCAGCTGGTCACTGCTATGGCGGTGTGTCCCAGATTTTACTCTTTTTACTGAAGCTGAAGATTTTGTGAAATCTTTTGTGATGTTCAGTCCAGCATTGGACTGGTCTGGAAAAACTCTGGAGCCTCCTGGGATCCAGTTTTAGCATGTTGATGGTGCAACATATGAACATCAGCTGTGTCTGGGATGTGCTGAAACAGGCTTGGGCTAAAGCAGCTGGACAAAAATTACTTTGTTCATCATACTTTTGTGTTAAACCATTAAGTGCTTCCTTCCCACTAAGGGTGGGCCATCTCAACCATGCCAAAAAGTAGAGATAGTGAAAATAAGAGTAATTTATTGCAAAATACTGAGTAGTGCTCTTTGACCGTGAAACACAATTATACAGAACAAAAATCATTCATAAATAATGAATGCCATGCACTTGGGAGACATTAAGTTTAAAGGCCTCTCTGGAAGAGATGACTGCATTGCAACCCTCACCTTGCACATCTCAGTAAAGGACTGTAGGATAACAATAACACAAATTCCTGCTTAGAATTGAAGAAGGAAATCGTAATCCCAGTCTCATTTCAGACTTGTTCCTGCACACCTGACAGGTGGTAAAATATTTTGGCTTTTTCCTACCCAAGCTAGATAAACCATGGGTTGAAGGCTCCATCTCCTGTTATAGAACCAGGACATTGTGCTGATCCAGCTGCCAAATACTGCTGAGTTTAATGCCAGGGATTTCAGGAAAATTCCTAGGTATTTTGTGTTTCTCAGGAAGTTTATAGTCCCACAGTTTTCTGGCAGTGCTGTATGACAGAGGCTACAACACTGGCTATGAGCTGGTGGGTGAAGCCTGCTCCTCCTCTGTTTTCTTTCAGTGTGAAGACCAGAAAGTGGAATTACTGTATGATGTCCTAAAGAAAGTGGGTGACAGCTTTTGCCAGATCTTTCCACCATCCATTTTCCTAACACTACATGCATCTCCCAGCTACCTGGGCTTCTTCATTGATGACAACCAGGCAAACATCCTCAAAGACTTGGCTGTGGCATTCTCAACAGAGGCTTCAGCCCTGGCAGGTAGGACCAACACCAGGGGGAAAATGGGAGGGTGGTAGCACAATGTGTAGCCACAGCACTGAAAACATTCCCTGTGTCTCCAGGGGAGCTTAGATATGTTTTCCTACCAGCAAACAGCCTTTGCTGCTACAGATTTGCAAGCAGAGTAGCCAGAGGAGGATGTTTTAATCTTTGAAGACCCAGCACTTTTGCCTAGAAGCTGAAATAATCTTGTGTGCAACTCAGCAGGTGATTGATCAGGATATCCGAGATGGGCAGGGACATAACACGTCCCAGATCTCCACCCTCATGGTGCTGTGCCCCAGCTCGAACTCAGAAGAGGAAAGTTATTGGAGAAGACTTCAGCAAAATATTTTATTTATTTCAGAATATACAAATGTTGTAAAGTTTGTAAATGGCCTGGCTGCATTCCAAGGAACAGGGCCTAATACCTTTTCCAAGGGAAACTGCATCACCAGTGGAGATGGCACAGCCCCACAACAGATTTGCTGGGAGAAATGAGTTCAGTACACACCTCAAGCTGGGAGAGAAATCCAACCATGATCATTTCTTTTCCTCACAGATGAAGCTAGGAAGAAAATCTAGTCCACATTTGTGAATTATTTTGACGTGATTAATACCATGACACCTTTCAAAACCATTATTCAGTAGATCTGCTCTACCACTAATTGCTGTGATATTTTCTACATCATGCAGATTGTGTAGAATAAAAAAAGAGGAGCTTTAAATGACCTTTGTTCCTATGTTGCGCTGTGATTGTTTCACCCCTAGACTGCCACGTGAAGCCCACCTTGAAGCAGTTCCACCTTACCCTGGCTCACAGGTTTTATCCTCACCACCAGAAGACTTTGGAACAGCTGGCCAAGTGCATTAACCCAGGGGAGCCCTGCCAGTGGGTGGCTGCTCTCTATTCACGGGACATGCGCTTTGTGCACTACCAGGTACTGGAATCAGATGTATTTCATCTCCTGAGCCTTTCATTTTCTTTGCTACTGTCTTCTTGCCTTTTCCATCCTTCAGAAAATCTCTGCTTGCTCAGCACAGTGTTTCAAAGAGCATGGTTGCTTCCAGTGCCATTTTGGGCTGAAAAACTGCACTCCTGAATCAGTAGATAATACCTTTATTTTTGCAGATTGCTTGACCTGCATGTCTCAAAATATAACTCCAAACCCCAGAGGAAAAAACCTAATCTTAACCATGACATGAGAAAATAAAAGACAGGAAATAATGATTCTTTAATATTTTCTAGGATTTGTCAGTTTACAGTTTTGCAGCAAAATTCCCTTCAGCAAAATTAGCTTTCTTTGATTGTTCCAGCCATGATGAAAACTGCAGCAGTGAGCAGGGGTCAGTTCTCATTGATGATTTTCTGCTTAGCACACTCTTAGTTGAAACCAGTCAACATTCTTTCAGTTCTCATTTCCAAATTTAAATTACAGAATGCTCAACAGCTTTTTATCAGATCAGTAAATCACTTTGTCACAAGTCTCATGTTGGATTTTAGTCACACTCAGGAGAGCTGCAAGCAATCACAAAAATAGGTCAGATCTATGTTTGCTTGCAAATGTCTGTACCAGTTAGAGGGGGAAAATAGTATTTTTGTGAAAACCAAATGCCTGTTTTTACGTGTATTGTGAGTTTGGTAGTGTTTTCCTTTTCTGTTGGAATCTGAAATGCAGGGAATTCTCTGAACTTCGGGCCTGGAAGCTAAAGAATTAAACACAGAATTTTATCTGAGATCTTGGAAAAGGCTTCCAAACTTAGGTGCTAGAAGCAAGAATGTGGCTTTATGGTTTAAAGCAGAGATATGTTAAATTAAGCTGAGGAAAGTTTAGAGTTTTAGAGTGTAAGATATAGAAAAATAAAAGTAGTTACAGAGGAAAACAAGAAGTTTAGAATGCAGCACTGTAGGTTTGTGTGTCATAACATGATTGGCTAAGAAAACTCACACTGTAGCATGGGTCCATAAGACGAAATATGTGAGGATTGGGTCAAAAACATAAATATCTTGTTGGCAGTGTTTTCTTGGTCGACAAATCCTTAAAAGGTCTTGTGAGTAGAGGTCTTGTAATCTTCTGAACTATGAAGTAAAGATATGAGCCAAACTCACCCTTCCTGCCTGTATAGAGGAAAAATAAATCACATAATCTGAAAAATTTGAGAGGTTCCATCTCGAATTCTTTCCAAAACCCCCACACTTTTCCTCTGCCAAAGTGCCACTGCAGAGAGGGCTGCAGAGTGGCAAACAGAGCAGGTTCCAAAATGCCACTGCAGATCAGGCTGCAGAGTGGCAAACAGACCCGGTTTTGCATCCAGGATCGGCGAACAGCCATCCCCTGAGCAGCTGCATCCCCGGGCACCCCTGACCCTGCTGTGTGTCCCCACAGAGGCTCAGGGCCCTCTTCCAGTACAAGCCCCAGAACATTGATGAGCTGATGATCAACGCTGGGGATTTGATCTACGTGGATCCGAGGCAGCAGAGCGAGGCGGGCGAGGGCTGGGTGATCGGCACCTCGCACCGCACCGGCTGCAGGGGCTTCCTGCCCGAGAACTACACCGAGAGAGCCCACGAGTCAGACACCTGGGTCAAGCACAGGTAATTTAGGGTTTTATGGCTCTGCTTTTCCTTGGCAGTTCCTCCTTGCTGGTAATCCTGAGGGTCTGGGTGGGATGCTGGGACATCTTCTGAGAGGAAAGAGACAGGACGCAAACCTGTAGGCGCGCAGAGTTCGTAAGTTCAGCCGCTCCAGGGATTACCCCTGATCACTCTTGGAGAACCTGAACGCCCTAATGAATTTTGAAAGAGCACATTCTGCCAGGGTAGGCTCAGCCTTCAGCCTGGCTCTCTGATCTCTTCTGTTTTTCCTCCTCATTTCAAGGGCTTGTAAAGTTAGCTTGAAATGAAACCACACAAAGGTTGCTCCACCACCTTGGCACCACCCTTATCTTGTTGATGTGCCCTGCATCAGAAGGCACCTGTCTGGCTTCCTGCACCTCATTCTGCAGCACAGCTGATGCTACTTGCAGATTAGAGCTGATTTTCTAAGCTGGGAAGTTTTGGTGCACTTCTTGATGTCTTACAGAAAGGGAGGAGGCCACCAGGTAGTTATTTCCTGCTTGAAGGTCCCACTTTGGCAGGGTTACACCCAATATACACCATCAGTTCCTCATATTTTAACCTCTTTTTTATGGGGCATATTCTAAATGAACAGCAAAGTGATGAGCTGGATTGCAAATGTGCAAAAAATATTGACTGGAACAAGAATCCTGACTTGCTGATCCTGTAAATAATATCATGACTCAAAAGTCTCTTCTATTTGTCTGCCTGTGTGTTTGTGTGTGTGTGTGTTGCTTCTGCTTTTTCTACAGGGAATATGTTTTTGACACAGCTTCAAGATCCCTCACCAAAACTGAAAAGGAACCCAATGTAAAGCCAAATGGGGAAGCCCATAATCTCAGTATGTCAAGGAGTGTAACCAATGTTGTTTCTCTTCAGGTAATTGTTTTTCCATTTCTCATCTTTGCCACATGCTTTGGCAAATATACTACTAATTAATGGCATTTAGTAAATTTAGTAGAATCTTCCTTTTCCTCCCTCATATTTTCATTTTTGTTGTACATTTATACACACAGTTTTATTTATTATATTGTACATTCGTATATACATACACGCTCATACTGTATTGTATCATATCTCATAGGTTTTTTTAATGTATATGATGTGTGTCAGCACAACACATGAGTTCTCTGCTCAGGTTTCTCTGAGCACAGCCTCAGTGGGTATGGAGACAAGTCTGACAGGTGAGACACAGGCACAACCTCCCCTGACTTCCACATGGCTTCAGGCAGAGTAAATAAATCAGAATTAGGCTCACTGTTCACATCTGCTCTTACATCTGGATTCTATGGATGTTGTCTTGGAGGTTTCCATGGCTCCAGATAATATTTAAATGTTCAGTTTTCTTCTTTATTTTTAGATTTGTAGCTAGTGCAGATAACAGCACAGAACAGATAGCTGGAGACGTTAGCAGCACTGGTAGGATCACATTTTTCACCCAGGTCCAAAATCTACATGTATCAATTTTTCCCATGTCCACTGATCTTCTGGTAGGAAGAGCACAACAAATAAGGACTCTGATTTTTTCCTACAGCACATTTGCACCTGAGTTGCCTTTTTGGCTCTGTCAGAGATGCCAAAATGCATTTTCAGCACCGAGATGCCTCAGAAACCCCTTTAGCTTGCTGTGCTGGGCAATAACCATGGCTAGTTTGTGCTAACATCAGAGGAACTAAGGGCACCTTGAGGGAGTTTCCATCCTGGGGCCTCCAGGACACCATCTATGTGACTGTAAGAACTTTCTGAACAAGTCACACTTCCTTCCTCTGGCTCTTGGCCTCTCTTATCCAGGTCAGATCTGGGGCAGAGCCAAGGCTTGGCCTGAGAAATGTGTTTTGCAGAAGGGCACATCTCCATTCTAGAGTTTCCCTGGCCTCTGGGTTCCTCTCAAGGAGAAGAGAAAGACCACAAAGCCTTGGGTTTATACTCTGGTCTTGTGGAAGTTGATGGGTGTTTCATGGCAGAATTGCAAGTATTTAACAGAATGCATGAACATCAACCTCAAACAACTTCTTAAGAGTTCCCTTCTCTGTTGCTGAAGATGCAAAGCACTTAATTCAGTGCTGCAGCACTGTTAACAGTGCTGTTTTAAACAGTAACACTGTTTTAAAGTTTTAAAACCTTTGACCTGTTTCTCCCTATCTTCTTCTCATTTGTATTTAATGTGCATTGTATACTAACCCCAAACTACTTCAAACTTATTTGTAATTCCATGCAGTCTGAGTAAAAAAAGTGGCCTTGTAGGAGATCTGGGTTCACTGTTGATTTGGCCACATGGTTATGAAAATGTAGAAGTAGTATTTTCACTAGGAAAAGAAGGAGAAGCTTGGTGTTAGTCCTGGTGCAGAAAAGGGCTTTACCTGTCAGATCTTAGCTAATTTTCTGGTTTTTGTTTATATCACCCATATGATATAAAATAAAGTTATGATTCCTTCCCCCACTGAGGTTACAAGATCTGTTGCCAGCTCTGCCTTTCACTTGTGCTAACACAGAATTAGAACCTGCAGCCCATG
Organism: Chlorospingus semifuscus; assembly: GCA_035048045.1. Classification (NCBI taxonomy): domain Eukaryota; kingdom Metazoa; phylum Chordata; class Aves; order Passeriformes; family Passerellidae; genus Chlorospingus; species Chlorospingus semifuscus. The sequence goes on along the minus strand of JAWWMS010000001.1, from coordinate 111,262,414 downwards.
AGGGTCAGGGATGTGACCTTTGACAGGACAAAAGCAAGTGGCCTTAAGCCACACCAGGGGAGGTTCAGGCTGGATATCAGGAAGAATTTTTCCACTGAAAGGGTGGTCAAGCATTGAACAGACTTCCCAGGGAGGTGTTGAGTCACCAAACCTGGAAGTGTATAAGAAACATCTGGATGTGGCACTCAGTGCTGTGCTTGAGTTACAACGTGCTGGTCAGTCAAAGGCTGGACTCAAAAATCCTGAGAGTCTTTTCCAACTTTAATGATTTTATGATTATCTTTCATTTGCCTTTAGTGGAGAACCAGTCAAGCTTATCGCTGTCCTAAGGACAGGCATCTATTCTGCTGTCTCTTCTCCAGGAATCCAGGCTTTTCCTGCAGGTTGTAGATAACATCCTTCTGAAACTCCCTTTTCCCAGAACGCTGCCCTGAGGAGAGGGGTGCTGGTGATGAGCCACGGGGAAAGAGTGGATCAGGTGTTTGGCAAGTCTTGGCTTCAGCAGTGCCTGACTGCAGATGGTGAGTAAGGGAACAGGAGGATCTTCAAAAACCAGGACCAAAGCCAATTAACCCCAGTAATGGGTAGAAGGGATTCAATCTTTGTGTAAATGATAACAGTGCAAATCAGGCACAGCGCTGCTTCAACCTGCACAGAACCAGGTCACAGTGCCCTAAAGTCCTTCATGTTTATGCTCCCTAAATCCTGCAGATAAACAAAGCTCTTGTGCTGCTGATGGAAGTGTGTCTCACTGAACATGAACAAATCACAGGAGCACCCTCATCACCTCTCATTACGTGCTTCTTATCAGACCCCTCCACCTTTCTGGGCCTGAGTCAGAATTGTGGGCTCTTGATCAGAGTCACACTATGTCACTAGTCCAACCTGAGCAATCTGTGGTGGAAATTAAATGTCAGCACTGACCGAAATGAAAATCTGAATTTCCTCTCTCTCAAAAAATAAAAAGGTATGTTTTCAGGTGAAGAAAACTGACCCAAAACAGGGAAATATGTGTCAGGAGGAAGGAGGGGAACAAGAAGGTGGGAGTTCATGAGTGAGAAGTTTGTGCTGAAAGTCTGCCTTACTCTGCTGGAGACTTCCCATCTTTAAGACATGGAATTCACAGCAGATAAGGAGGGTGGTGTATATATACAGCTATATATACCACATAGCTGTATAATCAATAATCAATTCTTTTCATTTTGATTCAGTGGAAATGGGGCTTTTTTGATCATTTTGGCAACTGTAAAAGAATATAGATAGGGAGTCAATTTTTGTTTCTCTTGAGTCCCACAAAGCCAAATTCTCCTGATTTCCTGTTCTTTCCTCTCCTCCTCCCCATTTGCTCCTTCTGAGCTGGAAGAAGAGGGGTTATTCTCTTAGGACAGATAATTTCCCAAGCCAGTGTTGTGACCTTAAAACATGCTCCCTTTAAGGTAATAGCACTGGCTGGTTTTCATCAGTGAGACACTGACAGTCTGTAAAACAAACACAACACAGCTGCTGCCTCCTTTGTGCCACAGCAAAATGTCCTGCTTTGTTTCAGGGAAATACTACAGAGCAGATCTGAACTTTCCCTCCTCCCTGCCGAGGCAGAAAGACAGCATGAAGCAGTTTGAATGTGATCCTCCTTTATCTTGCTGTGGTATTTTCCAGTCAAGACTTATAGGTAAGCTGGATATTATCCTCCTGCAAATGTAAGGGTTTGGGAAGCAGGCTGTCATCACCTGCCAAAGCTCATGCTGGCCTTGCAGCAGAAAAATTGCCTGCCAGCACTCAATTATGGCCACAATTCTCTGTGGGAAACCACTGCAATGTCTTCTTTAATAGTAAAACAGAGAACACAGCTGATAACTTGTCTTTGGGACCCCCTCTGCCAATTCCTGGAGGAACCAGAACACTGCCTGTGCCCTGCTGCTTGTCTGCAAGGGATGAATGCCTTGTGCAGTTGTCCCTGAGTGGACAGTGAGGGGTGAAGGGGCTGGCCAGAGGAAGCAGCTCTGTGGTCAGCACAGTGTGGTCACCTCACTGCAGGAGGATGGGTGGTGTGCGTTAGGCTGACTCAATTCACTCACCAGATTGTTTGTGCTCCCTGAGCAAGAGGCATGACTGTGACAGTGCAGGTCTGCTGCAATTGCTTGTCTCTGATGGCTCAGATTTATGGACACAGCCACATGCCTATAACTGCTGTTTGCAGATTTGGGGTGAATCTTCTGTAATTATCTTTCCAACACTCATTTTGGAATTGATGTTTCCACCAGAATGAGCTTTCTAATGAGCTCAATCAGCAGATAGTGGGAAAAATGAATAGAAAGGGACTGCCTATATATCCCATGTTGATGAAATTGCAAAGTTCTGAGCTGTTTTTTTGCAGAAAGTGTTTTGTAGTAATCTCTCATCCGTCACACTTTGCTGTTGCCATCCAGGGGAAGCTCTGCTGGAGCAGGAGGTGACAGTCAGCTCCGTGTACTCGTCCCCTGCCCTGCACTGCGTGCAGACAGCTCAGCATGTACTGCAGGGTAAGGCAGCAAAACCTGCCAGGTGCTTCTGCCACACTGCAAACATCTCCAACAAACCTCTCTGAAGCCTCTGACATCAGCAGTTAAGGGAGATGCACAACTTTGTGGTTGTTTGTGGTTTTCTTTATGCAGGCAACACGAGGTGGTTTTGGCTGTTGGTAATGCAGGCAGCAACAAACCTGCTGGTGTGTGTGTGCATTCTGTGGGATATATCAGAATAACTCTGGGCTTTCCTAGTTAGAAACAAACCTGCTGGTGTGTGTGTGTATTCTGTGGAATATATCAGAGTGACTCTGGGCCTTCCTAGTTAGAAACAAACCTGCTGGTGTGTGTGCATTCTGTGGGATGTATCAGAATAACTCTGGGATTCCTAGTTAGAGTGGACCTGCTGGTATGTGTGCATTCTGTGGGATATATCCCAGTAACTCTGGGCCTTCCTAGTTAGAATGGAATCTAATGTTATATAAAACAGAGGTGTTTCATATCTGCTGGAATTCAACATTAGTAACTGCTCATCAAATCACCAGTGCCACCTCTTCCAGAAAATGTTTTGACCCAAGTATCAGATATTTCCAGAGCTCTGAAGGAACTGATTGTGAATCAGGGAAAACTGCATCCATGCTTCCTTTAGCAAACCAAACTATTTTAATCCTTCATAGTGCAGAACATCTTTCCCTTCCTTTCCTCTCCCTCTCTTGTTTTTTCATCTCCTGTTCCTTTCAGCAAGCTCACAGTTCATTACCATGTTTATATCAGAATGCATTCACTGCCACTGAGTAACCTCTCTTGAGAATACTCAAAAAAATTTCTTTTGACAAGAGAATTCTATTTCTAATACTGGACAATTTGGACAGTTTACTGCCCCACTGAGGAGCAAAATGCTATATAAAAATAGTAAAAATATTTCCTGTCTGAAATTTATCCAGATTGCAACATTGCAAAACTGAGTTTTTTCCCTCTAGCAGAGCATCACAAGAGAGCTTCAAAAATTATAATTATGATAATGATGATGATAATAATTTGCAGTCACTTTATGTTAGTCATACAAGAATATAATGGTGGCTTCCTTTAATCAGTTGGTTGATAATAAGTAATTCATTTTCATTAATGAAAGTACAACAGCAAACAAGGCAGAATGTATAGCCTGAATGTAGCACTTGGAGTGTACCTTTCTCCTAAGATCTATTTCTTGTTCTTGCAGGGCTTAAATTAAATCAAAAAGTCAGAATCAGGGTGGAACCAGGATTGTTTGAATGGACCAAGTGGGAAGCAAGCAGGGCAATCCCTAAATTCATGACTGTGGCAGAACTGGTGGAGGCGTCTTATGACATAGACACAAGTTACAGGTAATTGTGTCTGGCTGATAAAGCTGTGGGGTTTTTCCCTGAGATATCTTGTCCTTTTATGTGTCATAAATCATTGCAAACACTGCAAAGATGGGGTGATTCTGATCAAATTCAGATCAAAATAGGATACAAAAATAAGATATGCTGTCACCAGCACATGGGTGCACTGGCACGAATGTCTTGTGCATGGGACCAGCCCTCCTCTGGTGCTGCCTTGACATTATGGGCATTAATGTCAGGTCCCAGGAGCTTTGCTTTTGTCTTTGGTTCATGTGAAAACACTTTGGAAATGTGAAGAATAACCTGATATTCAGTGACAAAGAAATGTGATGTTACATAAGGTCAGTCAGCCCTTGGCTGAGGGTCTGCAGGGCAGCAGCAAGAGGTTTTGGGGACAGGCAAGATAAGAACATTGCACTTTAATTGATGTTTCTGGCATCATTTTAAGTTGTTCAAAGTTTAATATTGTGCTCAGCAAGGACTTTTTGGAGCCCTCATAACTTGGCAGGGTGAGGGTCGATGCCTTTTCTGAGCACTTGCAAACCACAGCCCGGCAGGAAATGATAAACCTCCAATTCAGTCTAACTCCTCACCTTGTTCACAAACCAGGCTGCTCAGTGTTTGCAGTGCACACAGCCAGATCCAGGAAATTACTCAGCTATCTCTGGGATTTCCCACATATTCAAGAAAGGGGGAAAGGAAACATCTCATGTCTTAACACATTCCTTACAGCCAAGGAAGTATCTTTGTTTCAGACTGCATAAAGTCTCCAAAATCATTTTTTTGGAGCACAGGTCTTTCTGGTGTGTTCTTCACCAACAGGCTGTATTCTCTAGGGGTTTTTTTTGGTCCAAAATCACTTGCCTCAAAAGAAACTGTGCAAATGCACAGCAATGGGAGGTTCAGAAGGGAATCTCTAAGGCAATGTTAACTCCGGTGTTGAGGCCCCTCACAGCTCACTCAGGTCCAGGCAAAAACAGGGGGGATAAACTATAAACTTTGACATAGAATGCCAGTTTCTTCCCATCACATGCAGGGCTAAAATATCCTTGGGTTCCAGCTGTTATGAATGAGTGAGATTACTTAAAGGATCACCAGCAAAGGGTGTCAGTAAAAACCAGACATAATATTAAGCATCAGCACAACAAAATTCATTGGCAAGGTTCACTCTACTACTGACCTCATGGGACAGCAGGGTCTGGTTTTACCAATTCTGCAAATGCTGTCCATCACCCAAGCCCCACCAGACCTCTGAGGCTGCCCTGATTCACAGCAGTGTGATGGTCTGGCTCTTGGGTTTTTTGGATGCCTGAAAAGCCTTGGTATATAAATGAAAGAATGCCTGGTCTCAGCAGAAGTGCTCAGATATTTTGGAGTGATGCATTGTGATTTCTGTCCCTGGAAACACCTTTTTTTTAAACTCTAGTAGTGGAAGTCTTTACTAACCATTTGGCCAGCATTGCAGATAAGCCTTATTCAATACAGATTTTTATTTACTTGGTTTATTGAGGAGATTAATGCTGAGGTACCAAATCTTGAAAGCATTCACATCATTGTTGTGTCTCCTTATTTTGAACTCAGTCAGGATTGGAAGACCCAGGCAGCTCTGCAGCTCATGTCTGGGCAGTGGTCCTAGCTGGCAGAATTGCTCAAAGCTTTTCTTAGGCACAAATCCTGCTTTAAATAATCTCCACTGTAAACTACAAGTTTTATTGAAGCCTGGTTTTCCCTGCATCTGGTGCTTTATGAGCTATGAGACTTAGCCATGAAATTGAATGGAAATTACTCAGAGAGAAGCTTTAGACAAGCAGAGGTAACAGTGTGTCAGCCAAGCCAGTAGATAAACCTTTTCACTAAGTGCCTTTTTCTCTGGTGTAGTCATTCAATGCTGCTGAGAGTGCATGCATCTAGATTAACATATATTTGTGATTTTATTGTCAGGGGTAACTTCCCACTCTCCTCTCTGGTGCCATCAGAAAGTTATGAAGATTATGTCAGCAGGAGCTCTGCGGTGATAAAACACATCATCAGTGCCTGCCCCTGCAAAGGTAGGGGTTTCAGGTCTTTGAATATTCTGTCAGACCCTTGCAGTAAGAGGAACTGGCAGAGATTTGCCATCAGAAACACATTTAATGTGAACTTTTGGTACTGCACAGAGCTTAAGGTAGACCCAATACTTGCCCTGGGCTACACTGAAGTAACATAAATGCAATTTATGGAATAGAAATGAAAAAAGTAAAATGAAACTGAGACAGTAGAGTACTAAATTGCAAAAGTATATGCTTTTCTTTGTCTTTCTACATCAGAATGTTGTGACGGTGTTCACAGGGGTCTCAGGTTGAGAGAAGAGATGAGGATCTGACTCCATGTTTCAGAAGGCTTGATTTATTATTTT
>JAWWMS010000001.1:111224818-111243519 GCA_035048045.1 Chlorospingus semifuscus | reverse complement strand
GTGACAAGGTCCCAAAGCCACATGGGCTCCCAGAGACAGCAAAGGCTTCTTGGCTGGACATTTTCAAGCACATTCCCATGAGGGAGAGAGGCCTCTGCCTGAATGCAAGGGCAAAGGAGACCATATGAGGACAATATTTAACATGGAGTTTATTTACCAAGAAAGGGGAGGTAGAGCAGTAGAAAGAAATAGGAAAGAGGTCTCAGAGGGAAAGAGACAGTGAGAGAAAGAGAAGAAAAGAAAATCAGCTGGAACCAGATGATCTTTAAGGCCCTCCCATTCATTCTGTGATTCTAGAAGGTGTGGATTTTGACATTACTATTATTTGCGACTACTACAATTTAATCTTCTTCATCTTATTATTCTTATTCTTATTTACTATTACCAGCATTTATTTTTCTTCATCTTAGTAATTCTTGTTCTTTTCATTGTTTTTATTCTCTTGTCAATTAGTACTACTACTATTTCTTATCTTATTCTTATTATTATTCTTAATCTTGTTCTTCTTATAACTCTTGTTCAATTTATCCTTATTCTTTTTGTTATTCTTCTTATTTTAACTACTATTTCTTCCTCTTTATCATCTTCTTTACTACTACAATGATTTCTTCTTTATCTTCTTATTCAACTTTTTTTGTTATTCTTTTTCTTCTTATAATTATTATAATTTACTACTAATAATTCTTAATCATCTTATTCCTCTTAATCTTACTCTTATTCATATTCCTATTCTTATTTTCTTTGGGATTTTCTTTTGGAGGGAGGGGTTTTGTGTGGTGGTGTTGTTTTGTTTATTGGGAGGATTTTTGGGTGGTTTTAGGGTTTTTTTTTTGTTTTTTTTGTGGGTTTTCTTTTCTTACTGCTACTATTTCTTAAGCCAAACTTTCATTGTTTTGGCTCTCTGTCCCTGCCTCTGGCACCTGCTCCTCGAAGGAGGGAGAAGCCCTGTGCTCAACTCAGGCCTCCGAGGGACAGGCCCTGGGAGCCCATTTTCTGCAAAAAATCCGTCTTTGTTCCCTGTCTTCTTCTTCACTCAGCTCAAAGCTCACTTTGTGCCATGTCCTTCTCCTGCAGCAAGGGCTTGACCCCATTGCTGTGGATGCTCACACGTTCCCAATTGTCCTGAGCAAGCTCTTTGTCACCATCATTGTCCCAGCTGGACTGCACACAGGGTCTGCTACCATTGCCTTGGGACAACTCCTGTCCAGCAGAGTCTTCCTCTTTGGAAAGCTCTTGGCCAACAGAGTCCTCCCAGTCAGATGGTTCCAACTGCTCCTTGGGACAGGCCCTGCTCCTTGCATTCTTCCCCATGGAAAATTCTTGGTAGCTGAGGGCTTCTCCCTGGGACAGCTCCTGCTCTCCTCATCCCAGCTGGAGAGCTCTCCACAGCTACTGACATCTCCTTGGGAGAGCTCTCGCTCAAGAGACTCTTCCCAGTCAGAGATCTCTTGGTAGCTCCTAACATCTCCCCATTGGGAAAGTTCATGATCCATGTCAGATTCCTGCTCTTCCTCCACTCTGACAAGGCCCCCTCCTCCTCAGTCCCTGACAGGGGCAGGACTGAGCCACCCACTGCCCTCACCAAGTGCCCACTGAGGGCCTGGTGTTCAGCCAGCTGGACAAGGGGCTGTGTGGCTGGGAGTTGGGGTTCACTTTGTCCTCTTCCATCTCCACTGTGCTCTAGCACAGAGACATCCCAGGAGCTTCTTCCTCCTGAGAGAGGCCCCGGGGCTATTGCATGGCTTCCTCAATGGCACAGATAGTGGATCCAGCCCTCCCTCAGCACATCTGCATGGATGGGAAGCTGAGCAGGGCAGGGGAATTGCTGCCTTTGCCCCCTCTTTTACCTCAGCAGTGACAGGAGCACGGTGCTCCTGCTTGGGCTTTAATCACCATGGCTCCCTCTTTGAGCAACAAAGTAAGAGTGTGTTGTCCAACAGGTTTGAGACTCTGATGAGGAGAAACTTGGTATCTTGGAGGATGGCAAGAATTGCTTACACTAAGGAATTGAGTTCAGGGTTGCTACATAAATGGAGCAGGGTGATAGTAGCAAGATACTCATCATGAAGATAAAACAACTCAAAAGGGAGCCTGTCTTAGACTGTGTGTATAAAACTGGGAAAAGGAGGAACTAGGAACTGCTTCAGATGTAGAACAGTGACATCCTCAGGAAAACTGAAACACAGTAGGACAGCTCACATAACCAGAGCTCTCCAATGAATGAAGGGCTCATCAATAAAGACAGAAAGGTAAAATTTGGAGGAGAGTTTTTCTCCATGTGAAGAAGCTGCTTGAATGCATGGAACTATTCTGTATATTGACAACATTTTGCTAAGAGCTCGTGGATCACTGATGATGATTATGATGATGTCGCACAGTGCCAGGAATTTGTTACACAGCCACCCCCTCACCCTGATCAGCTATTTCAATATCTTTGAAACAGCTTAAGAAAGACACATGGTGAAGAAGGATCTTGGGACTGAGCTGCAACACACCAAAATCAAACCAAAACAAACAAGTAGTATACAGAAACCAGAAGGAAAACCAGCCTAAAGAGGAAGAATTTAAAAACATTGCACCAGTGTGTTAGGATAAAAAAATTCAATTGGAGTTCCAACTGTCAAGGGAAGATTTAGGACAACAAGAAGAACTCCTACAGATGCAAGGACAAGAGCAAAATCAACAAGGAAAACGTAGGCCTGGAATTGTGCCCTAGTGACAGGGAAAATGGAGAGAGCTGGGAAGTCCAGTGCTGCCTTTGTCTTCACCAGCAAGACCCCCAAGTCTCTGTGCCCAGAGGGAGGGTTCAAGAAAGACAGCAACCACCAGGAGTAGAAGAGTAAGTTGTGAGGACACAGCCTCATGGCTTCATGAATCCAGAATAATTCCACACTGGATTTGACACCTCATTACTGGCTACATGGAATAAAGGAAGTTGCTGTGAGAATCTGAGAGTATAAAAGGTCCAAAGATACACCTTCCAGACAGAACACTGACAGAAATGTTTATTCAAAACACCTAGAAATGTTTATTCAAAACATCTTAACACAACCTTTTACAAATAAAAATATTGCAGGCTTACCAAACCAAATCATCTACTTTAAAATTTCATTTTTTGGGTCTTTTCCTTTAGTTATACCCAAATCCTCTGATTCCTCTGGTTCATCCTCCAAAATCAGTAATTTCTGTGGAGTAGAAGGAAAGACAGGGCATAGAGATGCATTTTATTATAAAACAATAATATAACTCTAGAACTCTGCTGTCCACCTCAGCCCTCCTCACCCACTGCCTTTCAATGCCAGCAGTTGAAGTTGTTTACATTGTTTGTCAGCTGGCAGACAGACTCAGTACACCCACACCAACTGCCAGCCAGCCCATATGTAACTCTGAACAGCCAAAAATGCCTCCTGGTTAGAGGATATCATAAAGAATGCAGAACAAAAAAAGAAGGAATTTCTGTGTGGAAAAAGAATGATGGTAAAGGAGCAGGGAATACTAGGCTGCAAAGAAAACAGATTTTGTTATATCTGCTCTTCACAGGATGCATATTTGCTTCAAATCATTCCCTCTTCCTATAACTTAATCTTGCTAAACCTAAAGACAAGGAGAACAATATGTTGCTTCATTAATTATGTATGGAGAGCTATGCTGAAAAATGTTGAAAATCATCCAGCTCCTTGATTTTGGAACTAAAGAGTTGGAGGGAACTTTGAATCTATCACTTTGCTGTGTTTTCAAGCATTGGCATCTGCCTCTGTGCCATACCTAACAGACACCTGGGCTCATTTGCTCTCAAAAACACCCTAGAAAAGCCACTGAGAAAACCAGAACTGCTTTGTTGTGGTGGGCCAGAAAATTCATTAGAATCAACTTCAGTCCAAATGGTTATTTGAGTCCAAGTGTCTTTGAGAGAAACCAGACTCAATGCACCTTTGCCAAATCCAAAGCAGAGCTATAACCTGCTGAGATTTCTGATGGATTTAACCCAAGCCCAGGAACCCTGTAAGATGTCAGTCCCACACACCAGGTCAGCCAGCTGCCTGTTCTGCCCTGAAGCTGGAGAGCACCTTCAGAGCTGAAAATGAAAATCAAATAAACTGAAAACTACAAGAGCTGACCTAAATGTTTAGTGTATACCTCCAGGCATCTTCATATGGTTTAAGGTATTTTCTAATCCATAAAGACAGTGGTTGGCTTGGATTTATTGTAAAATGGACTGATTACAAATAGATAAAATTATCTGATATTTTCATATCAGATAGGCAAGCTTGTAAATTTTAAGAATAAATACAAAGAACACAATTGGTTGGAGGCTTATGAGCTAAATATGAGTAAACATGGATGCATCCCTGTTGCTGCTTGTAACTGTGTATTTAAAACAGGTTTTTGAACTGCCTGGAAGAAAACCTGAGCACCTGAATTTCAAATCTCCTTGGTTTGTAGGAGAAACAAACCAACCAGAGAGTATTCAAATCAGAATGTATAACAACACCAAAAATTTCTTTCTTCATATTTGTTTTGCCTGCTTTTGAACTACACTTGGGAGAATTAAGAATACACAGTTGTATTCATGAGAGAAAAGTGAAGTGCTCAAAACTCCTGAACTTCTCAGGATCTCACATACTTTGTCTCATTTTTGGCAAAAAAAAACACAGTTTGGAAATTCAGTCTCTTACAAATTCAGCCTTGCAAGTGCTGTCAAATGTATATGCACAGAAGTGTCACTTTTAATTTGTTCTGTTGCAGCATATGAATTTAACTTCTCATAGTTTACTTCTCCAGAGGATTGCCCTCCTTATGAAAGGCAGAGATGCCCATGGTCTCCTAACAGCAGCATGGCTTCAGATGATTGACATCCACAATTTCAAACCCTGACTGCTAATTAAAGAATGAGCACACGAGCCCCATTTCTCACCTTGATCCTCCTGATCTTGATTTGCTTCTTCCTCTCTCTTTTCCTCACCTTCCTCTCCTGCATCGCCTTCTGGGTGATCCCCACCCTCCTCAGCATCTGCAATATAAGAAATTAGAAATACCAAAGAAAACCAATTGTACAAATTTGCATTCAGCCTTTGTTTCCATGTAATAGCTCCTAAATCCTACTGAAGGCTGCAGTTGTTGTTCACATGAGAAATCCCACAAAATCTTCTCTGTTTATAATCAGGTTTGTATAATAAACCATGATATAGAGTCAAATAACTCACAGGCTTCCCAAGACAGTTGTATCTCATGCTATGTGAAATAAAACACATACATACATATTGTGCAGTTTATGAATGGACTTGGAAGTTCCAAATATTCAATACATGGAAAATCACAGGAAAAACAAAACAAAACACAAAACCCCTCTCACATCACTTGATATTAAACTCCTAAAGCAATGGTCACCATAGTCAAAACATGGAGTTTCCAGATGTTTCCAGAACAAACCTAGAGCTGATGGAATTTCCTCCTCTTCAGCTTCTCCACCTTCAGCTTCCTTGGGGACTAGCAGCTCCTCATCATCGGGAGACCAGGGTGTTAATTTGGTAATTTCTGATACTTTCCATATTGGTTCAAGAGGTAAAGGTGGTTCATCCTCATCTTCCTCCTCTTTTTCCTAGAAGAGAATTCATGAAATCCAGGATCTCATCCTACAGACAGTAACTAAGATGATGGGTTAGTCTACTAAAACATCCTTATCTGGGATCAAAATGGCAATGAAAGTATTTACAGGTGGAGGAACTTCAGCAGCTGCAAATCTTGGACAAGAACTACCAAGTTCTTGAACCCTGATGAAATCAGTTAGCTGTTAATGATGATTGCTACCTCATGCTCTGTCTGGTAGATGCTGCACTGTCTCACACAGAAACAGAATGAAAAACCAGCTGTTTCTGCCTCAATCTTTGCCTAGGGAGGACATTTGAAAGGATCTAGGAAGGAGGAAGGTTGTGCACAGAGCTTATGGCTTTGAAATCTTAAAATATTTTTAAAATTTAAAAAAATCATGTTTTTCCTACAAATATGAAGGAGTCAATAATTGAATCATTGTCTGTATTATTAGCTAATTTCTTCTCCTTTTTTTAATGGGCTTTGTTCTGTTATTACTTCAACTAAAGCAGAAGGGCAAAATTTAATGTTACTTTAGTGACAGCACTGTCCCTTGCTTTAAAAACTCATCTAAGAATTCCCAGCTGAACTAAGGAAATACACATTACTCTGGATACTCTCATGAATCTGATACTTAATTTGAGGATCTCTTGCTTTTAGCCAGAATAAAAGCAAAACAGTCTCCAAGCTTTGCAAATCTCTATCACAACTGATAGGATTTTGATTATTATTATTTTATCCTTCAGAATGATTGCTGCATCACAGAGTTTTCAGAGTGTGTAACAGGAGCTAATGTGTCAGACATCAGAGGTAGCAAACTCTAAGCTAAACTGTGGCAATTTTTTAAAAAATCAGTTATATTAAAATATATTTCCTACTTCTGTAGCTATTTTTGCACCATGTCAAACAGATATGTTTCAAAACATTCATGAATAAAGAAGGGAAAACAGACTTTGATCCCAACCAGTTACTACAATTATTAGAAGCTGTGGATATTAAGTACCTAACATGACCAGACAGCAATAGGATATATTTCCCAAACATGACCCTGCTGGAAATTACCATTTGTATGCAAAGCACCAAGCAGTTCAGAAACACAAAAAATATTGCTCATTGTTTTCTAGTGTTGAGAAGAAAATGCAATAGAGACTAAATGTGTATACAAATATATCTATATTCCTCTGTGATTTGAAGCTTCAAATGTTTTGGAAAGGTCCTGATTCTTTTTAATCAGAAAGGGTTCATGTTTGTAAGCAGTACAAAATCACACCTTGTACTTTTCAAAGCTTACACAGTAGAAAACATTAAAAAAACAAAATGAAACCTCATTTAGCACCTAGGAATGCATGAGTTTCCACCCTTTTTGACTCAAAAGATCTACTTTCACATCACTGTAAGGCATTTTATATATTCCTCAACAACAGATTTGATTTACTGAGTGCTCTTGCACTGTTTCTTTTACCTGCACTGGTTGTATGTATTCACCATGCTGCTCACATCCAATATCAAAGATGAATTTGCCACGACCTAAAGGCTGCATAAAAACACAAAAACATCAGGAGAACTGAACAGGCAATCCATTCTAAGCACAGAAATGTAAAATATCCTTTACTACAAATTCCATACAATAGTCAGTAACACTACAGTTGGAAAGCAATGTTGCAAAGAAACTTGGCATTGTGTTTATAGAATAATTCAGTTTCATGTGTTACACTTATGGTACAGGAAATACTACAAAAGATCAGAAGCCTAGTTTCCTATTTTAAGTGGAAATAGGTCATATTAAGGCAATTCCATGCTAACTGTTCAGAATAGAATGCATACTTACCTTTCCATTGAGAAACCTGCCCTTAAATCTGTGGTTTAGGTGGATAAGTTCAGCTGGTCCATTCTGGATTCCATTTACCCAACAACCAACATACTTAGATCCTGTCTCTTTATAGACATATGTGCCTTGCCCATGCCTAGGGAGAAAATAATAATTTTGTTTTATACCAGTGAATATTAAGAATTTAGGCTGTTGTTATAATTAAGGCATTAAAACTGCATTCATTAAGCAGCTGAAACTACTTGAGCTGGACTAAATTGCCAAGGTCACCCCTGGACCTCATTTGCTGCAGTCAGACATGCTCTGAAAATGATGTTTGCATTTTAATGCCATTGGATGACCTGAAACATCCCTGTGAGAAGGAAACAAACCTCTTGTTGTTAGCCCATTCTCCAGTATAGGTGTCTCCATTTGCATACAGATATTCTCCATAGCCCTGTCTCTGGTCATGCACCCAGTCTCCTTCAAGGACAAAAGGATAAAATCAGTGTGAGAGCTGGTTTATTTCACTGTGGCCAGTTTGTAACATTGTCATACAAGTATTAGAGAAAGAAAAGAAAGCTATGGCACTGCTGGGATTCCTCACTATTCCTTGCACTGCTCCTTACTCTAAAGTAGAGTCCCCTGCACTGTTTTCATCAGTCTGTTCCTCTCCACAAGTATTTATGCTGCTGCCTGACCTCCCTTTCCATTTTCCCATAATTACCTGCCTTCATTATCACTCTCTATTACCATTATGAACACATAACAACCCAGTCCTGTCTTTGAATTGGGAAATGTATTACAGTTGCATTAGATAATGTGACATTTCCACATGAATTTAAAGAGGAGCTACTTTAATTTAACTCATTTGCTGAAGCTGTCCTGTCAGTATTGGGGCACATCTATTCAGAAGGATGCTAGATGGTTTCTATCTTAATTATTCTTGTAATCAAACTTAAAATAAATTTTTAAAAAATGAAAAAAACCAAACAACTCAGAGTATATGTTCCTGCAAGGCAAGATTGGGCTGCTCTTTTTGCTCTCAGCTTTAAGTCCTCACAATGTGAATGTCTTTTCTTTCCTAGCTTGGAAATTAGGAGGGAAATATTGTCCTTTGAAACTTAACTGATAAATTCTGATTGTTTCAGGTACGCTCCAGCAAGCAGGGGAACTCTAACTTTCATTACTTAGTCAAACTTCAGGCATCCCAATCCCTAAATAAGGGCTCTATTAAGAAGCCTATTTTTTTAATGATAGACCTAATAAATGTCCTAACATAAATCCCCATAAATAAACCCCAAGATTCTCAGAACTGTTACTAAAAAGGGAACAAGAAGAAAATATTTTGTAGCAATATATCTTGGAAAATATCTTGTATCTTCTTAAAGTAAGACATTCTCCAATTCACTCTTTCTTTTCATTTGTGGGGGAGGTGGAGTGAGGGGGGCATATGTCCTTTTGGCTACAGAATTCCTTCCAATGGTGTTCATTGCTTTACCTGCATATTTCGATCCATCTGGATAAAAAAAGACACCTTTGCCATGCTTTTTGTTCTGAAGGTAGTCCCCAGTGTAGAGAGCACCGTTTTTAAACCTGTAGGTCCCCTGAAATACATTTGGTACAGATGAAACACCCATCGTTTCTCCCCCTTGTTTCAATACAGAGCCCAGCTGCAGAAGCAGAGCCACAGCCAGGCTCGCTGCCTTACATGCCCACTCCTCAAACCGTGCTCGTACTCCCCCTCGTAGGTGTCACCATTGGGCAGCCGCGCCTTGCCGAACCCGTGCCGCTGCCCTTCGCCATCGCGATCGCCCTCGTACTCCTGCCAAACGGGAGGGAAAGGGTTAAAGGGCTGGGGCCGCCACAATCCAACCCATCACAGGGACCCAGGTGCTTGAGGAAAGCTGCTCCAGCCCGGCTCCAGACCCCGGCACCCCCAGGCTTCTCGGCACAGAGCTGCGGAGCGCGGGCGCGTTGCTCCAGACCCGGGTTAGAAGCCGGGAGGTGGCACAGCCGTGCCCGGGGCTGCCCTCGGCAACGCTGCCCGGCCCGGCGGGCACTGAGCGGGGCTGTTCCTTTTCCATTTCCCTTTCCCTTCCCTTTCCCCTTCCCTTCCCCGCTCCCCCCGGGCCCCGCGGACCCCGATGTCTTTCTCGGCCTCGCCGGACTCGGCGTCCTCGGAGCCCAGGTCCGACATGGCCGCGGCGTCGCCGTCGCTGTGACAACGGAGCGAGCGCGGCCCCTCAGCGCGGCCTGCCCGGGCACCCCAGCCCGGGCACCGGGAAATACAAATAAACCCTCCGAAATGCTTGCTGGAAAGGCGGCATTCGCTGTGGAAAATGCATGTATTTTATGACTGGCTTTTCGTAAATATTAAAGTGAATATTGTATGTATTGTGTTAGAAAGTAATGCTGTATTAATTCTCTTAAGTAGTGTGTTAAATATAGTTTTAGGTTATAACATAATGTTAAAATAGAAACTTTGCTATGTAGGATACTTTTCTTTAAAGAAAGGACTCGCAGCGAGATAGCAGCCACAGGACACCTGAATATTTCAGAGAAAAAGAATTTATTGCTCCATTATCAGAAGAAACGAACTTCTTCCCGCCTCGAAGGCGCTGTCAGGATTCAGAGGAAGAAGTTGAGGATGAGCAGACAGAGTCCTGTGTTTGAATGGGATTTATGCATCATGTATGAGGTGTATGAATATGCAACAGGCTGTTGTTTTTAAGGGTTAATCCTCTGTTAATGTGTGTCCTTTTTCAGGCTTATGCTGCCCAGAAGAAGTTACCCAGATGTCCGTAACTCTTTGTTTCTATTATCTCGTATTGTCCTAATTCAAATTGTCCGAATTATTAATACTCTAATTATAAAAGTATCTTACATAGCATAGTTTCTATTTTAACATTATGTTATAACCTAAAACTAGATTTAACACACTACTTAAGAGAATTACTACAGCATAACTTTCTAACATAACACATATTTAATATTTGCAAAAAGCCAATCATAAAATATGCATTTTTCACAGTATGCTAATACATATTCATCAGTATTTTCCCATAAATTTCCTCCTATTTTTTATTCTTGAAATCTACATCACCATACTACAGCGCATGCTCCACTTGTGTCCAAGGGTTCTTCTGGCTCTTCGGTGGTCTTTTCAGAGGAATGCTCATTGTCTTCCTTACTGTCCTGTGAATAACCTGGCATGAGGCCCAAGTCTTGTGTTACAGACCCAGCATTATATTCCAAAAATAAGGCTTACTATTTCATAGACACCTGGAATCATTTCAATTCTGTCCATTTCAAGGCCGATTTTGCTTTAGAATTCGTAACTTCTGCCAACTATGTGTAGGGAATTTTTCCTCCTCAAGGCCATTTCTACTTTTGAATATTCTGCTTACATCCTATATCCTGTTTCTCACAAGAATCATCTGTAAGAGAACCCCCCTGCTCTTTAATACTAATCATGTATACTTTTTCTTATTAGTGGATTACCATTATTTTCTAAAAATTATTTTCTAATATGAAAAAAGTTACAATTTAGTTAGCACGAATCATGTCCATTTTTTACACCCATCTCAGTTCCTCCCAGCCAGGCACCCCAGGCCTGTCCCCCTCCTTCTCCAGCCCCGTCCTTCTCAGCACGTGCAGCAGACAGACCCCACTGGAAAGTTCTTGCTTTGCTTTACAGTCACACCTGTTGGGAAAATCAATTCACAAACGTCAGAGGTTTATGTCCAAAATTTTTTGTGAAAAATGCATGTTATATTACTGGCTTTTCGCAAATATTAAAATGAATACTGTATGTGTTATGTTGGAAAGTTATGCTGTATTAATCCTTTTTAAGTGGTGCTATACTAATATTTTTATGTAGAGTGGTGAATATAGTTTTAGGCTACAGAAACTATGCGATGTAAGATACTTTTTCTAACTAGCTCAAGGAGAGATAACAGTAACAAGACACCAAAAATACCAAGAGAAGAATTATTGCCTCGCTATCAGGAAGAACCAGATTTTGAGGGACCAAGACATTGATTTACAAGATGACGGGGGGTTGACAATAACCAGAAAAGACCCTTTTGTTTGAAAATAATTTTTGCACCATGTATGAGATATATGAATATGCAACAGGCTATTACTTTGAAGGGTTAATCCTTTGTTAGCAAAATGTGTTCTGTGGCAGAGCAGAGCACCGACTTCTGTAATTCTTTGCTTTTTTATTGTCCTTTCTTGTCCTAACTCTAATTGTCCAAATTCTTATTACTCTAATTTTTATTAATGTTTTTATAACTATTTTATTACTATTAAACTTTTAAAATTTTAAAACAAGTGGCTGGCATTTTTCTGGCTTTATTCGAATAAAGGGAGAGGCCACGGGCCATTCCCCTGGGGTCTCTCCAATTTTTGGAGGACACAGCGTCCTTTTTAACCCAATTTCCTGGCCACATTTCCCTTCTCTCTTTCCCCGTTGGCTGAGATACTTGAGAGGCACAGACTTCCCAAAACACCTGATACCAGAGATTTTCCCTTTAATGTATAAGCCTTCCTTTTAATTTTTAATTCTTATGGAATTTAGGAGTTTCCCCCATTGTTTCTTTCATCTTTCAATGTCCAGTTTCATTTATCAGAAAACCCCAAAGTTTATTTGTAAATCTTTTTCCATTCATCAGTCTGTGGAGTCCTTCCCATTGTTTCATCTCCCAGTGCTAGTTTTACCTACCAGCAGACCCACAGTTTGTTTGTAAAGACAAATCCACCATTCCTTTCACACCCCAACACCATCAGCTCTCCTCGGGACGCAGGCAGGCTGTCATAGACTGGAAAAAGTTGATCAAATTCCTTGATTTTCTATCTTTTGCCACCAAAGCTCTTTATAATTTTGATCGCTTGGTATTTTTAATGTGTGACAAGCCAGAGTAAAGAAACTCCAATTTAGCCCCTTGCATTTAAATGTTTTAAGTTGTTACACAGGGTAACCCCACCCTTAGTCCCAGCTGGTGCAGCCTGGGAGAGCTGCTGCATCCCAGTGTGAAAAACGCCATTCACTTTTGGTAAAATTTTAGAAGTTTAATACTAATGAAAATAGCAATGAAAAAAGTAATAAAAATTAGGACAATAAGAGGCAATAAAAACCAAAGAATTATGGATGTCCTGGTGCCTGGCACTCCGCCACAAAGCACACCTTGCTAAAAAAGGATTACCCTTTAAAAGCAATCATTTATTGCCTATTAATGTATTTCATATATGATTTAAATATTTTTTTAAACTAGGGTGTTTTTAAACTAGGGTGTTTCTGCCTAATTTCATCTTTGCCCCCATCTTGTGAATCAATCTTCTTGGTTCCTCGGAGTCTGAGCTTTCCCAATAAGGAGGCAATAATTCTTCTCCTGGGAGCTTGGTGTCTCTTGCTGTTATATTTATCCAGAGTGGATCATGAGAAGAATTTCTTGATTATCTTTTCCATTCCTTGAGCTAGTTACAAAAAGTATCTTAACATCGCATAGTTTCCATTTTAATATTATGCTATTGACTAAAAACTGTATTTACCACACTACTTAATTTAATACAGCACTACTTAAAAGAGATTAACACAGCATAACGTTCCAACATAACACATATAGTATTCATTTTAATATTTGCCAAGAACCAATTATATAATATGCATTTTTCACACCAGTGTCACTGGAAGGCACTGCATCTAAGAATTGTTGAGGTTGGAAAAGACCTTTGATCTGTTTGTGCTCTTCCCCACAGCAGGGCCTGCAAGGAAGGAGGTGCCAGACGATGCCACTGAGGGAGACTTTGGCCAAGGAGTCCTGGCAGAGACAGGGAAAGGTGCAGAGAACGGTCTGGCTGTACTGGAGACGGAGCTGGGACAGCTGGCACCGGTGAGGGACCCTGCACCCTCCTGATACCCCAGCCCAGGCCTGAGGCCACCCCGCCTTGCTGCACTGGATCCTCTCCACTGCCCCCCTTGTGGCACTGGGAACCCCCAGTCACTCCAGTAGCTGCTTTGGGACATTCCCCACACAGCCCAGGAGGTGACACCATGGCCAGGGGCACCTCCACTCCCAGTTTGGCTCCTGGATCCCAAAAGCACACCAGTTAACTGAAAACAATTTTCATATATACTTGTTCATTACATTGGTCAAATGCATATTCATGAGGATTATACATATTCAAACATTCCTTTGAATTTACATGTTCCAGGAATTCTTTTGCCTGGTTCGACACTTGATCCGTCTTCTTAAAGCATGTGCCACTCTGCAGATGAAATTTATATATTTTATTTCCTCACCAGACCCCCTTTTCCATGGTTTGAGAGTTCTTGATAGTCTGGTTTTTTTCAATGTTATCTTATCATAAAGATAAGATACTCCAAGAGTACATGAAATCAATATTAGCTATTTCACACAATTATCTGAGTTATTCTCACCACTGTCAGTTGATCTGACACAAACAAAAAAAAAAGCAGTAGCTACTTCTGCAACAGGTAATGTGATAATACACAGCAAATAGTCTCTATTTTAGTATTTTGCAGGAGCCTAAACTATAATATATTTATCACACAAAAATATATAATCTACACCGGTAAAAAGGCTGACAAATTATACTGTACAAAAAACAGTTAAAAAGTGATTACAAATTGTACTATACCAAAATAATTTGGAAAAGCCAATATGACAGTGAAGGGCAATGACTACATCGTTATTTCTTACAGACCATGGCAGAAACAGAGCAAGCCCAGGTGTCCCCAGTCCCTGGCACTCACCCGTGCAGCACACACTCACACAGCCCAGCTCTGGCTCCTGTCACTGGCTCTGGGTCTGCTTGGCCAGGGCTGGGCTTGGCAGAGTTTGGGCCCGTTCCCCGTTGGTCCTGCAGGTTCCCAGCTGAGCAGCTCCAGAGCACAGAACCTCGCTGGGATCAACCTTCTCAGCTCTCCCTGTGTGTGGCAGGCCAGGCTTGGTTCCCAGCGCTGCCTCCTTTGGCACCTGCCACTGACATTGGTTTCCCTGCATGTTGTGATTTGGGGCTTCCTACCCTCTCACTGTCCCTGCAGACAGTGAAGCTGCTCCTGGAGCAGAGACCCTGAATGGAGCAGAGCCTCTGCTGTCCCACCACCTTCCCCAGTGCCACATCCTGTCCCCTGCCTGTCTGCAGCACACAGAGTCACCACCAACTGTGGCTCCCCTGAACACAAAGGAGACACAGAGCAGTCCAAATCAACTCCTTTATTAGCAGAGTGTGAAAACCAGCAATCACTTGTTTTAAAATTTTCAAAGTTTAATAGTAATAAAATTACTATGAAAATTATAAAAAAAATTAGAGCAATAAGCATTTGGACAATCAGAGTAGGACAATAGAAGACAATAAAAAGCAAAGAATTACAGACATCTGGGTGCGTTTTACTCCTTCTGCCAAGCAAAAGCCCATCTTACTAACAAAGGATTAATCCTTAAAAGCATTAGCCTATTGCATATTCATATATCTCATACATGATGCAAAAATTATTTTCAAACAAAGGGTCTTTTCTGGTTATTGTAAACTTCCCCCACATCTTGTAAATCAATCGTCTTGGTCCTTCAAAGTCTGATTCTTCCCCATAAGGAGGCAATAATTCTTCTCTTGGGATTTTTGGTGTCTTATTGCTTTTACCTCCATGTGAAGAATTTTTTGATTCTCTTATCCATTCCTTGAGCTCGTTAGAAAAGTATCTTCCATCACATCGTTTCTATTTTATATTATGCTATAGCCTAAATACTATATTTACTTCACTACTAAAAAGAGATTAATACAACATAACTTTACAACATAACATAGATAGTATTCATTTTAACTTTTGCAAACAGCTAATCATATAATATGCATTTTTCACACAGAGCCTGCAGGGCATGAGGCTGAAGCAGCCCTTCAGCAGCTCTCCAGAGGGCTTGGCCCTCCCATTGCCAGCAGGGTTGCAGCACCTGCACAGCAAAAGCCCCCACAGCTCCCTGGGGCAGAGCCAGCTGGTGCCACCTTCTCCAGAGCATGGCTCTGGTGCCACCAGCCTGCCTGGGCAGCACCAACACTGCCCCAAGGGCTGCTGCAGAAGGTGCTGGCAGACAGGATTCTCCACATGGGGCACTCCAAAGGCTTTTGCTCAGCAGAGAGGCCGAGGGTAGGAGCAGGTCCTGCTGGGGCTGAGGGCTGGAGGGAAGGGCAGCAGCCCCAGGCACCTGAGCAGGAGCGGCTGCCCTGGACAGAGACACAGCACCCCTGAGACAGGGAGTGAAAGCACTGCCTGAGCATGGAGCAGTCGTGTCACTGCTTTCCTGAGCCCACAGGCACAGCAGCTCCTGCTGGGAGAACGGCCTCAGTTGATCCAGGAGGCTGCAATGAGGGAGGGAAGGATGACACCCAAAAGCCAAGCAGCCCAACTTGCAGCCAGCGTGGAGCTGCCTTCAAGTCCCACAGGCGTTTCTCTGAGAAGTACAGGTCCTTGCTGCAGGAAAACTGCTTTTGGGGCACTGTCCCTTCTTGTCTCACAGCAGCTGATCCAAGGAGTGCTTTGAGTGCTGCCTTTCCCCATCCCTGGCCCTTGGGCTCAGGCTTGGCTGTTGCAGTAATATTAATCACGTTACACTAATGAGCAGTTCAGCCATGAAGCAGCCTCTGGGCTGACTGACAGAAGCTCACAAACAATGGGAGCTCTCCTAGGATGCAGGCATCTTATTGGTTCAGAATCTGGGGGCACAGAGATAGACCAAGGAGCTGTCTTGACATGGGAGTATCGATTGGGATAAAAGGGTGCCAGATGAAATAAATGAGGCAGTTGTCTGAGGACCAGAAGGGAGTTCTGTCATATGATACATCTCAGACGTTCAAACATCGCGGTACTACTGCAATACTTGGCCACGAGGACAATTGCCCCAAGGAGGGGTTTTGGTCTGGCTCTAGGACAAAGCTGAGGGAAATGTTTATGGCAAACAGGCAAGGGGATTCTGGCTTTCCCATGTAGAAAGGAGTTAATGAGCAAAGGTCGCAGTAACGTGTCTTATTTAAAGAAATTTGGTAGGAATTGGATAACATTGTCTCCATGTGGCTTGAGAGTGTCATCATTGTAACTGCATTTTGTAGAGAGCCTGTTACAAAGTTTTCCTAAACTGCAAAGGTGCTGTGGTTCTTTCTTCCCATGGATGTGGCCCAACGCTTCTCCAGCTCAGACAGAGCATCCTGCTTGGTAATTCTCCCCCACGCCTCAGGGATTTCTCCTCTACCCTGAAATTTCCCATTATACAAAACTTCCAGCTGTGTCCTGAAATGAGACAAAAACCATTTCCAGTACGCCTGCATGGATGAATCAGGAAGAATATTCCAAGTGGAATAAGGAGTTCCTGCATCACGGTATCTCTTGTAGGGGATCCATGGGCCATGATCAAATGTGAATTTGAGATTAGTTGTAACAAGGCTGGAACAAATATCAATGACCAGCTGGTCTGTCCCATGCCACATGGCTCCCATCAAAGCTCGTGGGCGATGGAAGACCACCTGATGGTCTCCATCATGATCCCACATTGTGTTTGTGCAGACAGCCCCACAAAAGGGACACTGCTCCCAACACCCTGAAAAATGCTCTGCCAGGATGGTGTGAGGTTGCCTTGAAAATGAGCTCAGGTCTGCATCAGGAAATTCATTCAGGAGCCTTTCCCTCAGGTCATCCAGAGCTTTTGTCATGGCACTGCTCAGGAACTCAATGTCTGTGACCTCCTGGTGCTCGATGCCCTTCAGGTCACTTCTGGGCAAGTTGATCACCTCTGACAGTTCCCTGCAAAATTCATCCAACCAGAAAGAGACTTTGTCTTTTCTGTCTTTTCTGTCTTTGACAATTTGGGTTGATAAAGAGACAGCTGACAAAATGTTTCTATAGAGATTATTAAGGGACGAATCTAAAAACTTCTCCAGCCTCCTCCTCCCATCTAAACAGTAACTCTGAACTTTAATCCCAATGTATTTCTGAAAGCATTCCTCTGGACGCATAAGGTAACATTTGAAATACTCAAAATTTCCCTGTTCTGCCAGGTATCTCAGGATGCAGACTTCCAGATTGGCTCTGCTGCCCTGGAAATCTGGGAATTTCTGCATGTCCTCAGCAATGGCTTTAGCTGCTCTCTCATAGACTGCCTGGCTAAGAGCTGGTTCAATCTTGTGACAAAGGAAACCAGCAAAAGTTGTGACAGAAGTGGCTCCTTGGCAGGAAATCTGGAAACATTGGAAGAAATCTTCTCTCTTGCTACTCAAGTACACAACTGGGTCATTTGCCTTTTGGAATGCTTTGTGCATGGCTTTAAATCTTTCTGCTGCCATTGTGCACAGATACAGAGACAAATCTATGCTGTAATCTCTGTTGAAACTACATTTCCCATTGCTGGGGACAGAGGTGAAACCTTTCTGTACTTCATTGAGTATTTCATGAATAAAATTTCGACTGTAATCACGTTTCTCTTCTTCCTTCTTAGCAATGTTTGCCATCACACACGCTATGATGTTGTCTGTGATATACTGAAAGTTGTTTAAATCAGCATTGGAAATGCTTCTGAAATCTGGGATAAAACCTAAATACTTTTTCTTCATGATATGTTTCTCTGGATCAAAAGAAAACCCTCTGCCTCTGGGAAATGACGTGATCCGTGCATGGATACCCGGCTCCTTAAAGTGCTCTAGAAGAACATCTTCAATTTCTGCATCAATATCCACCCATTCCAGAGGACAAGCAGCACGGGAGACTTCGGCAATCCACTGGTTCCAGACAATAGTAAAGTTGTCCTTCAGTTCTCTCTCACTGAGGCTCTTCCCTTTCAGAGTCACAGCCAGTTCCCGACTCCTTCTCAGGAGCTCATCTTCATATTCCAACTTCCTTGCAACCAGTTTCCTCTGTTCCTTCTGTAGCTCAATGAGATTCTCACATTTCTTTTTTGTTTCATGAAGAAGAGTCTCTTTTAGTTCTTTCAGCTTCCGCTCTGTGCTTGATTTCCACTGGACCAGTGTCTCGTGGTCTTTGTCTTCCTTGAAATACTTTTCCACTTCTTTCTCAATGGCATCACTTGTCTCTTGCACCAGCCCTTCAAGGTATTTTATGGTGACATTCTGCATGTTCCCATTCCGAATTTTGTTGACTAGTCTCATCTGTACATCTAAGATGTGACTCCTCAGCCTCCAGGTCCACTGACTATAGGCACTTTCCAGTTTCCTGTACACAGCAATCTCCAGGGAATTCTTGAAGCTGAACACAAAGTTTTCATTCAGCAAAGCATTC
>JAWWMS010000001.1:111184833-111213786 GCA_035048045.1 Chlorospingus semifuscus | reverse complement strand
GCGGCGGGCTGGGGGTACGTGGGGACCGCGGAGCTGGGGCTGCCGCTGGCGCCCCCGGCGGCGCGGGGCCGCTGCCGGATGCCGTCCAGGAGACGGACGAGGAGGATGTTGGCGGGCAGCTCGTCCACGCCGCAGCCCACCAGGATGCGGCACTCGGGGCAGCGCAGCTCGTGGCGGGAGCTGACGATGCTCTCCAGACAACGGCGGCAGAAGGTGTGCTGGCACGGCAGCACCTTGGCCGTGGTGTCCAGACGCTCCAGGCACACGGAGCACTCCAGAAGATCCAGCAGCGACGACTCGTCCATCGCCGCCGCCGGCTCCCGCTCCGCCGGCGTTCCGCCGCCTTTTGTCTGCTTTTCTCCCGTAGGTTTTTCCCCGGAGCCCCGCATCCTCCTGGACGGGGAGGCGCTGCTCGATTTGGGGGGTGGCACCACAGGTCGGTGCCGCGGGGCAGAGCCCGGACAGAGCCCGGCCCTGCCCTGCCCGTGGGTCCCGGGGAAAGGCGGTGCCTGTCCCTTCCCCGGCTCGGCTGCCCTTGACCTTTGGGATGGTTGGAGCCGCCCTGGTCGCTCTGCGGGTCCCTAAGCACAGTGAACCTTTCCCTCCCTGTATTAAATAGAAGGAACGCCGCTATTTAAGGCACCGGAGTGATGGATTTGGCAGCTTCTGGCTCAGGTGCAGAGCTGCCGGGTATTAAGCGCAATTTGCATTTGATCCGCGTGTGTGCGAAGGCGTTGTGAGCCCTTAAGGACAGCCCGGGGAGGGTTTGGTAACCCAGTGTCTGCACAGATATTGACAGAATTCATCTCAGCCCAGGCAGGACCTTCCCTCTGCCTGCCCAGCACAGCTGAGCCCGCCTGTGCCGTGTTTGCAGGGGGAAAAGCTGCTCCTGCTTTCCTGAAATAGGGAGGAAGGAATGCTTCAGCCGCTGCAGAGAAGGAGCAATAGCAAGTTTGAAAGGTAAATGTGGTTTCAAAATAAATAAGGGAATATCTGGCTTTGTGCACTGAAGTACAGTAAGGAGGAAGTGGAGGGTTGGTTTCACTGTCGGCAGAAATAGTTGCTGAAAATGAAAGAATGTAAAACAAGTTTGAGTAATCTAAAGGGACGTTGTACTTGGGCTTCATCAGTAAAACTGAAATGTAAAAAATTGTATTGATGAACTACTGGTTATGTGTTGTAGCCTATTAGTGTGACTTCTGAAGTATAGCTTGGTTTTTAAAATCTGCTTTAATCCCCAATAAAAGGTGAAATTTACAACCTGCTGTCGAAAGTTTTTATTGCCACAAATTTCTTTGCTTATGTGTGATGCCTTGAGAGGCTACCTAGGACAGAAGCTAGACAGTGTTAAAGGAATAAAATAGGGATTTATTAAAAAGAAAGCAGGGATTTATTAAAAAGGCCTTCAAAGGATGCACCTTGGGCAGTACAAGAACCCGGCCAGAGCTACACCCAAGATGGACAACAGATCACAAGTTTTCACACTTTTATAAGTTTTGGTCCGTTTCCATGTTAGGGTTAAGTGTCCAATTACAGCTTCAGGTTATGCAGTCCCATCCTCCCAGACTGCTCTCCTCAGTTTGCTATTGTTCACACTTTTTGGACCTGAAGCTGCAATGGTTCTGGGGCTGGAAAAGGATTTTTGTGTCTCAAAACACTTGCTGACACTTTATATGAAGTTCAGAGTTCTATACTAATGCAGTACGGAATCTGGAAAATATGAAAGTTAAAACTTAAGGCATCATCTGGAGGATGTTTTTTATGTTTATTAAAATGCACATGAATGTCAGAGGAACTTAGAAATATGCAGAGATAGAAACAAGTTATTGAGATGTAAATGAGAACTCAGGTGTTGGTGCCTGCAGTATATAAAATTAAATCAACACCTGTCAAATTGAGTTAGGCTGCAGTTCTCACTGTGCTGCTGATAATCTTTGCTGGGAATGACTGGGATGCTTGTGATGGGATTTATCCTGAGGATACATGCTGGGAGGTGTGTGAGCACAGTCTGTGCAGCAGGTGCACAGCTGTGCAGCCTGGCGTGACCACTGAGCACTGAAACCTTCTGTAAGAGGTGTGAAGTCTTTTCCTGCTTGCACTAGAGCTGTTAAATAGTAACCTGCCAAACAATTGCTTTGCTATAATGATGATTGCCCTGTCCTATTATAGTTTCAGAGAACTGTTTAAGGAAGTGTTTGACCTCGGGTATTTGTTCTTTGCTGGCTTCTCAGGTTTTTTTCCCACTTGGTATTCTGTCAGCTCAGTTGGTGTGGTTGGTGAAATAACTTTGGTGTTTGGAGAGGACTGTGAGGGAGGAGAAATGGGGTTTGGGATCACCCTGAAATGAATCTGTTACTGCTGAAGGAAAACTTCACTCCTGCTGTGAGCTGCTTTTGCCAATCTCTTTTCTCCTTACCTTTTTTCTCCCACTCAGAGCTATCTGTGTTTCATTTCAACCAAACACAGATTACTGATGAGAACTAGCTGTTTTGAAATTGGAATTTTGAAATCTGACCTGACTAGCCAGCTGTGGCTGTAAGGGGCAGTCCCACTTTTTAATCCTTGTATTTATGCCCCTGCTGCCTTGGATTTATTCTGTGTGGCAGTTTTATGGCCATGGATTGAGTTAATATTCTCTGTTGGATCAGCTGCATTTCAGAGCAGGATTTCTGGTGGATCAGGCACCTGAGATATGGCTGTAGGATGACAAGTCTGACACAAGGAGGGAGGCAGGGATCTTTGTCTGGAGTTGGGAGAGGGGAGGAGGGGGTAGGGTTGCACTTTCTCTAACCTCAGCAACCTCAGAGAGCAGATAGGAAACTCGTGTAGGGCGGGAATGATTATGGGGTTTGATTAATTGCACAATCTGATTCAGGGCCAGGGAGGGGGTGGAACATGCCAAACGAGATTAGCAAGTCAATTCACTTTTAGGGTAGGAAGGTGGCAAACTGAACCAGGACACTGTAGAAAAAATAGAGGTATGACAAGAATGTGTTAGCATCAAGGAGCAGAGCCTTGATCTTTTGGTGGGATACTGAGTTATGTAAAGAGGGGGTTGTGTTCCTCTATTCCTGGGGAGAAAGCCTGGGTGGGTGGTGAAGCTTTCAAGTTGCCAGCTTGGACATGGCAGAACCTGCTTGTTGTCACTTACCTGGCTGAAGATGAGGAGTTTTGTAGTAAGATGGGGCAGTGAAGATGAGAGGAGAGAGTCACCTGCCCTGTGGCGGCCCCTAAAATTCCCAGGTGAACACCAGCTGTGCGTTTGCCAGTTGTGCTTTCATGCTTTCACTCACCTCCTGTTGTTTACCAGGAGAGCTCATCCTGAATCCTACCAGCTTCCCATCAGGAGCATGGCAGTGGCTTGGGCTGGCATTAAAGAGGGATGTAAAGGGGGTTGTGGGGTCCTGGGGGGCTGCCAGGGGCATTGTGGGGTCCTGGAGTGTCCCTGGATCCTGCTGGGTTTGCATGCCTGAGTTGTGGTCACGCCTTTTGCCTACAGCTCCTTTGGCCACCTGACTCTGCACCTGAACTGCAGCCAGTTCCTGTTGCAGCACCTGGAATAAAATCTGGGGGTTTTTATTGTCAAAGGGCTTCAGCCCATGTTGGAACAAACAGGAGGAACTTTGTGAGAGTTTAAACCAAACCACTGCAGTCTCTCTGTTCTCTGTGTGCTGAGGACACAAGTGGTCCTGCCTTTTGCTGGTGTAGGGAGCTCAAGTGGTGAAAAATCTCAGTTTTTCCTTTTCCAAGCCTTTCTGATGATGTGGAGCTTTGTGCAGGGCTGATACTGGGTCAGGGAAATGGCAGAGGGAGTGCTGCTCAAGCCTTGCTGGCAGCATTGTTCAGCAGCACCCACTCTCAAGCTGGAGGAGTCTCTCATTCCAGGCTGGAAACACTACAGCCGTTCTTGAGCAAATTGCAAGCTCATAAATGTTCCTGATGTGCTCAAACAGATCTTTGTGAGCTGAGGAGTTGCCAGTTCATAGTCATTCTGGGACAAAAGCTGAGTGTTTTGATACAAGCTGGCTTTGGATCAAGTTCTGAGTGCATCTTTCCTTTGTGTCTCCACTGCTTTGTACCATGCCAAGCTCTCAAAATAAATTATAAATTAAAAAATCAGAAGGCTGCAATTTATATAGGCTTAAAATTCTCCACTGCATTTTTAATGTGAAGTTTAGTGGTGTGAATTACTTTCCTCTGAAATGGATAATTGCTGATTCAAATGTTATGATTAGAAAATATCCCAGTAACTCAACCAGACTGTTTACTTACCAGCTTCTCTTGTTTGAAGATCAGCAGTAAACAAAGGCAGAGTGAAGAATTTGCCACGTCGTGACTGAAGGGAAAAAAAAAAACCTGCAAGGAGATCAGCCCAGCAGCAGATATTCCACATTTGTGGAACCCACAGGCTTTGGGGGATCTTTGTCACCATTCCAGAAGAACAAATAACTCTGCCAGACATCCATAATTGTGTCACCTGGAATCTGGCAGCAGCTGTGGTGTAGATGGCTCAGCTTCCTCCTGGGATCCGTTTCATCACTTCGTTCTCACGAGATCAGTGGTGAGTGTGGAGTGCTGGTGGTGATCCTTGCTGTGCACAGTGTGAGCTTGTGTCTGCTGCCTTGCTCAGGATTTTTGCTTTCTCATTGTTGAATACATCCAGGAAGAACATACAGTCATTTGTATGATAATTAAATATTGCTGGCTTATAAAAAGTGAGATATTTTGCTGGGAAACCCAGACAAACCCTTTCTAGTGAAGCATGCTAGAGAATAAAGCCTTTTGTCCTTTTCTGTGCAAGGTAAGTGTTTGAAAGAATAAATTGCATTTTCAAGGTGGGAGGAGTGCTCAAGATTAGCTTTCTTTTCTTAGCCACAAGTGTCTTTTCTCCCCAAAAATTTGATGTGTGATACAGACTTGTACAATTATAGTTTTAGTTCTTGCTACTTCAATATTAAAAAAAAATAAAACAAAAAACAGCAAAGCTCCCCAGCAAAACCAAACAAAAATCAAATCCTCCTTTCATTAGGAAAACTAATCCTGGAAGTTTTATGGCATCAGTTCATGTGGTTCCTGAGATAGAATACTGAGTCAATTATGTGTGAATAACAAAAAAAGAACAAATGAAAGAAAAAGCTCTTTCCATCTGAGCCATTTTATGACATTTTCACTAGTTGAGCAGCAGGAACAAAGTAATTGCAGTTTTATCCCTTGTGAGCATGTTTTCAGTCATGAGGGTGAATAACTCTGCTTGTGGGATGACTTTTTCCTGTGAATATGCCAGAATTATAAAGCAAGACCCTGGTTAGGTAAAAGTTCATAAGGCAAAAAATTATTGAAAAGGGTTAATTAAAAATCAGGGACTGTAGTAGGCAGTATGATAATCAGATGTTTGTATGTATATATGTACTTATATTTACAGATGTTAATTTTAAGATCAAGGCTAGAAGGAGCCAGGAGACACATTTTGGGTATTTTTAAAAGCGCAAATCCACAAAATGCTTTCCTTAAACAACTGAAACTATAGATAGGGAGTAGAATAGATCAAATTATTATCTTTGTTTAATGCTTGCAGTGACAGTGAAATTAAGATGCCCTTTTAATTCAGCTGAACTGTGGAGAAGACCCAAGGATCCAGTGAGGCACAAAGGAGATTTCCTTCCCAATCCCAAAGCTGCTCAATTCTGTTCTTGTGCTCCAGTGTCAGTCCCATTGTCCATCTCTGGAAATTATTCCTCTGATTTCTATTAGAGAAAGGCAAAATTAAATCCTAAAAGCAATAAGAACAGAAGGAGTTTCCAAACTGACAATTAAGAGAGCCATCACTTATGTCCTAGCGATGCCACCAAACCCAAGGAGACAGGGAGGTGTGGAGTCTGACTCTCAGTGTGTTGAGCTGATGTTTAATAATTTTGAGCTGATATTTAACAGCCCCCAAAGGAGGGTTGCACACCAGGCAGCTCAGCTCTGTGGGCTCAGGGCACTGCCACATTGTCCTGCCTGTCCCCAAGTGCCCCCAGGCTCCTCCCAAGGCCACATCAGAGCAGATGGGAAGCAGCATCAGATGGGAGGGTGGTTCTTCAGGCTGCTGGAGAACTCAAAAAAGTTATCTTCCACTATTCCAATATTATCAGTGACTTGTGTAATGGTTCTGTGTGACTTGGTGCTAAAAGAAAATCTAAATAAAATTATTTTCAATATTTTTTTCTTTTCTATTGTAGGTATAGAGCTTTCATTTTCTCTCTCACCTTCCTGCTGTATGCCAGCTTCCATCTCTCAAGGAAACCTATCAGTATAGTGAAGGTAAGAGGTGGTGTCCTTGTTCAAACATCCTCCTGCTCCTGTCAGACAAGGATGTTGTTGTCTTTTTCAGTATTTCCTGTTGTGAAAGGCAGGTTTAACCTTTAACTTGAGATGCCTTCAAGATGAGAGACTGATAAAGCTGGCACACAGTGCTATTTGCTTGATAAACTTTAGTGGGACCACACCTAGAATATTGCATGTGAGTCTGGGTTTGGGGCTGGAAGCAGCTGTGCCTGCACTCCATTCATGTGAATGAATCCAATTAGAGATATTTGAGAGCTTTGCATTCTTATGGTTGAGAAATGTTGCTCATAACTGGTGAGTTGAACATTCCACTGGCATTTTCAAGTGTTCCCAGTACTCTTGAGCATCATGGTCATCATTTTCTGTACCCTTGTGGCTGTTCCCAGTGAAGCTGATGACACAAATTCTCTAATTCTGGGTTTGGTATTTTAATCTTGGGTGTTTATAACTTGCCAGACACAAACCAAATTCCCCAGTACTGCATTGCATAACACTGAGGAGTAACAGTGGGCAAAGTGTTTGATGTTACTGCAGAACTTCAGAGATTTTCACTGTCAGAAACAACAATTTACTGGAGAATTTTTTTTTCTAACCATGTAATGGTGGTTTTCCCCAGTAAAATACCAAGCAATTAATAAGGGCCAACAATTTTTCTGATTTTGGTAGGTTTGACACAGATACATACAAATTTATAATTGTTAAATTTCTTGCTGTAGGATAGTTATCACTCCCCAATTTGTAAGTGAATTTTCAAATGTCCTTTCTGTTTCAGGGAGAGCTTCATAAGCATTGTGCAAACCAAGTTGAGCTTGACTCCTACAAAGAATATGCTGCCCAGATCCAGCCTGTCAAAAAGCCATTTAATGCCTCTCAGTGTGGATGGGAGCCATTTGGTAAGGCTTGTTTTTCATTTTTTTTTTTGGTTTTATGTCTTTCTTTCCTAATACTGAGCTGATATTCATAATTAGATTATTAATTATTACATATTCATAATTAACTATTTCTTCATGTGTGAGGGATGTGCATGGAAGGGGTGTTTTGTTTTCCATGTTCTCACTGATTTCTCCTAATAATGAGCTGATATTCATAATTAGATTATTAATTATTACATATTAATAATTAGCTATTTCTTCACATATGAGGGATGTGCATGGAAGGGGTGTTTTGTTTTCCATGTTCTCACTGATTTCTCCACAGCAAGTGAAGTTGTGACTTACCTTATGATTTTTTGCTACTTAAAGTCACTTAGATGAGATTATTTTAATTGTTCTGTCAAAGAGATGGTTTCATTAGATCAGCTTTCAGTCAGAAAATGGGTTTTGTCTTTAGCATGTCTGCTTAGGAAAAAAGTGTGAAGAATAAAATCAATCATTATTATTTTCTGCTTGTTTAATTCAAGCAATCTTTTAAGTGAAATTACTTGGCTCTTATCTAAATTGGAATTGTGCAGAGTCCTTATCTGCCTGAAGGAATACATTTCTCTCCATTTTAATGAAGAAAAAGGGGAGACTTCATTGCAGGAGAGACTTGACAACTTACTGGATAGTTTATGAACCTGGCCTTTCACTTGAATAAAAAAAAATATTTGCCTACTGAATGATTAAATTTTAATGTAATCGTATTTGACTTTAAATGAGACTTTGAATCATTCCTTGACACTTTTATTGCTCTCAGAAACCTCAGTGAAACAGATTGGTCCGTTCTGTCAATGTGCCAGTCCACCCCAGTCTGTGTAGCCATACATTCTAATTAGTCTTTAATTAGCAATTAAAAAAAAGTCCTGCTCCCTTCAAAGATAATTAAAGATCTGAGCTCTGGGGTTTCTGAGGACAAAATCCAATGTATTAACTCCTGCTGCAGAGTCTGCTGGAAAAATTCAATCCCCCAGGTGGGATGCACTTAAAGCTGGGCAGTGTTTCTTGTCCCTTGACCAAGGGGGGATTGAGTTTGTTTGTCTGAAATATTGATTGACTTTTTTAAATGGAGATTTCTCAGCCTAAATATCCTCCTTTTTCCATGGGCTTTATTGCCAAGCTGCCCCTTTGGATTGGCACTCTAGACTTGTTCTTTCAGGTGTTTTTCTGGCAAAGCTGGGAGTTTTGCCAGAAAAACCACTGGAGGAAGGAATTTGCTTTAATATCTGTGACTTTGTGCTCAAAGCCAATAGAAATTGTGGCAATTTATTGCAAATAAATGCACAAAACTGTCTGGGTATGAGCTCAGGGCCCTTGAGAGTTGACTTGGTGTTTCCATCAGGGTGGAGCCCCTTTGCTCCCTCTGCCCTGTCTGCAGTTCCCATCTAGGTGTGATTATGGTTGTTTGCTCTGCAGGGCAGAACTCTGGGATTTTTTTTAAGCAGAACTTCTCTTTGTGCTTTTTGAATAGCTGGAAAATGAAATACAAAAGGCTTTACTCATTAAAAAAAAATATTTTAAATATTTAAATAACTTAATATTTTAAAAAAATATTAAGCTGATTGTTTAAAAGCCTTTATCATGATGGATTTATTTTTTTAGACATTTTGACTGTTAGGACCTCATGCTTTTGCAACTCATCTTACCACTTTTAATCAAGTCTTTTAAATTGAATTTTGGATTTTCTTTTGCCTAAGGCCTTTTAAGAAAAGGGCACCTTGCTAATAACTGATGTTTCTTCTGTTCCAAAATGGTGTTTTAAATAAGGTAGAGTTTAGCATGGGCCTGCCAATATTTTCCCAATATTTTAGAGGCAGAAGGTATTTTTTTGTTAAATAAAACATTGGCAGCATGTTTGCTGAAGTCTGAATGTGCCTTTTGGAAACTGAATGTCAGTGCACATTCACTGACATTTTTGTTGTTATATGTAAAAATGGTTGGGAAGTAATTAGTACATTTACAGTGACAATTTGTTTTGAAAATTATTCTTAGATAAGAGCAACTACAAACAGCTACTGGGAGCTCTGGATTACTCATTTTTGTGTGCATATGCAGTTGGGATGTATTTAAGGTAAAACCCCACTCTCTTTACTGTTATTTGACTTCTGTGATATTGTGCTTTCCTACTGCAGAGGTTCTGATGGACAGTGAGAAATTGATTGCTGAGGAAAAAAATCCAGCATGATTCTGAGCCCCAGTGGTATCAATCTCTGATACACAGAAAGCTTTTTAGCTGCACCAATCTTGACTGAATATTTTCCAGGTTGAAGTCTAGCCTGTCTTTTTTTCATTTACAATGTAAATCAGTCAGTCAACCTCCAGTCAGTCTCCAAATTGCACTGATTGAGTTTAAATTATTGTCCTGGCTTTCTTTGGTCAAAGAATGGGAGCAGACACCTCCTAAAATAATACCAAATCCATCCTAAAGTGTGCAGTCTTAGCTGCTGTGTGGTGTTGATTCTTTTTATTGACTAAAGCCAGAACCTTCATGACTTCAATCGTTAGCAAGGGAGACAAGTTTCACTTTCAGTGGCTGGAGACACATAACTGGGAGATGGCTCTGTAAGTAAATGACTTTGAATATGCTCCAGATGAGTGTCTCCCTGAAAGATGCTTGTGCAGATGTCAGAACTTAGCAATTAATGAACTTTTGTTGGGGCTTTTTTCCCCTGTCAAGTGCTAAAAATTGCTCTTTTGCTGCTGTGAAGGCAAGCAGCAGTTACCAGTAGAGCTTCTCCTCAACCAGAATTTTAAACAACACAAAATATCCTTCGTTTGTGAAGGCTTTTGGGGTGTGATCTCATTTTTAATGATGGCTTTTCTCCTTATTTCCTCCCCAATTCCAAGTGGCCTCATCGGAGAGCGGCTGCCCATCCGCTACTACTTGACAGGGGGGATGCTGGCCAGTGGACTCTTCACTGCAATGTTTGGATTGGGTTATTTCTATAATGTGCATAATCTCTGGTTTTACATCATGGCCCAGGTAGGCACAGTGTGAATTTAGGCACTAAGTTCCTCCCATGGTGCTGTTTAGGGTAATACTGGGGTTTTTTCACTTGCACACAGTGATGGTTGGGTGGGAGGATGTAAATGCTGGAATAGCTTGTTGGTGACAGGCAGAAGTGATAGAGTGGGTACCCCCAGGCTTTATTTTTGAAAAATGGTGGGGTTTTTATTTAGTTGAAAGCAAATTAATGTGTTTCACTCTGTGTCAAATCAGCAATCAGATCTTTGCAAGCTTGAGTGAGTGTGAGTTTTGAAACAGGCCTGTTTACTTCTGTCAGTCTGCCAAGACCTGAGTGACACATCCTGGCTTTCTCTGCAGGAAAATTCCATTTACACTGCTAATGGTGAACAGTCTCCCACACTGGTGTGGCTGGGAACAGGCAGCTTATGTAACCAGGTTCACTGTGGGAGATTTTTCAGAGCTCTGATCAGGTGTCACAAGAATTTTTACCATTGGCCAAAATGGAATTTAGGTCAGGAGCAGGCTAGGGTTGGCACTTTGGACAGGTCTGCACCTTGCACTGCTGCTTTCTGTGTGGTTGCAGTAACACTCTCACCTCTGGCACATCTGCATGGCAGTGAGCAAGGTGGCATGGGGAGATACTAACGTGGCACAGCACTTCTGTAACCTTGTCGCCAATTAATCTGTGATTAATAATAACCCCAGCCCTCTGGCATCAGGGGTTTTCCAGGATGGGAAATGCCTCCTTTAGGGTTGAGCTGACTGTCTCTGCCCTATGGGATGTGCTCAGTGAGCCCTGTAATTCCAGGGGGATCTCACACCACCAGCCCCATTGCTTTTTGTTGGGTGGAGAGAGCTTGGCTTTTGTTGGGCAGACTTAAGGTTGATTTTTTGTTGCAGGTTCAAATGCTCATTGTACATGTGAGGTTTTGTATTGTGATATTTGTGTTATGGTGCAATTGTAGACAGAGAGCTTTTTAGGAGTTGTGATGAGTTAATGTTCTGTGCAGTGTGGAGACTAAAATAATTCTTACTTCATCCTGAATATATTAAATTAAATTCCTCCTCTCAGTTTATTTACAGATGTCTGTTAAGCATTTTAAAGTTACCCAGTCTCCCCTAAAGTTGTCTTTTTTCTGCTTTATTTGATTGCAAACATGCTTTGCCATATGCTCAAGTTGAGATAAGTGTTATGCTGCTGCTTGACTGTGGGGAATTCACTTCTGTTTGCAGCTCAGAGCAGTGTGATTTTTGGTAAATATGTGACTGAATTACAGTATTCTGTGATTTAAATCATAAACTAATTATAGAGATGGAGGTAGAGGGAAGAATCTCTGCAAAACTTTGTAACTTGTTTCTTCTTGGGTGGGGGGGAAGAAATGCTTTCAAAACCCCCCAGTAAATTTCTGAATTCAATGAATTTGTGTAGATTTCCTTTTCCCAATGCAGAACTCAGCAGGAATTGTGTAGGAACCTGGTTTATGACAGGAAATGTTTATTTATTGTTTTTTTATATACTTTCAGATAGCCAATGGCTTGGTGCAAACCACTGGCTGGCCAAGTGTCGTTACATGTATTGGCAACTGGTTTGGAAAAGGAAGGTAAATGATACAAAATCCACAGCTTTGGAAGCACAGATCAATACTTTCTGCTTGTGATATTATAATATCAATTTAAATATCTTTCTTAGGCTTATGTGGGTTTTTTTGGGTTTTTTTTTAATGAAACAAAGCAGTTAGAATTTTGAGAGGAGCTTCCTTTGTTATGCTGCTTAATTTATATATGGGTTTGAAACTGTCTCCCTCATGTCAAAACAGTGTTCTGTGGTAGCTCTTCTTCAGATGAATTATTTCAGAATTGTATTAGAATAATTCTTGTAAATATAAACAGTCTAAAACTACTCTCAGTAAAGGCTGTTATTATGCCATTTTAATGTGAAATTTCCTGTGTTTTCCTCTGTGTTGCAAAACAGTTGTCAAGGCATAACTGTATAAAATACCTTTGTGTAATGTCTTTTTTTCTAATTTACATAAACTTGAAAATTTAATTTAGAAGACAAAATACATATGGCAGCTGATTTAACCTTTCTTTTATCACCTTCTTTAAATCATCAGCTTGGTTTGTTGTTTTTTTATATTAATCCTGCACTGTGATCGCTCATGATATTTATTTTGTCACACCATACAGTAATTTTCCATAAATTTTGCAAGAGCTGCATGCCAAACCCACTGGCTTTGATAATGGTTGATGCATGTAGCATATAACAATGCTACTGTGGTACCATCCTTTGTATATGTAGAGCATTGTTGTTAATCAGTTCCAGAGAAGGATGTACTGAAATTCAGTATTTGATTTTTATATAAACCACAGGATAGGTAGAAAGATGTTAGTTAAAAAGATGTGGCCTCAAACTAATTTTCCATTAGGAAATGCAGGGAATGGTAACTGTCATATA
Source organism: Chlorospingus semifuscus (assembly GCA_035048045.1). Taxonomy (NCBI): domain Eukaryota; kingdom Metazoa; phylum Chordata; class Aves; order Passeriformes; family Passerellidae; genus Chlorospingus; species Chlorospingus semifuscus. The sequence goes on along the minus strand of JAWWMS010000001.1, from coordinate 111,201,122 downwards.
ATATTGAACAAGACTGGGGATTCTTTGCAAAATAAATACATTTATTCAGGCTTTGCTTTGTGCAAAAGCAGCATCCTTTACTTCTGGGATATTGGGCTGGTGAGTAGGGCTCTGGTTTAAATGTCAGTGACCTGGTCCTTGTTTTCATTCTGCTCTAATTCCATGAAGCATGAGCTGAACTCTTAAATTTTGTCTTCAGGCCATGGAAAAGATTCTGTTTAGGTTAGGCTGCTCCAGGTAAAATCCTGCTGAGGGCAAGGCAATTTTCCCATGACTTAAGAGGGAAAAAAATCCCTGTTTTCATGACTTCAGTGGGATTTTTGTGCTGTACCTTAGCTCAGATGGAGCTGATGTGCAGCAGCTCTAATGTGGGATTTCCAGGCAGACAGGAACCTGATGTGTGCAGGTGTCGCCTTCTTCCAGAGCCCAGCAAGTCCAGAATGGGATCAGAAAATGCTGAATTTGCTCCCCATATCCTCTACAGTTTGTTTCCTTCTCCATGACAAGTCTGACATGTCCTGCAAGGATCAGATTATCAGTGCAATGTGTTTGCAGGAGGATTTTTATTTCCAAAAGCATCAGACTTGGTGTCCACACACTACACAATATCAACCTGTTTGTTTTAATTAGAGAAACTGTCCAGAAATATGCAAGCCCAAGTGTGGTGTTTTTAAATGCCAAGAAGTGCAGGATAAATTCTGTCATGCACAGAGTATTTACAACAGTTTTATGAATGTTTAGGTGCCCTGAAATTGCCAGGTGGAGATTGTAGCATGAATAAATGATCAGTTAAAGAACCATGAGATACATTGTGACACAACAGCTGCACAGCCATTTTGATACACTTTTCTCAAGAGATTAATGCTTATAATGAATGTTTGTGTGTTTTTTGTTGTTTTTTATTTAATGCAGGAGAGGTTTGATCATGGAAATAGCATGTAGCATGAATAAATGATCAGTTAAAAATCATAAGACATACTGCATTGACACCACAGCTTCACAAGAGAAGCTTACACTTTTCTCAAGAGATCAATGCTTATAATTAATATTTGTGTGTTTTTTTGTTTTTTTAATGCAGGAGAGGTTTGATCATGGGAGTCTGGAATTCCCACACCTCAGTGGGGAATATCTTGGGATCCTTGATTGCTGCTTACTGGGTGTCCTCGTGCTGGGGTCTCTCCTTTGTGGTGCCTGGGCTCATCGTGGCTCTCATGGGGGTTCTTTGTTTCCTGTTCCTCATTGAACGTGAGTGCTCACTGGGACACAGCCATGGAGGGCTCAGCTGTGCCCCTGCTTACAGAGCTCCTTCCCAGGACACGTGGTGGGGAAGAAGGCACTTGGTGTGCCTTCAGAGAGCTTATCCAGCAGAATCACTGAGGTTGGGAAAACCCTCAAGGTCATCCAGTCCAACTTTAACTGATGTCCACCCTGACCCCAGCCCAGGGCACCTCCAGGGATGGGGACTCCAAACCTGCCTGGGCAGCCCCTGTCAGTATTTAACAACCCTTTCAGTGCAGAAATTCCTGCTGCTGTCCACCCTGAGCCTGCCCTGAGGCCGTTCCCTCTGCTCCTGTCCCTGTTCCCTGGGAGCACAGCCTGACCTCCCCTGGCTGTCCCCTGCTTGCAGGGAATTACAAACAGCAATAAATACAGCAATAAAACACCCCCTGAGCCCCCTTTCCTCCAGGTGAGCCCCCTCAGCTGTTCCTCATCTGGTTTGTGCCCCAGACCCCTCCCCAGCTCCCCTGACAGAGTGACAATTCAGAGTTCAGCCCCCTGTCCTGTCACCCTGTATTGGTAAATGCCTTCAGTGTCCCTTGGCTGAAGGTCCCCCCTGGCTGCAGTGAATGATCTGTGCTGCCATTCAGCTCCCACCATCATCATCCTCTGTGCCATCAATTACAGGAGGCAGCTGAGGGAGCAGCTTTTGACACTTCAAATTAGAAATTAAAGAGGAATGCCCCATCCTGTCCCTGTGCAGACATTTGAATGTTTGTTTTACTGTAACTGTCCTGTCTCAGGAGATAAATTTTTGCAGATATAACAAGAATTCTGTATCTAGCTGGACTGCCAGAGTGGCACTTCTTATCACTACTGTCAGTTTACTGTCAGTAAGTTAGACTATTTAAAAATGTTTTAAGAGATTTCTTAGGCTCGTTTTCACCATCAGCTCTGTGTGGTATTTTATTTCAGATCCTAAAGATGTCAGTTGCTCCTGCACACCATCCAGTGTAAGTAAATGCATTTTCCTTCTTGATTTTTGCCTCCTAAGGTGGTTCTGTGAATCAGACTGTGTGTGTGGCTCTTTGTGCGAGGCTGTTGTAACTGATGCTGTGCTTGAGGCAATGGTTGGTCTTCTGTGCTTCACTGGGAAACCAGGAGCTTATTTTCTCTCAAAGTAAATGAATCAAGAGGTGAATTAATTTGTTTTGGAACAGCTGATCTTACAGTAAACCAAGTAAAAACTGTCCATCTCTTTTTTTTTCTTTCATTTTTCTTGAGTTTTCCTAATTTTTTTCAGTCTTCCTGAGCATCTTTGTAGGGTGTTTTGTTCAAGTATTTAGTATTAAGGTAGGTAAATAAGTAATAAATATTATTTATTTATTAAGTATTTTAGAATGATGTGTCAGAGGTAGAAAGATTTCCCGAAGAAATCCTGAGTTACTGTGTGAGATGATTCCTTTTCTGCCTCATGAACCCAAGAGGAGAAAGCCAATCCAAATGGAATTGGAGAAAAGTGAAAAGCAAGGAAAGGCAACAAAAAGAGCATTAGAAAAAGCAGCTGTGTGTAACTTCTCGTGACAGAAATGTCATTCCTGGCTCAGTTTTGCTCAGGACTGTGCTCACAGGTTGATCATGGTTCATGTTCCTTGAGTCTCTGCTCTGTCTTTGTCTCTGCTCTGTGTTTTTCTCTACTGCAGCCAAAATCTGGAGCAGTTCTTGCTCCAGGCTCCCAGGAACCATTGAGCAATCAGGTCTGCCACATTTCCAGGTATTTTTTTGGAATAGTAGAGGGGATTGGCAGGGCAGGCCACGAGGTTTCCCATGTCTGAGGGCAATCAAGACTGTTGGTGAAAGTCCCGATATAATTCCACATGGAAATTATCTGTACATGTGGATTCATCTGTGCATTTTCTTTGCCACTCTCACAGGTAGATTTTACAGGATTGATTGCTCTTTTTTTACCCCCTAATATTTTTAGATCAATGGAGTTTTACATTTTAAATGCTCTTGAATAGGAACTGAAGGCAACTTTTCTAGTCTGTATTCTCTCTCCTTTTCCAGTTAATTTTTTTTGTCTTCATATGAAGCACTTCTGATAAAGCTTCTGAATGCTTTTGATGGTCTGTGGAACTCCTTATTTTATTCCTGTGAGACAAGGTGGGCTCACACTATGCTCTGTACTTTTCCTTTTTTCCTTTTTCATTTCTTAGAAGTAACTTCTGTAAATTGTGAGAATATTTGAGTGACTCTTATTGCCTGCTGTTAAAGAGTCCCATTTTCCTTAGCTTTTATATAGTTCAGAGCATTGTTTTTACAGAATATCCAGTTAAGCATTATGGAAATAAATATTCATTTGTTTCAAATACACTTTAACTGGAAAGCATAACTAAAGAGCTTTGCACAGTGTATTGCTTATATGTCTCAGAGAGCTGGTGTGGAAAATTCTGACGTGGAATATCTACTTATCATGATACTTTTAACAAATAATTTAGTATTTTAGGAGCAAATTTCCCCAGCTGCAGAAAAGGAGGAGCATTTGACTCAGTCTTCACTGGTACAGCAGCAGGGTCACTGCCCCAGGCTCACTCTCACTGTGTATGATGCATTTGACCTCCTGTTTCCCTGGAAACCTCACTCTGCAGAGCAAAAGGCATCACTTCTTCCTTCCCTAGTCCCATTTCACATCTGGAAATCTGGGAGGAGTTTATCACAGGGAAATGTGGGAGGAGTTATCACAGGGCTGCCCCACTTGCCTTGGACCTTTCTCAGATTGAGGTTTGCCTTGTCCTGGGGAGCTTTATGTCATTGGAGCTGCCCAAATGCTTCACTCCTGAGTGGTCTGCAAGGATTCTAAACCCTTGTGGAAGGGGCTCACAGCTTCTGTTCACCACAGACAAGTGGCCTTAGGAATTACAGAATTTTATTAGGTAGGAGTTCAGGATGTCCAGATGTAGATGTGGTGGTCACAGCTTCTGACTGTAAAGAGAAGTGAGTGCTAATTGAAGGGAGGTTGATTTAGTAAAATAGGAAAAAAAATGTATAATCTGTGTTGCACAAGGGCTGTAATTTAGCAGGTGTAAAATACTTGCTGTCCAATTTTTTTTTTTGGTTCAGTCATTCTGTTCAACCTGAACAACCTTCTGTGCTTTTGCAAATAGTTAGAATTTTTTTTTTGAGGTATTAAACACACACACTTGCTTTTCTCCTAAGGCTGTGGCAGGTAATTTTGGCCAGATGTCCTGGGTAGGTGCAGGCAGCTCTGCACTAAAAACCAAATCTCCTTGTGGAAGAATGAGGCCAGTTAAATTCAAGCAGCACTAAAATAAATGCTCAGCACGAGGGAAGGGTTTATATTAGGGTTTATATTAAGATTGAGAGATCACAGTCCTCTCTGTGTGATGCCAGTCTTGGATGAATTTGATCTAATGTTTATTTGCAGCGTGGTCCTGAGCCCAATATTTGCACAGAGTTTGTAGTGGTGAGTAATCAGATTTCATTGAGCTGTCCAAAACCACAGATGGAGAGTCAGGCTCAGAGCCTTGAGCGTGTGGTTCTTTCTCTTTATTCTCTGCTTTCCTGGGCTGGGCTTCATTTGCCTGAATTCATCTTGGCTCTGATTTACCCATCTGAAATTTGTTTCCAGATAAATACTTGAGGACAATAAAGTGCTTCTAAATGCTGGCATTGGAGGCTTCATCTTGACTTTCTGAAGGGCTGTAGCTATGACAAATGCAAGTCAGTGGGTGTTATTCAGAATTGCTGCACTTCCTTTATGAAAGTTAAAGAGGAGATTTAACTTTTTTTTTCCCCTTTGGGAAATGTGATTTAGAACTGGTTTTATTGCTTCTCATGTTTTCTCCCTGTGCCTTTTTCCCCCCATGTTACATCATTTTCATACAAGCTTGTCTTTGTACTCTAAGAACTTCCTTTGTCTCCACTTTGCATTCCCAGAAAACTTCCCTCCCTTAAAATCCTGTTGCAAAGTGCTTGTGCATTTAAAAATTACCAGGCTGCAATTTTTATCTCCTGGAAAGGAGGAAGAAGCCTAAGTATTAAATGTGCAGCCTCTCAGTCTAGTCCTTTTCCCCAGACATTTTCTCCTTACTGTAGTAAATCTTATTTTTTGGCAGTCAAATGAAAAAGTCATTCATTTTTCCTCTGCTGAGCTGCTGATTAAAAATGTAGATGACTTGTCTCTAGGTGATGGATTTTCTTCCCCATGGATTCTTGTAAATCACATTTTTGACAAGAGTCAGATTTTCTGCAAGATAAAACTTAAAAATCTGTTTTTTCAGACCCTGGGGGCTCGAGTATTGTTGGTTTATTTTGAGGAATGCATGTCCAAAACTGCTTATGCCTCAGCTCTAAATTGAGCTGCAGAATTACCACAGTTTATCATCAAAAGTATTTTTTCTTCTTAGAAGGATTTGATTCATGAAGGGCAATTTTTGTAAAAAACACTGAAATACAAACTCTTGATTTTTTTGGCGGGGGGAAGAATTACCAGGAGATGGAGAGTTCTAAATATACACAATTATTCACAAAAATCAGTGATTGATTTTGAGCTGGATTGTTCAGTGAGGATTTGCATTCCTTTTTTGTTTGTGAGCTTGAGGAGGGGGTTATTTGGGACAGTTTGTAGGGCTTTTTATTGTTCTATCTTGATTTTTTTTTTCAATGTGGCATCCAGAGTGTGATTAGACACTTGAGCATCTCATCCCTGAGGAATTCACAGTGCTTCTTTTGGACTTTGCAATAGGTTGTGCATACCTGACTGCAAAACTGCTTTAGAGCTGTATATTTAATGCAGCAGACAAATCTGAATGTCCCTGGTAAATCTTTTAAACTAAGGATCTCAGAATGGTGTTTTCCAGTGAATGCAGTGAATTCCAGTGGTGTTTTCCAGTGAATTTTGGTGTGAACTGACACAGGAATGTACTTGTTAATAAGTGAGGATAAAAACAAGTCCATCTGGTGCCTAAAATGTAGATTTTTGTCTCATTTTTTCTTCTGGAACTTGCTGGAGCTTCTCAGACTCCTCATCAATACTCCTGTCCACAAGAACACAAGAATTTATGGGCTAAAATAATTTAATCTTACGGAACGTAAACTAAAAGTATGAACTTTTCTCTTAAAGGGATTAGGAAAGTGAAGAATCAAGGTTTTTATGAAACAAATCAACTTCTGTAGTTGCTGCTGGAATCATCTGCTTAAAGCAAAAACTGAATTTGCAATGTCAGTAAGTTCAGTAAAGGAAAAAGCAGCTAAAGATGTTGAGAGGGGCATGACTGTGCTCTGAATTTAACTCCTGAATAAAACCAGTGTGAAATAAGCCTTCAGATCAATTTGTGAGTGCATTTTATGTCCCTTGCTATGGGTGTGTGTAAGCACTTGAAAATCTCAAAACACAAATTAAAGATGCTCCAGTTGGGGTTATGTTTGTGTTACAATGCATAAAAACTTGGTCCAGAGAGATGATTTACAATAATGTAATCCTAAAAAAAAAAACAAAAAGGAAAAAAAAGCAGAAAAAATGAAAAAATAGGTTTTTTTTGTTTTGTTTCTGTTTTCTTTTTTCAGAGTTCTAAAACCTTCCTCAACGGTGCCTCTCGGTGCAGGATTCAGATGCCAACCTTAAATGCTAAGGAAAATGGCAAACCTCAGGTAAAATAGAAAATATTGCTGTAAAATAGCACAGAAGACTTCTAAAGGCTCACATGAAACATTTACTGTTTGTAGAGATTATTCCTCTTTTTATGATGCTGAAATCTGCCTCCATCTTCACACACAAATGTAACTTCAGAGGAGGGAGCTAAGCATTAGCTGCCATAAATAATGCAAACTGAGCTGTGTGAGATGGCTCTGCTTGCTCAATTGGTCTTTTTTATTTTGTGATCTTGACACAATTCCATCAAAAATAATGCACTGCAAAATGCTTTAAAGGCAGCCCACTTGAAATATTTAAATTATGTATATTGTGTCCCATCCTTGCAGTCTCACTTCTCTCTCTTTTCCTTTCAAAAGCTGTCTGTACTTAACAAGATTATATGTGGAAATGGAGAGTTCTAAATATACACAATTATTCACAAAAATCTTGCTTAAAACTCATAACCATAAGGGCTGCTATTTCTCACTAGAAAATGAATTCTGGACTTCCCCATTTTGTGGGCAAAATAGCATTTTGTCTTGTGATGGACATGAACTGAAAATTTCCATTTGAAATTTTGTGTCTGTATTCAGCACACTTGGCACATTGTATCCTGAGAGGATAACTTTTTTTAAACTTGTTTCACACTTTTCCAGGAAAATAGAAACTTCCTGTTCTCTTTATCCTTTGCCCATAGAATAATAATGAACATTCACAGGGTGGAATAGTCAGTGTTGGGAAAAAGTTTTGAAATTTTTGCTAAGGAAGCACTTCAATACAGCTTAAACCCCCTCTGTACTGAGTTTATTATTTTAATTTTGAGCTGCCCAACAACAGTCTCCAGCCCAGAAACCATTTGTGTTATTTCACAACCAGCTGGAAGGTAAGGGGAGATGTAAGAATATCAGCAGGTGTATTTAGGCAGGATGGAATTTACAGAAGGAATTCTTTTAAATGTATGGAAGAAAGGATGGTGAGGCACTGGAACAAGTGGCCCAGAGAAGCTGTGGCTGTCCCATCCCTGGAAGTGTCCAAAGCCAGGCTGGATGGGGCTTGGAGCAACCTGGGATTGTGGAAAGGGGTTGGAATTGGATGATCTTAAATTCTTTTCCAGCCCCATCCAATCTGTTATTTTAAATCATGATGACAAAGCTAAAAAAACCACAGAAATCAGCAAATCAGTAGACAGAGATTCCCTTTTTAACTCTGCTACCCTGTGAAGGGTCTGCCTAGCCAAGGGTGAGGAAAATGTACCCCTGTCCAGCTGTCCCTTGGGAGCAGGACAGAGGGACAACACAGACAATGAACTGGAGGAACTCCTAACAATCCTGGGAATATCCCCCTTCTCTCTCCTCCCTGCCAGCTTGGGTATGTTTGTAATACAGAGTCTCAACAAGATTTAATAATAATAAAATCATTAAAACCCCTTCTTTGTTGCTCTTTGGGGCTTCCTGATTTTCTGCCTGTGACAGAAGAACAAGTTGTTCTGTCAGAGCCAAGCTGAACATCTTCCCCTTTTCGCAGGGGTTATTTGGAGCTGATTTTCACAGGCAGCTTTTGAGCCTCTACAAACAGCAGATGTTTTGCATTTATGCCTTGGTCTCCAAGCACACTGGAATGGCAGCTTTCACTGGGTTTTCATTGACCTCTGCAATTACTGTAAAAAGGCAGCAAATACTCAGGATCTGCAGTGGCTGAAAGCAGAAAGTGGTTTTGGCTGCGTGACCTGAATAACTCTGTGCCTTCATTGCTGCTTGTGTCAGCTTGGCCTCTTAAAAGTGACACAAAATTGGGGGATAATGAATCCTTCCCCAGAGATCAAGAGTGTGCCATATGCCTAATCATGCTCTAGACAAGCTGGCAAGGCTGCACAAGTCATCTCTGCCAAGCACAAACTGCTGGGTTTATTTATCCTTTAGCTCTGTGCAGCATAAAAACCCCCAAATCATTGACAAAAGTTTCCAGCATGAGTTTAAATATTTGGACTTTGGTCACCTCTGCTTCAATGTTTGCTCACTCTTCTAAAGCAGATTGAGAGCTGCTTGTCTGAGAAATGAGCAGCATTGCCTCAGACAGTCCTGGTTGGGTTTGCTGTGCTGGTTGTGCAGGAGATGCTCAGACACCATCTAAAATCCACTGGGGAGCTTCACTGCTTAAACCATTCTTTTTTCTCTTCTTTTTTTTCCTCTCTCTCATATTTTAATTTTTTAAAATAACTCATGGTTTGAACTGGTACTGTTAAAATGGTTCAAGTTTTGAAGTTGCTCCAGTAATTCAGAAGAGAAATATTTTTATGATGATGGAGTGACTCCTGGGCCATGACATAGGTCTGCAGGGCCATATCAAAGGTCTCTAGATGTTTTTTCTGTCTTCTGGTTAATGCTTTATCACCTGAGCCCAGACACTGGACTCCTGTAAGTCCTGCATCCCATCTATCAAATCTAAAATTTGGATGCTGCATGGCAGCTTCTAAAACTGTGCTGAGTGTCTGGGCTCAGGTGTCCAGATGGTTCCCTGGTGCCCTCTCCTAAATGATGTCATTTAAAAACTGAATTTATTTAGAATCACTGAATGTGAAATAGCAGAATTGAATTTTTCCAGCACTTACGGTTTTTTTCTTCCCTCATCAGCTTAGCAAATATTAATCCAAGTTTTCATCTTTGCAATAAGCACTGGAAATGGAACAGCCTGCTGTTATATCCTTTCTAGCCTGCAGTCAAATATATATTTGAGGCTTAATTCTTCACTGAGGCTTTGTTCAGATGCTGAAGAATTAGGAGAAGGAAGACAGTGTGTGGAATACATAAATAGGAAAAGTGCTCAGCTTGGTAAAGCCTCTCAGCAAGCAGGTGAAAGGGAGGATAGCTACATCCCATCCTTTTTCCAAGTTGGAAGAGAAGTACTGAGGTCTATTTATACCTGATTTTTGGTTTTTTTTTCTGTGTACAGCTGTAAGATGTAAATTTCCAGTTCTATTCTGAGAGTTCACTTCAGTCTGGTAGAGGATTTAAAATAACATAAACTGTCCTGGCTACACTGGGCTGGCTTGTTCTTGTGCAGTGGTAACTTTCTCCACAAGTATTCTTAGCAGCCAGTGGAATTCTTGGAATAAAACCCTTCCTAGCACTAGAAAAGAACTCAGAATTCCCAACTTGGGCAATGCTGATGAACCCCAGGCTTTTATATTTTGGGGGTTGCAATGCTCAAATGGAACAGATTTGAAAAAAAAAAAAGTGATTCCTTAACATAAAGCACTCTTTGTCCATAACTAAGTACAGGCCATCTTTCCACATAATATGTGGAAAGATGGCCTGTACTTAGATCAGTCAGTAAGATGATGTTACAGAACCTGAAAAACTGGCTTAGTATTTGTACAGAAAGAAGATAATACAGATTATGATTTTATATGATTGTATACAGAAATGTATCCTTGTAGAAATTTCTTGTACACAATGTTGTAGGACTCAGTAGCTTGTCAGCTTTAATTAGACCACATTTATGTAGTGGGGTGAGGGAAGATTGGAAACTGTTTTATTCTATTGAATGTACTCAAGTTTTGCAACTTTAAATTGTTCTTCAATAGAACAGAAACTTGGTTCTATTATGGACTGTATGCACACAGATACCACCTGATATTCTGAATATAGTCTCTGCTCTCTCTGTAACTCTGGCTATCCACACCAAGACGTTTTTAAAAGCTGTCACTTTCTGTGACAAATTAGGTACTTATTTCTAAAAATTATTTTGGAGCTGTTTGATTTCTTGATACATACTTTGTTTTTTGTTCTCTTCTGTCTCTTACCTGTTGCTGGGGGATGTTGCAGGATGCAGAGATGCAGCATTTGCTCAGTGACAGTGAGAACTGCAGCGTGGCCACTGGGGAAGGAAGGCATGGGACATCAGCCATCAGCTTCCTTGGGGCCCTGAGGATACCTGTGAGTGCCTGTGCTGCTCCTCTTCACAGTGAAGTTTTGCCTCAGAATTCATGTTTCCATGAAGTTCTGGGTGGGACACTGTGGTGGAGTTTGAGAGTCCCCAGGATGAGAATCTTGACTCCATGTTTCAGAAAGCTGATTTATTATTTGATGTTATATATTATATTAAAAGAAAATTATATACTAAAACTATACTAAAGAAAGGAGACATCAGAAAGCTAGAAAGGAATGAATAATAAAAACCTCTGACTGCTCACAGCCTCAACACAGCTGGCTGTGATTGGTCATTAATTAAAAACAATTTCACATGCTGGGTAAACAATTCTCCAAATCACATTCCAAAGCAGCAAAACATGGAGAAGCTGAAGTTTCCCAGCTTCTCAGGAGAAAAGATCCTGGCAAAGGAATTTTTCAGAAAATATGTCAGTGACAAGACAATAGTGGGTATTAACTTCATATCACAGTCTTGAAATGCAGAGGGCTTTTGGCATTATTAATTTGGAGGAAAGGAGGCTGAGGGGGAACCTCACTGTCCCTGCAACTTCCTCAGGAGGGGAGGTGGAGGGAGAGCTGCTCATCTCTCTCTGATAATGTTCAAGAGGCATTTGAATAATGACTTTATCAGTGTGCTTCAACTTGTGCCAGCCCTGAAGAGGTCCAGCAGTGGGACAGGGGGGTTGCTGTAGGTCTCTTCTGTTTGAAGTAGTTTATTCTGTCCTAAAGTCTGTTCTGAAAGTTGACTGAACCTAATGACATGTACTTGTTAAGGGTGGGATAGCAAACTGAGTCCATAAGCACTTATGTGTGTCAGAACTTCTTTCTATGGCTTCCCTTTTTACATTCCTCAGCATTGTTTTAAAAAAGCTTAAATCTTAAAATCTCTTGTCTGAAAAGTTTCAAGCAGCCCAAACATTTGGACTGCTGGTAAAGGAAAGGAAGTTTCCTCAAGGTCAGAACCTGTAATTTTTGATTTTCCTCTCAACCTGAAGCCTGAATTCAGAATTAGGATTATTTGCAGATTGATTAGGACCACATGTAGAGTAAAAAAAAAAAATCCTGCAGCACCCAACCACTGTATTCCTGCATCTTCTCATCGTGTTCAGTCTGGTTCTCTACTGTTTTTCCTGAAGCACAGTGGAATAGTGGGTGACAAATTACTGCTGCTGCTACCTGGGATCTCTGAAATCCTTTAGGATTTGTCCTGCCTGGTGTTGGGGAGGGTCACAGCTGCATGTGCAGTGTGTGTGCTGTCCTTCAGGGTAACTGCAGCCCTCCATACCAGGGATTTGAGAAATCTGCTTTCAAACAAGAAGTTATCAGATGGTGAAGGGAATGAAGATGGGGTAATCTGGCAGTTTAGTGCAGCTCTGTGCAGTAAATGCACTTTTATGTGCTCAGCAGGAATGAGGATGGAGCAAGTTAGAGCTTTAACAGGTCATTGCTCAGTCTGTGATGTGCTCTTACCACATTCTGATCTGAACTGTGTCACACTGGTTTACTGGCTTTTTACAGAGCTGAGCAATAAGGGAAAAATCTTGAACCCATCTGAAGGAAGAAGATAAAGAGCACAAAAATGTGCCAGTTTCTCTGGAACACACTCCAAACCTGCTATAATGCTGTAGAACAACTTTACTTAAGGGAAATAAGTGATGCAGGTGTTCCCAAGCAGTGTAAAATCCTTCCCCTTCATTTCTGTGTTCTCTGCTCAGGTTATTCAGTACCATTTTAGTGTTCTCTCTTCAGGCAGTTCAGTACAATTGAAAGGAAGCATGTAAGTAAAATACCACAGTCTGCTCAGAGTGCAAGCTTTGTGCTCTCAGGGGAAAAATGCTTCTTGGGAATCCATGAGAGAAAAAGAAAAGCCTAAATTCTTCCTAGAAACCATTTTCATAATGGTCTGTGAAAGCAAATAGCTCTAAGATACTAACTCCCTGTTCTCATTGTGCTCTCAGGGGGTTGTGGAGTTCTCCCTTTGTCTCCTGTTTGCAAAGCTGGTGAGCTACACTTTCCTCTTCTGGCTTCCCCTCTACATCACAAATGTGGGTGAGTATTACAGGAAGGGGTGCTGAGTTATGGCTGCAGAGTCTCTGCAAATAGGAGCTTGGAATAAATAAGAAAATAAACATTGCTGCTTCTGAAAGAGGCTTTCTCTGCTGCAGTAGCAGGGGAGCTGTAAGTCACCAAGCAGGTTTATGAATTCAGTGCTATGAGAGGGCATTTTCAAAACAAACAGAAGTGTCTGTGATTCAGTAATTCCAGGCATAAATGCTGTCTCTTTGGCTCTTGCAAACAAATCAAAAAGTTTTATTTTCTAACAATATTTAAGATTGAAGTGTCCTATTAAAACATGCACAAAATAATGTAAATGAGTTGCTTTATCTGTTAAGTACTGCTGTTTTGATTTTTTTTATACTTTTAGAGTGCAAGATGGACCAACTTTTTAGCAAGGTCTATTGTGATAGGAGAAGGAGTAATGATTTTAGACTAAAAGGGGGTAGATTTAGACTAGATATAAAGAAGAAATCTTTTGCAGTGAGGATGATGAAATGCTACAACAGGCTGCCATAGAACCTGTGGATGCCCATCCCTGGAACATTCCAGCTCAGGCTGGGTGGAGCTCTGAGCTCTGATCTCATTGAAGATGTCCCTGCTCATGGCAGAGGGGTTGGACTGGATGACCTTGGCAGATCCCTTCCAACCCAATTCTGTAATTCTGTGATTATAAAAGTGGTAAAATGTCTCTTCCAGTGAGAGTAATTGCATTCAAAAGTCTGTATTGCTGAATACCTACTTTTGTTTTTATTTAATTTACACAACATCACCTTATTGTGGATTATCTGAATGAAGAATTCTCCTGTAAGATGGCTTTGCCCTGGCATTACAAAACTGCTGAGATTTCCATGTTTATAGTCCAGAAATGAGACAAATGTTTTGCTTCTCTCACCAGAGCATCTTGATGCCAAAAGAGCTGGGGACCTTTCTACACTGTTTGATGTGGGTGGGATCTTTGGTAAGTTTTAATTTTATTTCACTCCTGATCACACCAGTTCAGGAAAGGCTCTGGTGTACACAGCTTACATATTTTATAGATCATATTCATTATTTCTACTGAAGAAGAGTAGCAGTAAAGGTTCTGAGCTGAGAGTTGTGTTGAAAAGTGAAAATCTAGTAAAACACCTTCACAGCCAGTGCTGCTGTCCAGTACAGATCAGAATAGACAAATTATGGAATCTTTTATTTCCATCAGCTCTGGCCCATGAGTCTTGGTCACCACCCATCAAAATAATTCCTTTTGTTAGTCTAACTTAAGATTTGTGGTTAATGGCCACAGTGTTTTGGTTTGTTTTTTCCTTGATGCCTTATATAGATGTATGTCATAAAATTGGGAGATCATAATAATAATAAGGACTAGGCTATTCCTGTCTCATTTTCAGGGTGACCACTGAATAAATTTTAATGCCAATGCAGACAATTTAGTTTGTTTCCCTGGGTGCAGAGAACCAAGTTTACTATTACATGTGAGACCAGTGAGTGAATACCAGAACTCCAGCAGCAGGGCCATGTGGCACCTGGTAAAAGGCTTTTTGCCTTGGATATTTGGAATAAATAATGAGTTTGGAATAAATAAACAACAAGTTCTGCTTCTGTTCTGTTTAGGTTAAAAGTGGTTGGGTTCATGAGGATGTTGCTGTGTGAATTGTGTAACTATGCAGCAAAAACCACTGGGTTCCGTTTCATTAAATTAAACTGATGTCTTTTGTGCAAAACACACCCTGAATGTTTTCCTCACACCTGCGTGTTCTTTTAGGTGGGATCTTGGCAGGTCTGATTTCAGACAGGCTGGAGAAGAGAGCATCAACCTGTGGAATGATGTTGCTGCTTGCAGCACCCACAGTAAGAGCCTGTCCCTGTCCCACAGCTGTGACACCATTCCCTGGACAGTTCTGCAGGCAGCATCTCCCAGCCTGGACATAAAGAATCCAGGCCAGATTAAAAACTGGCATGAAAAGTTGAGCAAGTGTAGATATTGGGGCTAAACAAGCTAGCAAACTTGTTTACTAAACAAGTCTAATGTGTTTTTTTTTTGTGACAGAATATATGGAAAGTTTCACTCTCTTGTAAAATTTGATGTTCAGCTGTTAGCCAGAATTTTAGCTGCTCAAAGACTAAAATTTATAAGCTGTAACTGTTTGAAAATCAGAAGATTGACATGAGAGAGACATTTTTATTTGATGTTTTTAATGTGTTGTATTCTGTGCTGTGTTTAAGCTGCAGTTGGAGAGTTTAAAATTGAGTGGTCTCATAACACAGCCCTTCCTTCTGAAAGGACATAGAGGAATGGGATCCTACCCCTTATCTCCCTTCTGTGGCCAACCAAACAGTCATTCTACTGTGGCCTAAAGGGGTTTAGTAAAACCTGGAACTGTCATGTAATATCAGCTAAGATATCTTGTAGTTAACATGGGGCAAATGGGGAACCCAGGATTAGTCCATATGTTGGTATTCTGAGCGCTTATTTATTCTCTTCCAGCTATACATGTTCTCTGCAGTCAGTAAAATGGGCCTTGAGGCTACTGTAGGTGAGTATTTTTAAATTATTCTGCCTAGCTTTCCATGAGCTTTGATGCTTTTTCTATTTTATCTTTTGTTTTCTATTTTATCTTTTCCTTAGAGGAGGAAGTATGGAATCAAATTCTTAAATTTGGTCTTGTAGGCCTTTTACAGGTTGAAGTAGGAAGATAGAAAATGAGTAAGAGGTGACAAGAGAACAGATCAAATTAATATCATTAGTCTTCCTGGAGCTTGTTGTGTCAGCACAGGCTTTTTTATATCCCCTGTGCCAGATGTCAGAGATGTTTAAATATTGCCTGTAGTACTTTTGACAGCAGCATTAGCTTGAATAGGCAGAATTCACCTGTGGCTTTGTGTGTGTTACCTCAAACCAGAAATGGGAACAGGAGTGAGGCAGTGCTGTCTCACCTGCCTGAAGGGCTCCTTCACTTCCAGGGGCCTCTGTTGCTCTACAAGGAGAGGAGGGACTTGTGGGTGTATCTTGTGAGCAACCCCTGCCCTCATGGCCAGTTGGGTCAAATATTCCCTTTACTGTGACCTCCCAGGATCAGTAAAGACCATGGGAAGTGCTTTTGTCTCAGCCCCATCTTCTGATATGTTTGAGAATTCATATCATGGATTGAACACTGAAAAGGGGAGGAATGGATGTTGGTTTTCTTCCTTTCCCAGTTCTGTATTGGGTCAGGGAGCCAGGGAAGGATTAAACCCTTTGGGAGCCATGGGCTGTGCTGTCTCCTGTTGTTATGGTGAACAGTTTCTCCTGCAACTCTGTGACATCCACATTCTCTGAAAAATCCCTTCGCCCAGGATTTTTCCTCCTGGCAAGCTGAGAAGCCTCAGAGAAAAGGAAAACAGTTCTTATCTCATTTGCTTCTCCTGTGTTGTGCTCATGTGGAATGTGTTTGGGGATT
>JAWWMS010000001.1:111136053-111146910 GCA_035048045.1 Chlorospingus semifuscus | reverse complement strand
CATCCATCCATCCATCCATCCATCCATCCATCCATCCATCCATCCATCCATCCATCCATCCATCCATCCATCACCTCCAGGCAGTGGAGCAGGGGAGGGAAGCCCCTCAGTCATTTCCAGAACCCTTAATCACCTCCAGGAAGGGGAATCTGCTGTTTCAATAAGGACCTGGAGCATTCCAGGATGAATGCAACAAGGCAAAGTCTTTATCTCTGGACACACAACTTTACAGTACAGGAAAAGTGCAGGAGAAAAATAAGCCAGTCTTCTAATCATGGTTTTACTGCATGACTCCAGCTCTGAGGATTGAAAGATAAAATTGAATTTGCATAAGCTGCTGGACAGAATTAATGCCCTTTGCTGTTTGTTCTATTTCCTCCTATTTGACATTAGAGAGGTTAATAACTCTCATTTTCCTGTGATGTCAAAGACTTCCACTCCATCACCCAGGAAACTTTGTTCAGCAGTTTTAATCACTCACAGTCAGGGTGTTCACTGCATATTTGGCATTTTATTTTCATCAGAAGATTTTGAAAGGAAAACTGCATTTCAACCAGGATCCTGGAGCCAAAGTAAATTTCCAAGGTTTACATCTGAGCCTATGAGATCACCCTTAGCACAGTAATTAAAAAAGAGAAAGACCCCATATTCAGCAAGATATTTGTTTTGTTTGTTTTGGTAAATGAGTAACGAAATAACTTCAAGACATTCATAGCACCAAAAGTCATTTGTATGGGATGAGTCAATACGTAGCCGCTGAGTCAATCTATCACAAAATACAGCTTTTTAACAGAAATTATTATTCAGTGAGTCAAGAGAATAAATGAATTAGCAGGGAGCAAGGTCTGCTCTGAGATCAAAAATTATCACATTTTACATGGGTGAAGCACTGAGCCTTCCCTGCCCTGGGCTTTGACTCTTTCTGCTCTGAGGTAACAGAGATGCCAGGCCAGGAGCAAGGAGAAAAGATGCATCTGCAGGAGGGAAGATGGCTCTGCATCCCATGCAGCAGCAGCACAGAATTCCAGCTGGCACTTCCAGGTCACATAACCCTCTTTGGAACTTGCTTTTCAGGAACACCACCATCTCCCTGCTGACAGCGGACAACTGCATGGTGTCCATTGACCCCACGATGCCTGCCAACACAGAGAGGTGAGCCCTGCTGCCACCTGCTCCTCCAGGGCAGGCTCAGCCCCAAGGCAAGGCAGGGGCAGCCTGCAGAAGATTTTTGTGTGCAGTGGGATGTGGGCAGAGCGAGGGGATGGCAGAAAAGATGTGTGCTGGCCTGTAGCACGAGTGATGGTTGGGAAGATTTTTGGTTTTTTACAAAAAGCAAGAGTTAAAGCAGGAGTAATTCTCTTAGGGAAAAAAAATACTGCTTTTAGGTGTTTAATGTAGACCATCTATTCCCATCCCACCCTGTTTGCTGTCACATCTCTGTTGTTCTCCCACTCCTGATTGCTCTGCTAGGGCACAACCAGCAGATTACTCAAAAAGCAAACTCAAAACCTGTGATCAGTGATGAGTTCAGGTCTCTTCATTGCTGGCTTTGGCCCACATTTCATGATGACTTTTCAATGCCTTTATTGCACTGTGTGGTGCAGCCCCAGCAGCTGGGAGGAAGCTCCTGCACAGGACAGTGCCCAAACACAGAGCAAAAACAGGCTGTGGCTGCCCCATCCCTGGGAGTGTCCAAGGCCAGGCTGGACAGGGCTCTGAGCAGCCTGGGATGCTGGAGGGTGTCCCTGCCCATGGCAAGGGGCTGGGACTGGATGATTTTTGAAGTCCCTTCCAACCCAAAATCTATGGTTCTATGATTCTGTTTCTAAATCAGAGAATCTAATCATTCTGTTTCTAAATTCTCTGTAAATCAGAGGGTTGTGTGTTTAGAAAAAGTGCCCATTGCTTACTCAAACTCACAGGTTTTAAGAGAGCTTGGGATATCTTCAGATACTTCTTTGTACTTCTCAGGGAGCACAGATGTGCAATACAAACTGCATTTTGAGTGTTGCTAACATCAACCCTCTGTGGCTCTTCCAGGTCTCCATACAAAGTGATCCCAGTTATGACTGAGCAGCTCTCAGGTAAAATGACCCATCAGAGCTGAATCTACTGAAGCTGAATTAAGTAAAGCTGAATTTGCAAACATTTGCATGTGGAAATTATGTGGCCATGAAGATGTCAGTGTCATGGTTGTAGCTGGAGCAGAATAAGAAGTGTTTGATCACAGTGTTCTGCAGGAAAGCTTTAAAAATGTGCCTGGATTTCAATGAATGTGAGGATCAGGTGAATGGCTGAGTCCAGGGAACTTGCTCTGGTCTGACTCAGCACTCCTGATGCCCTGGGGAAAGCCTTGCATGGAGCAGTGGGGATTTTCAGGCAAGAAAAATAAAATTCTGCCCTGCAGCGTTTTGTTAAACCTGCCCATTCCTCTGCTGGAAAGCTGAGCACAACATTTGAGCCTCGTGTTATTTCCAAATGGCTGAGGAGAGAACATAATTTCTGCTGTGTGCATGGTAGCTCTAAGTGTGATAAATATTTAAATTCACCTGACAAGATTAAAGAGGGCCTGGGTGAAAGAACACATCTGGAGCACATTCCCCAGCCCCAGGCAGGGCTGGAGTGCCACTCCTCCCACTCCTCTTTGCTGTCAGTACCATGTTCTCAGACACTGGAGCAGAACTTTGGCTTGGGGCAATCCCTGTGAGCATCTAGCTCGTGGTTTCTCTCTTCTGTGCAGCTGCAGAGTCTCCTGCCTCTCACACCAGGACACTCTGGAGCCACAGGGAGAGGCTGACAGGGCTGCAGCAGGACAGGGGATATCAGCTGGGGACACTCCTTGGTGCAGTCAAGTGGGAAATAGGAGAGACCAAGGGCAGGAGGTTGTGATTGTCCTGGAAACACAGAACAGCAGTGAGACAAAGCCTGGGGCTGGAAAAAGTGGTGTGCAGGAGTGGGTGAGTTTGTTGGGATGGGAGAGATGATGATGTTTTGGAGCTCCTACCTCATCTTCTGGCTTAGGGTTCTGAATTATAGATGGAAACAGAGCATCTGACACACTGAAATTATTCCTTTCACTAAAAGCACTGTGTCTTCTACAAGGAGAGGCACAGGGAACTGAGGCTGCTCCCTGAGGCATCTGCCTTGGCAGAAACATCTGGAAAGGAGGATGTGGGGAGGACACAGAGGCAACAGCAGGGAGATTGTGCAGGGAGCAAAGGTGAGCAGAGAGCACAGAGGGTAGGGAACAGGGAAGAGCCACAGTGAGATTTGTGAGAAGCCATAAACAAATCCCATGTCAGTGATTGCCAGTCACACGTGTGACTGCAAAGGGGAAGGAGCTGTCTGCCAAAGTGTTTCCTTGTTGTGACAAACCCTGCTGCAGCAGCAGCAGCATCACTCTGCTGCTCTGGGAGCACAGTTTGCATTATCACAGGAGAAAAGGTGGGGTGGAGCACATGGCTCTGTGTCCCAGCTGCTGTGAGTAACCCCATGGCGGAGAAATGGAGACAGCTTGGCTCCAGCAGGGAATGGCACTGAGTTACACCAGCTGGGAAGCTGATTGAGGGGATTTTTAGAAAACACACTCCTTTTTGAATGTATTTTTGTTATTCCCCTAACATGAAGCTAGCAGTGTATTTTTACAGGACCGTGGATGACTTTTCACACTCTCCCAAGGCCCTCATTTTTCATCCCCAGCTGACAGCACATGGCTCTGCTTGTGCAGAGCACAGCTCACTGTGTCAGCAAGATCTCTCTTCACTCCCTTCATTTCATAAAACAAGGATTTCCAAAGATCTTGAGCTGAAAAGGGCAAGAAAAATCCTGGCCATAGATTGTCAAAACATAAGACAGAGTCTGCTGTGGAAAGAGGGAGAAAGTTGAGCTGAGTGTGATGGAACTAATGTTCCTTGGTGTCTTTTTTCTCTTTCACATGGCTTGTCATTAATCTTAAGCATTCCTGACATTTTGCTGACAGTAGGAAGAATAAACAGAGTGGGAAAGTGTTCCTTTTCATTAAAAGAAAAAAAACAACAACCCAGCTCTGTTCTGTTCTTCACTTCTCACACAACTCTGCCTGATTCCCAAAGCAGCTCATCCAAATAGGTGCCAAAAAGGGGGTCACCCCAATTTTCACAGTGGTGGGAGGTAATGCACCTCTCCCAGCAGTCTCCCAGGCAGCTGCAGGAGAATGGCACAGGGAACAGAGGCTGTAAAAGGTGGGACTGGAAAATTCAATCCTTAGGGAAGAAAAACATGAGCAGTGGCTGCTGTCCAGCAGAGGAGATCTCCACTGGAGTCCTGCTAAGGAACAGTTCTTCATTTCCTGGCCATAGTCATGGGAGAGGGTTGGAAATAAAAACATCATTATTATTCCAGAGAGTGTGGAATGCAGCAGCCATGGATGTGTCAGGGGTCAGCTGTCTGCGAGTGCTGGGATCAGGGTCAGGGTCAGGGTCAGGGTCAGGATCAGGGTCAGGGTTAGGGTCAGGATTAGGGTTAAGGTTAGGATCAGGGTTAGGGTCAGGGTCAGGGTCAGGGTCAGGGTTAGGGTTAGGATCAGGGTTAGGGTTTGGATTAGGGTTAGGGTTAGGGTTAGGGTTAGGGTTAGGATTAGGGTCAGGATTAGGGTCAGGATTAGGGTCAGGATCAGGGTCAGGGTCAGGATCAGAGCTAGGATCAGGATTAGGGTTAGAGGAGGCCTGAGCTGGCTGGCTCTGAGCCTGTGAAGCTGCTAGATCCCACCCTGTCCTTCCTTCCATGGCCTTGGAGCAGAAGATTCATGGCTATCCAAGCAGAGCATCAAAGCCCCTGTGGCAAACCCTTTTCTCTGTGGTGTTTTAATTTCCAAACCCATTGAATGGGCATCCTCTCCCTGCACTCAGCAGGTCTGTATCCTCCTGGTGGAACTGGCTCACAGCTCACAAACTGATGGCTGTGTTGTTGCTCTAATTAGTAAGATTCATGCACTTATAGATTTGACAGGGATGACAATTAAATGAACAAACCCTATTAGCAGCACCCTCTTGAGGGATAAAATTGAAATCTGTTGTGTTTCTGATAGTGCAGAGAAAGGAGGTGTTGTGGAGTTAAAAGTGGTCCTGACAGGACAGGAAACATTCTCAGGGAATTTCCTATTGCTCCAAAGTTAGGGCAGCAAAGCCCAGCATTGCTGCACTGGGATGATTTTCCCCGTGGATGATTCAATACCTGAGATCTTGTGTGGTTTGGTATTGGTAAAATGACAGAAACTTGTCACTGTGCCTAAATCTTCTTATTCTGGCATCTCTCTCTCCTCCTTTTGGAGTCTTGTTCATGGTCTCAGCTCAGGCAAGACTGAGGAGGCAGAGACTGGGAGAGAAAAATCCTCCTCCCACTGCTGCTCCGTGCATTGGGATGTGGCCAACTCCTTTGGGATTGCTCACCTGATGGGGAATTTGCATGCAACAGCCTGAATTAACCTGAGCTGTGAATTACATCAATCTGGGGCTCAATGTGACAGATGCATGGATGTGGGCTTGGGCTTGAAATTCACCCCTTCCTGAGGCTTTGGTCCACCTGGCTGCTTGTGGGGTTTTTTTAATTCCTCTGACTGCCCTGATCCAAGCAAACCACAGAAAGTGAAATGCAGAGAGCAGCCTGAGCCAGAGGATACAGGGCAGGGATTCACCAGCCTGACGCTGGCAAGGAAAGGGAGATGCCCGTGCCCTCCCAGCCTTGCTTGGCCAATGCAGAAAAACCAGGGGGAATCCAAGCCATTCCCCCAGCCCCAGGCACTCCCTGCCCACAGGCTGTGAGGCTGGCAGGCTGGCAGGGTGGCAGGCTGGCAGGGGCTGGCAGGCTGGCAGGGGCTGGCAGGGGCTGGCAGGGTGGCAGGGTGGCAGGGTGGCAGGGGCTGGCAGGGTCACAGGGGCTGGCAGGGTGGCAGGGTGACAAAGGGAGTCACGAGAGGATGGAGGCGTCTCCCTGGCCGCAATCGCAGAGGGTGAGAGGGTGCAGGAAGAGACTCTGTGAGCAGGGTGCTGGAGGCAGAGGGTGCCTGCCAGTGGGTAATAACCCATCTGTGCCAGGGCAGCTCAGCTGAGCTGCTCAGAGTGCCCCTGGTGCCAGGCTGGCAGGGAATTTGGGCTCTCCCCGCCAGCCTCCCACCCAGCCACAGCAGGGGCACAGGAACAAACGCTGCTGCCAAATCCCCCACACCTGCCTTCCTCCCAGAACCTGCTGGGGACGAGGCAGAACAGCTCCTCTCTCCACAGTGTCCTGGCCAAGCTCCCTGCTGAGCTTGGCAGAGGCCATAGGGCAAAGAGCAGGAGTGGCACAGAGCCCTGGGCAGCCTGAGCTCTGCCCAGCATTAACCATTGCAGCATCTTCTGGGGGGTTCTGGTTGTGTTTTGTCAGCTGCAAAACACCCAGGGTGTTGTGCAAAAACCTGACTTGCTGAGCACCTGCATCTGTAAATATTGCTGGTTTGAGGTGAGGGGAGAAGAAAGGGGATTTTTTGGGGGGATGCTGTAACAGGACCCTCAGTAAAGCACCCAGAGCTGCTGCCAGTGCTGCTTGCAGCAGGATTTCCTTTTCAGAGAGGGAATTGCAGCAAAACAAAGGAAGCAATCCGAGGGAAAAGGTGTCTGTGTGAACCTGGGGCTTCAGCCCTGCCCAGAGGTATAAAAAAAAATAAGGCAGAGAGTAATGAAGGGAGCAAAAGCACACTTAGCCCTCCTGTTTTACAAAGGAGGGGACAAACAAGAGTGAATTATGTCAGATCAATGTCTCATTTTCTTCAGAACCCGGGGTTACCAGAGGTCTTCCCCTCTGGAAGGAACAGGGCAGAGAAATGGGTCTTTGTCTCTTTAAGATGAGGCGAGCTGCCACTCTTAGTCATATATCTTTACTGCACCCTAGGGTTATAAAAACATACATCTTCATTTTGAAAGTCTTTTATTACATCCATAAACATCAGATTGCAGCTGACTGTTCCCTGGATGGGAATTTCTTAGTCCTCTGAGTGAGTTTTGACAGGGGGAGGGAGTGAAAGTAAGATTGTTGGGGTTTTTTTATTTTTTTTGCTGGAACAGTGTTTATAGGGAACTTGTCAGTCTCTGGCACGCTCCAGCCACTGTCAGAGGGCTGAGCAGCCTCGAAGGGAGAGGACAGGGGTTGGTTTCTCTGCTTTCCCTGCTTGTTTCCCTTGCTGGACTCTGTGCCATCCCAGGTGCTGCCCACGGTAAGTTTTCCTCCTCTCTTAAATAGGACGCGGCTTTTGCTTTGTTTCAGCACTTGGGTTTTGTGAGGAAAAATGGAAAATGGGTCTCTGTGAGAAGAAGCAATTTCTGTTTTCTCTGCTGGGAGCTGGGGGAGGGAAAAGGGAAAAAAAGAAGGAATTAGATCTGAGACCTTCAGAGCACAGAATGCTTGCTCCAGTTTCAAGGCACAGGGGGCAACAGGCAAATTGTTTTGACCTGTGATGTGAATGCTCCTGACAAGTATTGCTGATGTCTCTAATACCCAAGGAACTGCAAATCCTTTCAGCAGGTACAAGAGCTGTTATTTGGAAATAAATGGTAAATGCTGGGCTGTATTTCTGTCTGATGTGTTTTGCCTGGGTGATTGCACTTGTGAGGTGTTGTGTTCCCCTGGGGAAGGACGAGAAGTACCTGCAGAAATGCCATGGGGTGTTTCTCTGTGGGGTATAAATAAATAGGTGCTGTGTTCTGAGATCTGCAGTGTGTATAGGAGTGCACTCAGTGCTTCCTTCCCTTGAGCATACCCCCAGTGCAGGAATCTCTGCAGCACTTTGGGGCAGTTTGCTTTAGCTGCTGAGGGAACAATCCCAAAACAGCATCTCAGGGCTCAGCAAAGGTGATTTGGGCTTCCCCTTTTTGTGTGGACATGCTAAAAGATGGGAAAACATTGCTGTCATACTTCTTCCTTCCTAAAGTGTGCTGTCCCTTGAAATGTGCTGTCCTGCTTTGAGGGATTGTTTGCTTTTCCTTGTGCTGGGAATTACAATCCTGTGATTTTCTTGGGAAGAAGCTGCGGCTTCATCAGGCTGACTTTCCTGAGGCAGCAGGAGATCCTGAGAGCCCACAGGGCTCCCAGTGTGGAGGAACTCAGGGAACAATGGGATCTTGACAGGATCCCTGTGGCAGCTCCGTCCAGGCTGTGTTCTCAAGGGAAAAGGGGCTGGGAAAGTCGTACCCTGCTGTGTCCATCCCACAAACCAGGAAGGGCAGAGCTCATTCTGCAGGGACAGCACTTTGTCATCTCGTGTTTGCCTGGAGTTTATGCAAGGCAGCACAATCCTCAGGCATTTGCACCAGGAAAAAAAATAAATGGTCTCCAGGGTAAGACTGAAAGGCAGGCTGGGTTTTATTTAGTGTTTATGGGCTGTGGGGCTGTTCATGAGCTGTGGGGCTGTTCATGGGCTGTGGGGTTGTTCATGGGCTGTGGGGTTGTTCATGAGTGTGGGGTTGTTCATGGGCTGTGGGGTTGTTCATGGGCTGTGGGGCTGTTTATGGGCTGTGGGGTTGTTCATGTGGGGTTGTTCATGAGCTGTGGGGCTGTTCATGGGTTGTAGGGTTGTTCATAGCTGTGAGGTTGTTCATGGGCTGTGGGGTTGTTCATGGGCTGTGGGGCTGTTCATGTGGGATTGTTCATGGGCTGTGGGGCTGTTCATGAGGTTGCTCATAGGCGGGGATTGTTCATGGGCTGTGGGGTTGTTCGTGAGCTGTGGGGTTGTTCATGGGCTGTGGGGTTGTTCATGAGCTCTGGGATTGTTCATAGGCTGTGGTTTTGTTCATGGGCACTCTGTCACAGAGTGCTGGTGGTGTAGAGACACCAACTGTGAGCAGGAAATTTCAAAAGCCGGGTGGGGTTCTGGGTGTCCCACCCAAGGTCTGTGAAGGGGTCTCCTCTCCAGAAAGTGATCCCTTAAAACAAGCCACCTCTCAGAGGCCCTCCCAAAAAATAAAACCCTGGCTGTAATCTGCAGGAAGAGGAAGGCAGGTGAGACAAGGAGCCATTCCCAAACCCTGTCACTCTGCAAAGCATCTGAACAATTTTTTGGCCTCCCCATCAGAACTGGAAGCCCACTTTGCAGAAGGGCTGAGGGTGTCTTCTTTCCTTTCTTTTTTCTTTTTTCCTATCATGTCTTCCTACTATTTTTTTTTTCAGAGAAAGAAGAATTGTTCCAGAATTTATTGGGACAGATTGCTGAGCAGTTCTCGAGGTAAGAAACTGAACATCATTATTAATTTAAAATGCTGTTTCTTTTATCAGCCTGAAGTCAAATTTTCACAGGAGGCAGAGGGGCATTTAAGACATCTTTCAAATCCCACTCTGCCTGCCAAATTTAGGTCTGGGACACATTATTTCCTGCTGACAGCAATACAGTAGCTCAAACCAAAAACAATTTCAGTGATTATCTTTGATCTAAAAAGGAGATCAAGTAGTAAAAGCTCCTTCCCTCTTAGGAAGCAAAAGAAACGCTGCTTCGTTGAGCAGTCAAATCATCAGATTTGTTTCGTTTTCCCCTTTATCACCCAAAAATGTCTCTCCTCAGAGAGGATTTCTCAACATCTGTGTAGCTGCTTATTTAATCCCAGCTGGTTTCAATGAGACAGATCAGTCCCAGCACAGCCCACAAATCAGCAGCGTAACTCGGCAGGCGGGGAGGAGGTTTCAGAGTGTGCAGACACCAAGACGCTGCTCTTGGACAATCATGAATTACCAATTGAACAATCATGAATTACCAGTTGGACAATCATGAATTACCAATTGGACAATCATGAATTACCAATTGAACAATTACCAATTTAACTTTGCTTCCCTGGGGGGGTACAGTAGCAAGGCACTGCTGAGAGAGGGGCACATGAAGTGTTGTAGAGCCACAGGACATTCCCAGGGCTATAAAAAAAAAATCTTCTGTTAATTTTTCTGAAAATTAAACCCAGGTGTATTTTCTGCCCCAGTGTTAGCATTTCCATGGAAAATTTGCTTTTCCTTATGACAAATGTGGGCTGGGCAGATCAGTCATAGAGACACAAATATGGACATTTCTAGTAGAAGTCCTTAGCACCTAGGGTATGTAGAGCACTAAATGTATGCCATTAATACATGAGGGTTTTCTTTCCAGGGTTTTTAAAATCAATGAACTGAAAACGGAAGTAGCTAATCACTTGGCAATGCTGGAGAAAAAGGTTGAATGTGAGTGTCCCTTTATTCCTATCACAGTGGGAACTGGTGCCTTGTGACCTCTGACCTGTCCTGCTCCTCCACTTTCTCTAACCCCTTGTAATTTGGCCAGCTTTGAACCCCAAAGGCCACAGGTCAGCCCGTGGGGATGGTGGGAGCCTGTGGTGCCACTGGTGTGGGGACCAGGGTGGGCTGGCTGGTGCTGCCAGCGTCCAGAGCTCCTCCTGTCCTCCCTCTGAGGGGCTGCTGAGCCCTCCACTGAGCTTTGGGGCTGGGGACAAGTCCTGGTGTTCCCATGTCCCTGTGGCACAGGGTCTCCACCACCTCTGTCCATCTCCACCTCCCAGCCCCTGGCCAGCTCTCCCATGGCCCAGGGGTCTGTCACCTCCTGCACCCAGCAGTGACCTCCCCATCCCTCTGCACCCCCTGATCCTCTGACTCTGGGGAGCCTGGTCCCACCCTCACTGGGGCTGTTTGGTCTGTAATTCCAGGGGGTAACACCCTCCTGCTGCTGTCAGTCCCATCCCTCACAGAATTCCCAGAATTCCCAGAATCACTGGGTTGGAAGAGCCCTTCAAGACCATCAAGTCCAGCCCAGCCCCAACAGCTCAACTGAACCCTGGCACCCAGTGCCACATCCAGGCTTTGTTAAACACACCCAGG
>JAWWMS010000001.1:111073737-111091753 GCA_035048045.1 Chlorospingus semifuscus | reverse complement strand
TATTATATTATATTATATTATATTATATTATATTATATTATATTATATTATATTATATTATATTATATTATTGATATATTAAAACTATACTAAAAGAAAAAAGAAAGAAGACGTCAGAAAGCTAGCAAAGAAAAAAAATTAATAATAAAATCTTGTAACTGACCAGAGTCTCAACACAGCTAGACCTGTGATTGGTCATCAAGTAGAAACAATTCATGTGAGACCAATCAAAGATGCACCTGTTGGTAAACCATCTCCAGACTACACTCCACAGCCATTAAATAGTTATTTACATTTCTTTCTGAAGCCTCTCAGCTTCTAGGAGAAAAATCCTAGCCAAAAAATTTTTGATAAAATTTGTCTGTTACATATACCCACTGCTTATTTACAGAAATGAAAATGGAGCAGCAGCTTCTCCATGCCTGACACATCCAAACAGAGCTGCTACACCTGAGTGCTCTGAGTGTTCAGGGGTCTCTGCAGCTGCTAAGGTGAAACAGGAGGATTTCCCTCTTTTTATTTTTTATTTTTATTGTAGATTGTACCTGTGCTGAAACTTCCTCCTGGCTGCACCATGGAGAGGAGAGAAGGGACAGAACTTGATTTGATAGGACTACTTTTGACCAAAAATTTGAAATCTTTTTTAGGTGGCTTTGCACTGAGCAGAGGGATCACTGGGGTCTTTTGTTCTAATTTGCCATGGTTCTGGTTTTGTTGTTTTGTTGGGGTTTTTTGTCACTTTGGGGTTTTGGAGATCTTTTTTGGCTTTTAATGAAGGTGGCGGCAATAGAGGGAAAAGGCTTAAGTCCAATTTTAAGGCTTAAATCCAATTTTAAGGCTTAAATTCAATTTTATGATGTAATGACCAAAGTCCCTGTGCCTCTGTATTAAAACAAACAGGTAAAAGCTGCTCTTCCCCCTAAAGAAACTCCCATAGATTCCAGGGAAGCTGAGAAGCACCTGCTGGTTTATATTGCTCTTACTAGAAGTTGCATGCCACAGAACAGTTCTGCCTTGTTTACAAAACAGAATTTCCCAGTAAAGCATTCCAGAAGTGCAGTACATGCAAATCTTAGAGACAGTGACTAAATACTACAATCATTATTTCCTTGAAGATAAGAAGCTTTCACTTTTAAATTGCTGATTTATTTCCTGAATACTGTTGGCTTTAGAGGCAATGATGAGTTATTACTTCAGGTAGAACTAAATGCTTGTAGATAATAATATGAATTCTTCCACAGGCCAGGAAACAGGGGGAAAAAATCAGAGTAATATTGCTTTTAATTTGATATAGCTGGTATGTCACATTCTGCCCTTCTTGATCTTTGAAATATTAGAAAGCAAATGAAGCACTGCTATGTGAAATATTGCAGTGATAAAGGGGAAATGTCAGTGGAGACATCCAAGACATCCAGCACTGCAAAAAACTAACCAGAATTTACATGGGATGCTGCCATCTTGACAAGATGCTGATGAGAAAATACAGTAACACAGCTCTTATTTAAAAGCACAAAACGCTGGTGGGCTGCAGCACAGCTGTAAAGGCAGTGGATCAAGCTGCAAGCCTGAAAACCTGCACAGATGGAATGCCAAAAATGGATGCTTTAATTGTGTTTTCACGTTGAATATTGTGTTTCATAACTGCCTCCCTCCTGTAGTCACTTCAGAAAGGATTAACAGCACAGCTACTTGTTTATACTGTGTTTTCTTTAACACAAGGCATGGGAAACTCTAAAGTGCCAACTTGTGCTGCTCCCTGGACATTTCACAGGGCTGAGGCTGCCCCTTCTCCCACAGAGGGTGAGGAAGTGAGGGCCATGTGCAGTATGCAGAATAATTCCTTTCCCAAGTACAAATGAAGCTTAAGCCAAAGGGTGATATAACAGCAAGATACAACACATGGTGAGGATCTCTCTATTTTGTGTTAGAAAGAAGTTTGGGTCCATGAATAGCTGGGGGCTTTTTTGTTTGGTGGGGGGCTTCTTACATATATATATATATATATAAAATTATATGTATTTTATATGGTTACCTTTATATATATATTTATATATCTATTTACTTTGTACATATATCCATATGTATCCATATGATTTTTCCCATATATCCATATAAATATGCATATTTATCTCTCTCTTTATATATATATGTATATTTATCCATATATATTTTATGCATATTTATTTTTATATATATTTGTGTGCATATATGTATAATTTCTATCTGTATATATATATATATACACATACACATATTATATATATATTTATATATTTATATGTACATCTTTTCTATCTATACATATATATGTGTGTTATTTCTATGTATATTAAAAACTATATATGTATATATATATGTACATATATATATGTACATATATATATACATGTATGTGTATATATACATGTATATGTATATGTATATGTATATGTATATGTATATGTATGAGTAGGTCTGGCAGTCCAAAATCAGAATTTCCATGCCAGATAAGACCATTAAATTCTGATTATCTCTATGGCAACATGCAGAAACACTGCACCCTGCCTGCAGGTGTAAATGTGATAAATCTCAGACAGGTGAGGAACTGTACACAGCTTTCCATGGGGATCTAGAGCCTGGCTGTTGACAGAAGCAGGGGAGGCTCCATGGCTGAGTTCAATTTGCTTCTCCCTGTATTTGCTTCATGCTGATTCTCTGGAATTACTGCCTCCACCCATCTATAAAGAGTTGTTTGAACTCAATGTTGAATTAAGCAACCAGCAGCACCCAACTCCCATTCCCAATGCCCTGACTCTAATAAATTTTCCAGAAGCTGTTCACAGTCAGGGCTATACTGGAACTGGTTAGGAAATGAGGGGCAGCCACTCCTCTGGATGTTCAGGTCATGCCCATGGGCACATCTACCTGTGCAAACACACCCATTACCTCTATTATAGAAAAGGAGAGGGGAAATAGAATATTGAAAGCAGTATTGTGTGCAGTAGTGGGGGATAACCTGTGCAAATACATTTAAAAGCAATATTTCATTCTCTTTCCAGCCTCTGCATCCACAGCTATTGACAAATCACATTGTGCTTTCCCCTCACCACACTCCAAGTCACCCTGGTCTGCTTTCTCACCAGGACTGATGGCAGCAGGGACAAGAAGAGTTAAACCCACAGGGTGTTTCCTCCTCAGATCAAAGCACTCCACACAAAACAGTTCAGCAAAGAAAGCTGAGGCAGATTTTGGAGTGCACTGAAATTGGCAGCAACTTTTTATTAGTCTGGAGATAAAGCAACTGCATTGTATTGGGGGTTTTCTTTTTAAAGAAAGGAACATCTTTGTTTACAGTCATTTTTATTTATAGAACAAGCTTGTTTTCAAAGTTTTCTTAAAAATGTAAGGACTGTTCCAAAGCATAGTTCTGGGCTGCATTTGATTAGGGTTTCTTCCTGCTTTGACAGATAAAAGGGCACTCTGCTCAACTATGTGCTGCTGAAGGGGGTTTTGCTGAAATCCCAGCAAAAGGAGTAGGAAGGATCTGTTTTGGTTTGAAATACTGAGGAAAAGAAACACCTTTTCCCCTACCTGCATTTTTAAAAGCTCCTTGGATTGTCAGTGCTCTGCAGAGAGGCAGGGGAGTTGCACAATCACCACAAAAAGCTCCAGTGCAGCATGGGGTGAACTTCTGTGGCTCACAAATATTCTTGGAATGGTTTGAGGGTTTCCAGTCCTGCTATAAAACTACACCCTCACTGACCTATTCCCTTCTGCCAGGTACACAGACAGGCCTTGGTTCAAGTTCAGAAAATAAACACAAGCAAGTGACTTCAGGTTTAACCACTAGAAATAAATAGTTCAAATTCCAGGGAAAGGAGTGTTGTCCTCCTCTCTGCAGCAGTGGTATCCACTCCCTTTTAATGATTTGTGTTTTCCAGTTGGACAAGGCAGATTGGAAAACATCTGAAAGAAGGATTTAGACCTTCCTCTCTCTGATCACTTTGCACAGAGCCCTTCAAAGCAATGCCCAGGCACAGGTGGTCTCACAACTGAAGCTCAGGAGCTGCTGTGTGCAGAAAAGGAAACATGAAATGGAATAGGAAAGGAGAACTTGCAGGAAGGAGAACAAAAAGGCTTGAGCCATCTGCCAGATATCACATCTCATGTCACTCCCACACACCACAATTTGTCATGAGTTCAAGTGTTGGAAGAAAATTTGGGTTTCTTCCAGGAGAGCAGCAGGGTGAGGATCACAGGAGTGCCTGCAGCCAGTGGAGATCACTGTCAAGGTCTGTTCTGTGCTGAGGAAAAATATCCCTCACAGGAATAGGAATTGCCATGGCAGCCTCTGATCCTTCAGAAGTTTAATACTGACATACAGGATCTGAAACCAACCACTGAAGGCAGTTACCTGCGTCCTCCTCAGATTTTCCTCCAGTGAGAAAATGGATTGGAAGTGACCCAATACAGGCTCCTGCTGCAGATTCAAATTTGTTAAGAAATGTTGGAGTTTACATGGTGTCTGCAAGCTTCATCATGGGATCACATCTTTTTCACAGCTAGTAAAAGATCTAGTCAGAGCCTTTTCCTCCTGTCCAGTCTGGTTCACAGGCAGTGTGAACACAAGCCCATTTCTGGTGTTTTTTTACAGAATCTGCACACCAGCAAATCTACTCCTAAATAAAAGCTACACTCTGAGGCTGAGCTTCCTTAAATACTTCCCCAACTGCTTTCCCTAGAGCCTCTCTTCAATTAAATCACACAAGAACCACCAAGTTTTAAAAGCCAAGCCACCACTCCTACCCAATATCAAAGCACTTCAGATGCAGCTTCTCATCCCTTCCTGAGACCCAAGTAAAACCCTCATCACCAGAGCTACACCACTGCACTGGCTGTTCCAGGTACAGCCCAGCAGGTTTTCACCTCACACCTTCCCTCAGAACACTGAAATTACAATGTTTTTCACCCCAGCATGGCATTTAGGTGAACTACCAAGAAATTTGCCTACTTGTTGCTGAGCTCTATTATTGACATTCAGCATCTTCCATGGGAGAAAAGGAGAAGCTGTCAGCAAACCAAGCAGCTGGGGCCCACATCTGCATTTGAATGCAAAAATTCTCTGTGCCCAGACACTCCAGAGAGAACCACTCACAGTGCACAGGTTAATTCTGAGTATTTTTAATGGACTGTACAGATTTCCACAGCTGGTTTTGTGAAGGACATGATATTCCACATGAACATGACACCATCTGGCAGATGAACACATCTTCTGCCCCCGTGATGGGCCCATAAGGCTCTCACTGACAACTTCTCAAGAAGATGTATCTCTTGGATAATTAAAATGGAAAAGTTCTCGATGAAAAAAGCAGGATGCACTCCAAATTTTGCTCCCAGGCCTCTGGAATGATTTTCACAGACACCAGTAGGATCATATTGCAATGGGAAAGAGCTTCCAATAGCACAATGTTGACTGACACGTTTTACTTTTACTTTGCAGAATACAAAATTAACTTTTGCACTTCTTCCTACAGAGATATTCCACAAGTAGGAAGTAATGGATTAGAAGCTAGGCAAAATCCCAACCATATGAACCAAAGTTAAAGGATAAAAACAGAGAAGACAAAGTCTCAGCTAAAACCTCTCATACCCAGCAAGAATTTTTTCTACACTCCCTTTCCCACACTCAGGCACACTAAGTTAGTTACATTAACTAACAGACTTTTAAAAAAAAGTTAAAAAAAAAAAAACCAAAAACCAAAACCAAAAGTAATAAAAATAAAATTGCATCCACTTTAATCAGCATGTTTCCACCTGAAAAAAAAGCCTGAACACAGTAGGCAAAAAGAACATCCTGTTTCAAGGAAAAGACCATCTCCAATATTCATACAACATCCATCAGAGATTCACAGGACTGAGCAACTCTGTATTCTGCTAGAAAGTTTAGCAATGTTGTAAATGCATTACTTGCTGCAAACAGGATATTGCCATATCAGCCTGCCTGAAAACCTGAATAAAATTTTAAACCAGTCATTTTGCATAATTCACTTTCCATATAAAAACAGTCCACAGTTGGATCACTTCCTTTCCTCAAGGCAAAGATCACAAGCTCACAGCAGTCATAGTGATGGCTCTTCAGTCTTCATCTTTTTTTTTGGCTGTCCACTGGAACCATGCTGCAGATCCTGCTTTTTCTTCTTCTGCTGCTGTAACTTTTTCTCCTTCCTCTGCAGGTACTCATCCATGTTATCAAAGGAGGCCTTGTACAGGTGGCTGTAGCAGCTCCCTGCACCAACAAAACCTGGAGTTGGGCAAAGCAAGGTGTTTAATTAACACAGCTGTTAATTCCCTCAGAGGTCTCACTGATGACTTCCTGGACTGTAATTTTAGATAGTGGCATTCCAGTTCATTTACTGTAGTCCTATCCACTGTATCAGCCTTCCAATACCTCAAGGGGCTCCAGGAGAGCTGGAGAAGGATTTTCACAACGGCAGGTAGTGACAGGACAAGGAGGAATGGCCTTAAACTGAAGGTGGGCAGATTTAGATTGAATATTGGGAAGAAATTCTTGACTGTGAGGGTGCTGAGGCCCTGGCACAGGGTGCCCAGAGAAGCTGTGGCTGCCCCTGGATCCCTGGAAGTGTCCAAGGTCAGGCTGGATGGGGCTTGGAGCAACCTGGCATAGTGGAAGTTATCCCTGCCCATGGCAGGGGGATGGAATGAGATCATCTTTAATGTCCCTTCCAACCCAAACCACTCTGTGATTAAATATCAACATTTACACTGTGTAAGCCTGGTTTGTGTTGGCAAGCACCTGTTCAGCATTCAGCAGCCAGGCACAGCCTCCACACTAGGCTAAAAAAATCATACAGAGTCAAGCAGCTCACAGTGAAGCAAAGAGAGGCCACAGCCCTCCTCACACACTGGACACTTGCAAACTTCAGGGCTTCTGTTTCTCAACTGCTGAAGTTGTTCCCTGAGACCCAAACACTACAAAGGGAGATGCCACCTAACTGTGCTTATCTAGCTTTTCTCTTAGAGTATTAACTTCAGAGGACAAAGGAGCAGATTTTAAATAGTCATGTTCTATTGCAGATAGATTCCCAAGCATTTGTTCCAGTGTTCCACCTTCTGTGAATTCAGGGTAATATTCCTCACAGCATCCCCAAGACTGCAGGTTTAGATGAGTTTAGCAGGGAACTAACTGCTATCCAAAAATCCCTCCTCAGATTGTTTCTGTAGAGAATACAGAATGAGACCAGCTGGCTCAGTCCATATTTCTAAAAAATTGTTGGAATGGCACTTGACAAAGCCAGTTATCTCCAGTTCTCATCTTTTCCCACTTACCAAAATTCACAATCTTTAAAGGACAAATGAAGGGAAATGCAGTACCTGCTAAGGTCTGGTCCTGAAGCTAAGTGTGCTACTCCACAGAAACCCACATGCAGCATCCCCCTGTTTCTTGGCAGACCAACAAATCAGTTTCCCTCTGTGGTCCTCAGCAATGCTCAAGCTTTCACTGTCAGGGATGTTGCACTCATAGAGGCTTTACTGGCCTTTGGTCCTGGGAGAAATTGCATGCTGCCAGCTTGAACAGCCATGCTGCTCTCCACTTGACCAGTCTGCACTAAATCCTCTCCTGGGATCAGTTATATCACAATGCAAAACTGGTTAATGTGTACAAGGAGGAATTCAAACTGAGAGTGGGTTTAGATTCAACATTAGGAAGAAATTCTCCCTGTGAGGGTGGTGAGGCACTTTGAACAGACTGCCCAGAGGGGCTGTGGATGCCCCATCCCTGGAAGTGTTGAAGGCCAGGCTGGATGAGGCTCTGACCAGCCTGGACTAGTGGAAGGTGTCCCTGCCTACAGCAGGGGCTGTCTTTAAGGTTGCTTTCAACCCAAACCATCCTGGGATTCTGTGATACTTCCAGATTGACCATTACATCCTAAATCCTACAGAATAAAACATCCCCCAGCTCTTGTACATCCTCTAGATCTTGTACAACCTCAGACAGGTGAGAAAAGCTTATAAAAGGACAATATGCAAGGATTGGGACTGAATACAGTGTAATGATCACTTGTTTCAGAAGACATAACTCCCTTTAAAGCACTAATTATGCACTGGAATAAGTGCTCATCAAGTGAGCCTCCCCTTACTAATTAACACTAATGAACCCTGTCATGTGAGCTGTGCTCCTTTCCCAGCTGCAGAGGAGCTGGTGACTGAGTTTCCATGTACTAATTCTGCCCAGAACCTCTCCCCCTGCCTGCTCATTTCCCCCCAGCCCTCATCCTCCCAATTATCTGCCTGCCTGTAACTATCAAGTCTGCAACATCTCCATGCACACAGCTCCCTTCCAAAGGAACACCTGACTTACACAGACTGCACCACCTTAATTACAATTTAATAACAAATTAATGACAGCTACATGCTAAACCATCCAGTACCAGGTATTAAGGAGCTTTGCACCAGACTGAACATTTCTGCAGCTCTTCCATCTTTACATATGGCCCCCATGAACAGACCATAAGAGTGGTGGGATCTGTACCATGTTTTTTAAAGAAGATTCCAGCCTCCCAGCAAAGTGCAGGATAGAAATTTCTATGACTGAAGTTTCAATACATAATTGATATTTTAGAACATGCCACAGCCCTTCTCTACCCTGCAGCCACTGCTATAGTTTCAGCTGGGTGTTTTTTATAATAGAAAAAATTCTGGAAACAGGGTGAGTCTGAATGAGGAAACCTGAAAAGGTCTGAAAAATGAGGCATTATTTTTCTGACAGAGACTGGGAGTGGGGCAGGAAGCAAGAACAAAATGAGCCAGCCAGACACTAAGCAATGTCATCTGTTGTCCCATCCAGGGTCACACCTTCCAGTCACATCAGGCTCCACGTCCTGCTCTGCCAAGGTGAGCCCATCTTTACAGCAGAGCTGTTCCACCCTGTCTCCACTGTACCTGTGATAAAGTCTCACACCCAGGCAGGAGACAAGACAACACACACCAGTTTTTGATACCACAGCAGTAAGACAGACTCCAGCAGCTCTGCCAGAGGCTGTTTGATGCACCCCTGTGATAAGGTGTCTGTGGAAAAGTTATAAGGCTGCAATTCAGCTCTAAATACCTCCATGGTTCTGTGATAACACAGCCCTCAACACACCTCATTATCTGCACTGACTTCCACACCAGACAGAGTGATGAAACTGAGAAAGGACTGAGTGGCTTCAAGAGCCAGCTGAACTGACCTGAACTCCAATCTTGTTCTAAATCTTATGCTTCAGCTGTAAAAACTGCATTCCCTAAACCTTTAGGTCAAATTTCTCACCTTCAAACACTGTCCAGTTGTCTTGAATGTATTTTGACATTTTCTGTAATCCCTTGTCATCAGTTACAGCCTGGGAAAAGAAGGAAGGAAGGCTGCATGTTATTTTGGGATTAATAGACAATTTCATGTTCCACAGCATGCTGAAAATGCACCAGCTCTCAGAAGTGTGTAGTGAAACAGAGCAGGTGTAAAACCTCCATGATCTCTTCCAGGCTCCTTTCTCTAGGACTGTTATTGAAACCTGGCCTGAGATCTCAAGTTCTGCTAGGAAAGCTTTGCCATTTGAACAAAGACATTGATTCCCACTTGCTAATCTGTGAGGAAAAGAAATATCCCAGGGAACACGTTAGGGTCAAAGAACACACTCAGGAGTTTCATTAAAACCTCTTCACAACCAGACCATAATTAACTGGGGACTTAAAAGGATAACAAATGAATTTCCAGTTTTTTAATAGGCAATAAAAGAGAACTTAATAGCACCTACCCCAAATTTGATTCCCTGTTCTCACTGAAAATAAAAGTAATTCCCTTACTGCTCCCAGGATGCCTTGTCCTGGAAAAGATCCCTCACAGGCAGGCACAAGGAAAGCTGTGTGAGAATTCCTGAGCAAATCCAAAGGGGTTTTGTAGGTTTGTGGTTTTGGTTTGTTTTTTTTTAAATCATCAAGTGTAGCCCACAGAAAGCTCAGGCAATGGTTTAAAGCAGTGAGTGCTGACAAGCACTCTGATCCTGCTGGGGCAGATGGCAGCTTCAGCTCAGAACAGACACATGGGGTTCACAACAAGCTCCTGACACACCTGCATCACACACAAGTGAGAAGAATGAGATGTCTACCTATGGCTTTTAGTCCATCTCAAGACAGACAGAAAGGTGCCTTTTTAGCTTTCATGGAACAGCAAACTCCACTTCTGCTGAGGCTTCAAGACATCACCAAACAGCCAGGATTTTCAGCATTAAAAAAGTACCTTCCACTGTCCATCATATGCTCTGTACATAAGAAGAGGAGCTTCCTTGTCTTCCTGCAAAATCCACAGGTCTCCCATTTCCTGAAATGCAATGTCCCAGCCTTTGTGTTTCAGGGAGATGTGCTGTTTGTAAAGCAGCTGCTGGGCAGTGGCATCGAGCTGAAAGATGTAGACTGTGGGAATACTTTTGAGAGGAAAAACTTAATTACCATTATTACCAAATCCACCTACAGCCATCACTTGTACAGCAAACTACAGACACCCACTCCAATTCCAAACAGAGCCAAAGCCAAGTGGTTAGAATGAGCACTTCAAATGCTGTTTGCTTACATGATCTGAGTCAGAAGCTGTAAATACCCAAAGTATCAAACAGCTTTTCAAGTGTTATGTGAAAGAAAAAGCAGCCAGTGCTGCCTCCTCCTTAAAATAAAGGGTAGTAAAGGGAATTTCAGAAGGATTACTAAGGACTTTTATGAGGAGTGTTGCACTGTGACACACTGGCCTACAGGGCTGCAATGAAGGTAAATATACAGCTGAGCACCAGCCAAAATAAAACATCCCCAGCTCTTGTACATCCCATCCTTGTGCTTCCTCCACTGAGGGAAAGGCATCACAAACTCTGAATCATTTGTTTGAATCATGTTTGAATCACAAAAATTAACTGAGCCAGGTAACCCTTGCACTCAGAGCAAGTCCAAGACCCAGAGGCTCCCTGGGAGGCCACAGGCATTCCTGGACATCTGGAGATCCACAGTACCAAGAACTCCAGGCTCAGGGAAAGCCAGGACAGCCAGCAGGGAAAGCTGCTCACGCCTTTGCAGTAGGTGT
Organism: Chlorospingus semifuscus; assembly: GCA_035048045.1. Lineage (NCBI taxonomy): Eukaryota > Metazoa > Chordata > Aves > Passeriformes > Passerellidae > Chlorospingus > Chlorospingus semifuscus. The sequence continues at coordinate 111,080,652 of JAWWMS010000001.1, read as the reverse complement.
GATGATTTTAGGCATTATTCCATGTGCTCTTACCTGTCACACAGAATGGCAACATAACCACCTTGACAGCAGTAGGTTATTCTTGACACAGTGTACTTCTATTAGGAATAGGAAAAAAAAACATCCTTGTAAGTTAAGGCCATTTATGGGCAGAAAATTCACATTCCATTTCACTATGAGCCTTTAAAATTCAGCAGATGTCTTAATTTACAGCAAGTTAAGCAACTTAATTTCCTTCTAACTGCAGTCAAGGCTATTTTTGTACCAGTGTTTGTTGTTTTATAAAGTTTTCCACACTTCTCCCTTCCATACTGTCCAGAGATCAAATGTAAAGGTGTGAGTGAACTACTCTTAGCAGACAAAGCAACAGATGAAGGAAAATATAGCACCCCCAAACATTCTCTCCTGCAATGCTAATGGCAAAAACATTGACATTAAGCCTGCTCAGGCAGAGTATCACTCCAGCAGCTCAGACATTACAAACACAAGCTATTAGCTGCTGTTGTGTTTGTTAAAAAATGAAGACAGTGATGCATAGCTAATATCCCCAATATCCCTGCTGTGCTGCCTGTGCCAACCTGAGTCTGGGTGAAGCCATCCTGCTCCACAGAAAATGTGTTCTGAACAACAAGGAAAGCCTGCCTGAGGCCATTTCCCTCATTAAAAAAAACCAGACCCAACAAAACCAACACAAAACCAAAAAACCCCACATCACACTCCTGTTTTATCTGGGAGAGAAGCAGCACCTTTGTTGCACAAACCATTCTACTTGAAATATAAAACAACTCATTTGAGGCTCCTGGAGTGGGAAGAACTTGGGAGGAGTAGAAAAACTGCAAAATGATGTCCTGGGGTGCTTTTTCTAAAGTATCTATTATATAATGTGAACAGCAAAACTGCAGCAGCAAAAGGCTGGCTCTCAAGTGTATTTTATAAGCAGTGACAACACCAACACTGCTGATGACTAAAACCTTCCAAGTAGAGAAGCAGAGATTTATTTCTTTTAGGGCAGGGAAAATACATCTTCTTGACACTCTGCTGGCTGAATTCTGATGTATCCTCAAATATTCATTTTTTAACTTCCACCTTCTTCCCTAACACGACACTGGTGACTGGACAGAACCCCTGGTTCACGAAGTTAGGGTAAATTTGGGAGTTACCACAGGATTTTACCCTTGCAGCTACCAGCTGATGTATAGATATTGTCAGGGTGCTTGTTTTACAGTTCTGCAATCCATGTAGGAAAGCAAAACAAGCTGTACAGCTTCCAAAAACTCAAGTCAGCAAGTTTAACACCAGAAGCTAACCATTTTGTCAACAGCACATGATGCAACCACTAAGAGATAAACCAACTGTGGGAAAGAGAATTAATTCATGGTATAACAGAGCTGAAAACAATTATTTTTTTTTCTCCAGCACATGAGAAAAATTGTGTGATACAATTTCATAGGGGGAAGGAAGAACAGAATGCACACACTTCTCACTCATCTCAACCACCTGTCTGGACAGAAGAGGAGCATTTAATAAAAAATATTATCAAAAGGACTGATGTGGTTCAGAGCTCCTGGGAACAGATGGGACTGATCTCCTGCTACTCTGCAGGAATATGAAGTTATTAGTCCATGTTCAGCACTGGGACCCAGGACCCCTGTTTCACAGACATAAAACAAGTACCAGGTAGGATGAGTGGGCTGAACCAGAAAGGTTCTGTGTAGCTAATGTGGCTAAATGCTGTTTCTGCAGGATGGAGCCACTTACAGCACAGCTTTGGAGTAGGACTGACAGCTCCTATTTACTGCAAGCCATGAGTGGGTTCTTCAGACACTTAAAGGAACAAGCCACAATAGATTTTATATATGTATGTATATAAAAGCTGAAACCTGTGCTATTTATTTCTAATAACAAAGCTCTGCCTCTCTGCCTGTTGCCTGACAAACATGCAGGGAAGTGCCCACCTACACAGCCAAGAGCTTTGTGAGAGAGACAAAGGGCTCTGTGAACTTGAATTAGGCAGCAGCACTCTCCCAACCCCACTGGAGGAGGGAGGAGGAGGCTGTTTTGATTTAAACCAGGTTTTATTCACAGCTGGAAAGAGACAGGAAAATGCATCTTCTTTCCAAGTTCTTTCCATGTGTGGGTAAGTTAAAAAATCAGCAAAATGAATGCAAGACCACAGCAGTATCATGGTCAAGGACAGGGCTATGAAATCAGTTAAGGAAGGGCTACAAGAACATTCTGTGACAAACAGATGTTCACTTGATACTCTCTGAACTCAAGACAGCATTTATATGGCACTGTTATCAGCCTGCCAACACCTTAAAATTAACTTTTGATGTCATCTGTGAGAAGAGTGACCCTATAAAAAATTAATGTACTGGTGCATTGGGGTAGAATTGTGCAATTCATGTTCTGGACTTTAAACAAGCTTCTGCTGTCAAGAGGATCAGATGAGGTCAAAGCTCTGAAGCAGGAAAATATTTATATAGCACTATGGAATTAAGATAATTACTCCCATTCTAGTGGGAAAATGAACTGAGGATCTGTAAGCCATCAGCTGAAACCAATGCTACACTGCTCAAAACACTCCCACATTCCCCAAACAGACACATATTCATCATCTGCCAAGCAAAACAAGCCCACATTTTTGTGCTCACATGTCCCACCATTACTGATGATTCCATCCCCATTGAGCTTCAAGCTGTGTTTAAGGCTCCACTGCATCCACACTGGCTATCAATGGTAAAAATAAAATGTAACAATACACACAAAAAAAAACAAAAAGAAAAGAAAAGCACTTCTATCCCCATCTGATCCCTGGCTGCAGAGTCTTTGCACACACTGTGCTTGCTACAAGCTGCAGAGTGCTGGCTCAAGAGATTGTGTCCTTAAATTCAGACCATGAATGTCACTCTGGGTTGTGGAGATGCCCTGTGACACACCTGGATGCACAGATGACTAAACACTGCCACCAGATGCCACCTCTGGCATTTCCAGCACTATGATGCCAGCAGAACACAAGTTTTTCACTGCAGAACACCTGTGAGGGTGAGCAGTGCCCAGGATTTCAGAGAGACAAGCCACAGGCCACCATGTGGCTTCCAACAGCACCACCACACGTGGCAGTGGATGGAAAAACTGCAAAGCACTGCAGGAATAAGGTTTATTACTTAATTACTGTGTTCTAATTATTAACCCACAGTTTATGGGCTTTCCCCTTCTGTCTTTGCTTACTCACACTGGGGTAAAGAAGCTAAATGGAAACTCCTCAAGCAAAGGGCACCTCCAATTTCGCCTGAGGTTATATCAGCATGAGGAACATCTTATGGAAGGGATTTTATGGAAGGGATACAAGGCAAATATTACTAAACTACATTTAAAAACATTCTAAGAGAGTTGGAGAGGTTTTCTTAGATCAGCTCCTACCTGCAGCAACAAGTTTTTTGACATTTGTTATTTTATCCAGTGCTACATTCAAGGTTTCTTATACAGTTCAATATTATTTTTTTAATTAACTTATTTGGAATCAGTGGAATTAGGGTTCAGTGTGAGCTCAAGCACTGCTAATTTATTAACAAGCCATCTTAATAATGCTAAGCCAGTCTATGCAACAAATAGCATTTTTAATATTAGTCACAGAATTCCCCACTTCAGTTAGTTGCTTACTTGCCCTCAGTGATCCTACAAATCTAGAAAGCAAACTGTTTTAAAATAAACCCATTATTCCCTCTAAAACAAATGCTGCACCCAGAGTATCAGTGGATACCAGTTAGATGGGCTTGTCACCCAATCTTGTACCTTTTTCACTTGCCTAAAACCCCAAGAACAGCTTTTTCAAAGATTTCAAGCACTGGCATCAAGCTGAAAAGAGGCAGAGACCTTGTGAATGTGTGTGAGAGGTGTGTGCCTCAGGTGTGTTTTCAAGAAGACTCCAGGGTCCAAGGAGCAGGCTGAATTGTCCATATGGATACCACCCTGAATCTCTGCTAGCAGGAACCCAGGAGCCCAACCCTTGGCCAAACCCAGGATTTCCAGTATGTAAATGGGACAGCTGTGATCCAAGTGGCTCCCAGCTGCTGGGAGGTGAAGCACAACACATTTCCACCAGCAAAACCACAGCACAAAGGAGGGAAGGCAGAATTGAAATCCAGTTTCTGCCTGGATGTGGATTCCACAGTGGATTTGCCTCAAGAGCTCTGTTTTCCAGTCACCTCAAATCTGGGAGGCAGCTGTGGTGTGCAGGGAAAGAAGTGTTTTTAGAGATTCACATGAAAAATCACCCACAGCAGGATGGGTGGTGAGGAGAACTCCAATAACCCAGCAGATGAGTAGGTGGTTTAATTCCATGCATGCAGCAGGGACAAGGACAGTGCTATTTCACTGCTAATTGGTCTTATGGCACATTAAATGACAAGAAAAAAATAAACCTACATTTCCAGCACTACCAAAACAACTGCTCACATCAGGTGAGCATCTCAAATCACAGCAGCACCCCAAAATTGTGTGTGTGAAACTGCTGATGTAGAGGCTGGAAGCTCAGGAGAGCTCCTGGGGTGCTCAGTTTTTATGTAGGACTCACACATTTAAATTCTGGACACTGTCCAGCTGCAAGAGAACCTAAAATACCTAAAATAACAAGCCCAGAGTTTTGACTCCACAGGGCACTACTGCAGGTCACTGGTTAAAAATATTACAAAGGTTCTTTCTGATCAGGAAAACTGCAACTTGATTACTTGAAATTCTAAGCACTTCAAAAAAATGGGTGAATGTTTAGATCTTCCCAGTGTCACAGGATGTTTTCTGCCTAGGAAACTACAACACCTGTGGTTTTGGTGGAAAAAAAAATTTCAAGTGAAGCCTTTGTCCACTGTGCAGAACTTGAATTTGGGAAGAATTAGAAGCAGCTTCTTTTGATCACTGCTTGGCACAGTTTAGAAACAAGACAGGAATGGATTTCAGGGACTGTCCTCCCTAAATCCCAGAGTGTTGTAACAGTTTTTGTAAGTTCTAAACCCAGTGACAGAAGGGAAAATGCAACCAAGATGTTTGGCAGTGCCAAGGATCAGGAGCACAGCAAAAGCACTGGAACTCATGGACATACCTGGTCTGGTTTGGTTGCCTGAGGCCCACAGATGGCACTCAGCTGACAGCAGTGCACTTCTTCTCCACTTTTATACTGCCAAAGTCTCAGAGTGGAGTCCTGCACAGATGGAAGTGGACACAAGTCTGTTACTATCAGCACTCAGGCAAAGAGAGGCCACTCCTGGCCTTCAGCTAAACCCTGCTTCCCTGAAGAGCTCCCCACAGAAGCTGCTAAATAGTCACTTAAGACCTCAAATTGCAGATAAAGCATTTTAATTAACATAATTTCCCCCTGCATTCTAAATTATTCAATCATGCTAATTTTAATTCTCCTTTTGAAGTGGAAATTGGGGAGCTGGAGGAGGGCATTTCAAGCCTGTTTTAAACAGCACAGTCATGCATGTGCTCAGCATTTTAATGGCAATTCTTTCAGGCTGCCCTTCTCTGCCCCATGCTCTTGTTATCAACCAAATTGTCATTTGATTTAGCAACCTCCTGAAGAGAGACTAAACACCTCTCTGGAAGAACAAAGCCAAGAGCATTTGCTAGGAGTGAAACACAGCCATGTGCAGCACTAGCACTGGAGCTGCTTCAATAATTAAGAGGGACAAGAGCCTTAGGGAAGCAAGAACAGCAGCTGAAACCAAATGGCAGGAGTTACTGTGATCTTCACAGGAAATATTATTTGTTTCCTGTGCAGGTTTGGTAGTCTGGGGAACAAATATTGTTTCCCTTCTTTTAGGCCAGCTCCACCTCTGCACAGATGTGGCATGGCAGCAGGATGCCATCAGTTCAGGAAAAGGGCTGGGGAGGGAAGGGAGGGAACATTCATTTCTACAGCTCTCACCCAAGAAGGCAATGTCTGTGCTCCAGAGCAAGAGTTAATGGCAATTTCACCATCCCAAAGATGCCTTTTACTATAAGCACTATAAAAGGTTCTTAGTGATCCAGCAACAGAATGGCTGAACACTGAACAGAACCAAGAAAAAGGGGGCAGGAGGAGGAGGAGGGAGGCCATGCTGCAAACCATGAGAGATTATTCCAAGTATCCCAAGGAATTTGGCCAAAACACAAGTATAAATAATAATTTAAAAACCCAAACATACAAAAACCCATCATTTTTTGGAAGGAATTGCAATACATACCCCAGAAGCTGACAAGAGCAGGTCAGGACAGTTGGGTATTACTAGTATTTTGCTTACAAACCTAAAGAAAAAGCAGTCAAAAGTTGAACTCTCTTGCTTGACACCCTGGTCTTTAAACACATACAGTAAGAGAAAACAGCAGTTTGAAAGAGAAGCTTACAATAAACAAACAGATTTTCCACATCAAGATAATGAGGAGGAAGAAGAAAATGTCACCAGTACTTAGTAAACATGCACTACACAAACTACTGACTTTCTACTTAATAAAGAATTTCATTTCCCCATTTGCACTCAGGGAATTCTACTGACTTCCTCCCAGCTGAGAACATTGTCATTTAGATCAAAAAGTGCCAGTGGAGACAGATTTACTCAGGTAGCAAATTCCCCTTTCTCAGTTCATGATGCACATTAAAAACATGAATCAACAGATCCTTTAAAACACAGCAGTGATGGCTCAGCCTCCAGAGTGCCACATCTCCCTAGACAAGGTTGGGAGATGATTTAAAAGGAATCTTTAGAGAATTTTAATGTGTCAGTTTACCAGTGCCTATACTCAGCCAGAAGTTCTGTTTTCCAGAAGTTGGTGATCTTGTTTTGTCTTTGGCGAGCAGTGATGTCACAGACATCTTTTCATAAAAATCCTTTCTTTAGGATTTTCCCTTCTGGGAAGCTGAGGCCCCAGAAAAAGAAT
>JAWWMS010000001.1:111062138-111073637 GCA_035048045.1 Chlorospingus semifuscus | reverse complement strand
CTATATATTATATTATAACTATACTAAAAAGAAATAGAAAGGAAAGGTTCTCAGAAGGATAGCTAAGAATAGAATAGAAAAGGAATGAATAACAAAGATCTGTGTCTCAGCAGAGAGCGAGACCCAGCCCTGCCGTGAGCGGTCAGTAAATCCAAACATCCACATGAGACCAATCACAGATGCACCTGTTGCATTCCACAGCAGCAGATAACCATTGTTTACATTTTGTTGCTGAGTCCACAGCTTCTCAGAAGGATTTTTATGAAAAGATGTCTGTGACAGCCCAGGGAGCAGAGAGCCTCGGGAGCCCGCTGTGGCTGCACGGAGGCGCTGCTTCCCGGGCAGGACAGCATTTCACCCACAGCTGCACAGCTATTCCAACAGCCTTTGGTTCTCAGGCCCTGGGTGACAAGTGTGCCCCAAGGACACGTCTGCCAGAGCTGGCAGGACCTTTTCACATGGGGTGAAGGTGGAGAGGGGAGTTTCTGAGGCCACTCTCCAGGAGTCCAGCCATGCCCTGCTTTCATACAATCACAGAATATCTTGAGTTGGAAGGGACCCACAGGATCATCCATTCCAGCTCCTGTCCCTGCCCAGACCCCCAACAATCCCACCCTGTCCATCCCTGGCAGTGCTGCCCAAAGGGTCCTGGAGCTCTGGCAGCCTCGGGGCTGTGCCCATTCCCTGGGGAGCCTCTGGCTTTGCTGGTGATGAATGGCACACACAGAGAGGGGAATCTCCCTGCACCAGCTTTGGGCAGACAGAGCCGTCTGGTGGATGGTGATGCTCTGGACGTGATGCTAGATGACTCCATCTGAGGGTGAATGCAGCAGAGACGACACTCTGACTCAAGGTTAGATTTGATTTATTATTCTCAGGACCCTTTAGCACAGCAAAGCTTTTTGAGTTCACTGCAACAAGCACTCTTTGTTTTACTACCTGTATAAATCACCTGAGTGTGCAGAAATGTAGGAACAGAAAACGTTAGCTTGGAATAAACAATCGCTAACCAGTGAGGCAAAAGAATCAATATTCATAAGATAAAGCACCAGTGTAAAGTGAACGATGATAATAAAGAGGAAATGAAACAAATCAAGGGGTGAGACTCCCAGAATCTTACTGCCTAAACAAACTGTGCCTGAAGAGTTGCTGTGGCCTGTGGATCTTACTGAAGGGCAAAGGCCAATGCCCCTGGACACAGCCAGGGCTCAGGATGGCTCCTTGGCTCAATCTAATCCCTCTTGGACGTGCAGAAGAGTGAACCTCAGCTGCATGTAACTGGCAGGGTTGGGATCATGCAGCGGAGATCAAGGGCATGAGGTGGGGATGGCGTGGGGAATAAGAGAAGGGATTTCAGCTTGGGAAGATACTCCTGGTGATGCAGTGCAGGATGAGCCTGATGGTGACAGCAGTGTCATCTGAGGGGGAGAGAGCAAGGGAAAGGGTCTGCAGAGTTTTTCAGCACATGAGCAGCTCCCATAATAGGCGGGAAGAGGGCAGAGGCAGTGCTGGTACCTCTCTGCCACTGGCCCTCAGCTGCAGGGACACTGGGAGAAGGAGGGCAATTCCTCTGCCTGGCCTGGGACATGTTGCATGGCCAGGAGTCCTGGGCCCTCTTGGAATCTGCTTCTGGAACCCACCTGCAGCTGAGGCACCTTCCTGCACCTTCTCCAGAGCCTGGGGACTGGTCCTGGGCACCACAGGGAGCTGGTGATCAGGGGACTTTGGGGAAGGCACAAAGCAAGGAGAAGTTCTCTGTGCACAAGGACTGTCTGGGGAACCATGGCTGTCAGCTAATTAGTTGGCTGGGAATCAGGCTGGGATAAATCTGGGCAGCATCATGCAAAGACCAGGATGCTGAGGGCTGGGTGTGTGTGTTTGAAGCCAATAGGTGCAGACTGACTGGAGTCATCCAGGGCCACCAGCCTCTGGGGTGGAAACATCTCCAAGTGGGACCAAGCCCCTCACTTGTGGCTGTTTCCTTCCAAGGGTAAAGTGTGAGACAATGAGAGGGAGCTGTTGCTGAAGGAGCATCAAGTTTCATGGAAAGACATCTCACAGGTCCCTCTGTGATGCCTCGTTTTTGAACTCTGGTGGCTGGAAACCCTTGGTCTGCTCTGAGAACCTCCTGCTGCCCAGGGGGCCTCAGTGTCAGGCCCTTCTCTCCCAAGGCAGTGCAGCATCCTTGCTGTCACCCCAAGCACTGCAGGGAGGGCAGCAGGGACAGAGGGCAAGGAATCTCACCCTTTGCAGACTCCCCAAACAGCCTCTGTTGCACCCCATGCCTGTGCCCCCCTGCCCTGCCCTCCCCACCACCCCTGCAGACCTGCAGTGCCCAGCCCCATGCAGGGTTTGTGCAGCCTCAGGCACATCCCAGAGCTTGTCTGTGACACTGGGGACAGTGCACTGCCACAGCAGGTGGCTCTGGTAAAGCTGGGTATCTCTGTGCCTGGCAGAGGGGCTGGGGCGAGACAGGAGAAGAGGTGACCTGTCCAGGGAGCCACACAGAGAGCTGAGAAGGAAGGACAGTGGCCAAGAGAAATGGGCAAAGATGCTGAAGAGAGCAGCTGAGCTGCACAAACAAACATAGATAACTGACAAAGCTTGTGCCAGATAAATCACTAGAAACCTCCTACCTGGCACACATGGAGATCTCTATAAACAACCTAGCCCAGCAAACTCTTTTGAGGAAAAACTCAAAAACTTTGATCATCGTTGCCATGGTGATGCAATTGGGAATAAGTGTGGCAGAGTATTTTTTATCATCAGCCTTTGTAATAAACAAATAACCTTCAGTATACTCCAAAAAAAAGGGATAGAGCTGGGCTCGGGCCATCTAATCATCAGACCCAGAGGCTGCAACTAATACATCAAGGAAAGAGGAAGATTGTAAATTCCACCAGAGGTTACTTGGTTAAACCAAGTGCAGGCATGGGAGACAGCTGGAGCTGGTGGGGAGTGAATTAACACCAGCTCTGGTCACTGTCAGTGCTCAGGCTCTGCTTTATGCTGACAGGCAGCTCATCTCCCAGAGCCTTCCAGGAAGCACAGCCAGCACACCAGGCATGGCATGGCTGCCTCGGGGAGTGCCTCCCCTGGGGAGGGGCTCCTCTGCCCTGGGTGACATAGCCAAGGCTTTGACTCCAGCAGAAACACGAGCAGCCCCCTCCCTGTCCTGCCAGGGGTTACAATCACTGCACTGATGAAGTTTGCTATTGCCCACGCATGGTGGAGCAGACTTAACCCCTTGTGTGTGTGCTGGCCCTGTGGTCCTTGTGCATCTCTGTGATCCCAGGCAATTAGAAAATTCCTGGATTCTGCAAGCTGTGAATCCCAAACAGCAGTTGCTCATGCAAAAAAAGCTGCACATCTGTCGAAGACATCCTTTCACTGAAAATCCTTTCTTTAGGATTTTCCCTTCTGGGAAGCTGAGGCCCCAGAAAAAGAATGTAAACAATGATTATCTGCTGCTGTGGAATGCAACAGGTGCACCTGTGACTGGCCCATGTTGGATGTGTATAATTAATGGCCAATCAAGGACCGAGCTCTCTCTAGGACAGAGTCAGAGAGAGCTCCTTTGTTATTCATTCTTTTCTATTCTTAGCTTAGCTAGCCTTCTGAAAACCTTTTCTCTCTATTTCCTTTTAGTATAGTCATAATGTAATATATATATATCATAAAATAATAAATCAAGCCTTCTGATTATGGAATCAACATTCTCGTCTCTCTCTTCATCCTGAAAACCCTTGTGACCACCGTCACACAGTGGTGACCCCAACTTCTGGGGATCATTATTATCTCAGAGCTCAAACACAGTGAGCTGAGCAGAACATGACCTGAATGGGACAGTCTTGCCTTTGAAAACAGGCACAGCTTTAAAGCCATAGAGTGAAAAAATAAAAGGAAGAGATCTGGTCACTCTAATACAAATTTCCAGGACAAAGCAGGCACAACAGGTCCAGCAAGAATCACCATGAGCCCCACTGAGAGAAGAAAATCCAGGACTGTGAAATGAGACAATTATTGCTTCATGTAACCATTTTCTATTAATTTCTAATTTAAATATTGAATTTTAGAATACATTTCAATTTATTTACACTGCTTTTCACTCTGCAGCCACTAATGAACACCTTGGACACTTCCAGGGCTGGGGCATCCACAACTTCTCTGGGCAACCTGTGCCTCATCACCCTCACAGTAAAGAATTTTTTCTTAATATCTAATCTAAACCTACTCTCTGTCAGCTCAAAGCCATTCCCCCTTGTCCTGTCACTCCAAGCTCTTATAGACTCTCTCCATCTTCTTGATTTTACTCCATAGTGCAGTCTCCAGCACACTGCAGTCTGGTGCCCAGGCTCTATCCACCCTGGTGACACAGCCAGATTTTTTTGTATATCACAGAACATAACAAGTTCTGAGCTCTGCACTGAGATGCCATTAATTTAATTAGCATATGTTCAAACCTCTAAAGACAGTTCCTAGAAACTTTCCTTCCTAAGACTAAGACAGGCTCCATCCTGAGCTAACCATTTCTGGAGTCTCTTGTGAACAGCATGTGGAGGGAGATGATTCTGCTCCTCTGCTGAGGCCCCAGAGGTTGTGTCCAGCTCTGGAGCCCTGGCTACAAGAAAGACATGGACCTGTTGGAGCAGGGGCAGAGGAGACCACAAAAACAAGCAGAGGGCAGTGAGAAGTGTTCTTAGAGATTCACATGAAAAATCCCACACAGCAGGATGAGCAGATGAGCAGGTGGCTTAATTCCATGCATGCAGCAGGGACAAGGACAGTGCTATTTCACTGCTAATTGGTCTTATGCCACATTAAATGACAAGAAAAAAACAAACCTACATTTCCAGCACTACCAGAACTGCTCGCATCAAGTGAGCATCTCAATTCACAGCAGCACCCCAAATTTCTGTGAGACTGCTGATGTAGAGGCTGGAAGCTCAGGAGAGCTCCTGGGGTGCACCTCTGCTGTGAGGAAAGGCTGAGAGAACTGGGGGTTGCTCAGCCTGGGTAAGAGAAAGCTGTGGGCAGACCTTACTGCAGCCTTCATAAAGGGGGCTTTTAAAGACTTTTTTAGAAGGACCTGTTGCAATAGAAGGGATAACAGGTTTAAACTCACTGTAGACTCAGACCAGATATAAGGAAGAAATGTTTTACAATGAGGCTGGTGAAACACAGGTTGTCCAGAGAGCTGGTAGAACCCAATCCCTGCAAACATTCAAGGCCAGGTTGGACAGGGCTCTGAGCAACCTGATCTTGCTGAACATGTCCCTGCTCATGGCAGGGGGTTGGACTGGGTGACTTTTAAAGGTCTCTTTCCACCCAGGCCATTCCATGACTCCACCACACACCAAGCTGTTGTTTAGTGTGATTTGAGGAGAAGATTTCACCCACTGGGAGTGGATGGAGGTGGCTGTGCAGGGCATGGCTGCACACAAGGCACTCACTCTCTGTGCCCCATGCAGTAGGACACAATGCTGTAGGGAGCCTTGGTCAAGCTGACTCTGATCTTCTCATCTCTGTCTGCAGTCAGGATATACTGGTCATCAGCACTCAGGGCCTGTTGGCAGAGGGACAGCTTTAGTGCCAGCAGTTCAAGGCCTGAAATTCTCCTTAACTAAGAAAAAAAAATCTCCTCACCCCAAAAGGTAGGTATAGACACAAAGCCACTTTTTTCCCCACCAACAATGGAAGCCTAAATCTTTGTGACAGTAATGTTCTCACTCACTAAGACAAGCAACACTGACTTCCAGGTCCAGTGAAAGCCACTGAGCCCCAACAGTAGAGCTGCAAGACCTCTTCCATCTTAAAAAGAAACTCATCACACCAAAGATCTCAGCTGGCATGGCAGAGAGGATGAACTCCCTTAGATACTCTGCCACCAAAACTTCTGTCACTGTAACATGAAGACTTTTTCAACACTCATTAGCTTTTTACCTTACCAAACTCTGCCAATACAAACTCAGTAGGAAGAAATCTGGACCACATTTCATTTATATAATTTAAAAAAACACAAAAAGCAAGCCACAAATCAGGGACAAGAGCAACAATGAGAGACCCCATGCAGGTTTGTAAATACACACACTTACCACATCCATGAGCAGAGAGACATGACCCAGCTCAAGCTCTCCATCAGCCTTAGGTTCTGTTATTGAGTAAGAATAGACATCACCAGACTTATCTGCAACAAAAATCTTATCCTCTGCAGCTGTGATAACCAGGGATGTGCATCTCCTGTTCACAAACCTGAAAGACAAAAGGCACAGCTTGAACAGCTCTGGATGGCAGTTTCAGCAAGCCTGAAGTTAGACAGACCAAGAGGCTGGGCAGAAAGTTCTCAGATGCAACATTACTGAAATGGCAGCAGTGAGAGTACCACTGAGGGGCTGAAATGGCACCTTTGAGTCCAGTAAATGAGTGACTGATGGAATAGCAAACACCTGGGCTGGGGAGAGAACAGGAGACCATTAAAAGCTGCATGACTGCATTTTGCTTTGGTATTTTCTCAACTGAGCACCTCAGCCAGGCAGCATGCCAGGGCTCTAATGAAGGCTGGTAGACTTCCTTGCACTCTACATCATAAAAACATGAGTTAAACACCTAGAAAAGACAAGGTAGGATTTGTCCTATTAGGAGTCCTTTGCAGCAACACTTTTAAAAACTGTGTAGGAACTACTCCAGTTACCACTCTGTGCTGCAAAGGGAAGCCATTGATGGAGAGCCTTGGCACTCTTTTCTCCTGATATCCCAAGTCACAGTGCCACAAGCTCTGTGCTCCTGGTCCAGACAAAGCTCTGAACTTGAACTCTGAGTTTCCCTCATCATCTGCCACCATCTCATAAGTTCCAGCTGCCAGTGTAGCAGGTATCAGCTTTCTTACAACTACTCAGATAAATATAAGGAGGACAGATGCCAGAAAACACATCCTGTATGACAGCACAGGACTGTGGGCACCAAGGATCACAAAAATGGATTTTTATATTCATCTACTCTGAAATTCTGTGGCCATGTGGAGGCAAGAGGACAATACACTATGCTTCAGGTAGGAAGAGAGAAATTCCCAGACTTTTTAGTGGCTGCTTAAAGGAACACCACAACAACAGGATCACAGGCAACACAGCTCCAAAAAAGGTTACTCTGCCCACCAGAAAGTCTTGCTCCCAGTTCACTGTACCACCTGTGATCTTGAGCACAGAGATTCAAAAGTTCCCCTTTGTCTGACACAAGCTGACTACAAAGGCCAGCACTGTGTGAGACCTTTATAGAGCTTGCTACAAAACACCAACACAAGTCACACAGCTCAAACTTTGGCATTGTTATCCATGCAGAAAGCCTTCTGCCTGTATTCCCATTTTCCCAATATGAGGTAATGACATTCCAAAAAAATCTGTGGTCCTGGTTAAACTTTCAGCAGAAATTAAACACCACACCATTATCCAGTGGCATGTTACAGGCAAGACACACAAGGCAGGGCAGCAGGGAAGGCAGGACACAGAATGAACAGAATTGGGCATTTCTGGTTTTATCATAGAACATCCTGAGCTGCAAGGGACCCACAAGGATTACTGAGTCCAACTCCTGGCCCTGCAAAGGACACCCCAACAATCCCACCACGTGCCTGAGAGCATTGCCCAAACCCTTCCTGAGCTGTGTGAGCCTTGGAGCTGTGACCACTTCCCTGGGGAGCTGTTCCAGTGCTCACCACTCTGGGTGAAAAACCTTTTCCTAATATCCAACCTAAATGTCCCTTGGCACAGCTTCATGCCATGACCATTCCTCACTACAACCCTGTTTAACCCCAGGGTCCATCCTGTATCCTGCACACAGAGCCAAGCTAGAGAGACTTGAATTTTTTTTTTTTGCAACTAGGGTCTCACATTTGTCAGAGATCAAGGGAAGCAGAGATGCTCAGGTACTTTCTCAGGAAGCCCTTCACAATCCTGGTTTTTCTACAGAGAATTGTCACAAGCAGTAGCAGCAGAAAACTTGGAACTGGAGGACCTCTGGTGGACAGCTACAGGCTGTTTCCTCAAGAGGAATGTACTGAAGAAAAGCAGCTGCAGCATCTCTAAAGATGGACTTTTTGAAAAGATGACAGCTTTTTCAAAAGTTCACAAACTCCCCAAAATTCCTCATAATCAGAAGGAACAGAGGGAATCAGAAGGAACACACTCACTGAACTGCTGGGCATAAGTCTTACAGGCCCAACCCCAGTGTCCCAAGAGTGGGCAGAGTTTTAGTTCTAAAAGATAAAAAACACTGTGTTTGGGATAAGGAAAGAGATTATCTTTCCCTGGACAGTGATATTAAACATCTGTACCCCCATTCTTGGTGAGGGGAAGACCACACATCAATCCTTGACAAATACTCTGAATGCCCAAAAACATTAAATTTGTTTGAGTGAAGGAATTAAAAAAATAAAGGAAGCTAAGTAATAACAAATATCAACACCCCAAATACTCCCATTTTAGAACTCTGAATCCATCAGCCAGAACTGCAGTTCCTTACCTGACACTAAGACATTCCCAGGAAGGCTTTGTTTGGAACAGAATCAGGCGTTTGTTGTCATCTGTCAAGGCAAAATAACCTCCTGATGGGGAGAAGGCAAAAGCCAGGATGTCATCACTTCCTTTATCTGTCCCTTTTCCATCCTGCCTAATAGAGAGAAGGGACCAACAGTTCACAACCTGACAGCCACTAAATTCCCTCAGGGGGTTGCTCCCAAACCGCCAGGAGCAAAGTAAAACTTTAAATGTTTTTATTTCTGCTTGAAATGTTGAGCCAACGTGGACATTAAAGCAAAGAAATAAGCCAAGACAAAGGAAACTGACAGGTCTAAGCCTGGATCAAAGCCTGTTTAGAAAACAAAAATTTTTTAAAAAGTTTTCTAAAACTTTTCTAAAAACATGAGATGTGCCCAGCAGATGGGCACATTTAAAACATAAGATGCTGGCACATCTTGATATAAATTATGAGGAAAACAGTAAAATCTTTCTTGTTTGGCTACAAGTAAAACAATGTCCAGTGGTTGAATCTAAACTAAGAAAAATATTTTTTTGTGTGTGTGTTTTGAATTCTCGTGACTTACAGAACAGATCTGGAGGAGAATTTATGTAAGTGCTTTGTGGGTTTTTTGGTTTTACATGTCAAACAAAAAATGCAGGACTTTTCCAGAAATGTCTTGACTGACAGGAGACAGAATTATTGAATTTGATTTTGCCACTGCTGTTTCTTTTAGAAAAAAAGAGAAAAAAGGTGCACAGTGGAATGAAACTCTGGATGAAACAGCAACAAAAACCAGATCCATACATATCCATCAGGGTTAGCAAAACCAACCCTTCACCTGCTCAAGGAGTTATCCTGTGGCTTCCTTCTAGTGCCTTCACAGCCACACAAGCTCAGGGATGCACCCTCCAGAAAAAGCAGATTTTCTCACCCTTTCTCTCCTAAGGGCTGCTTCTCTGCACTGCTGCAATCGAACACGAAGAGACTCTCATCACTGCAAGGAAAAACAAACCTAAAATTACTGGCACTAGAACAACCATGCTTAACTATGGAGAGTGGCAACTCTTTTGTAAAACTCTCTTATTTTAGTTACTGGGCACAACTGCCCCTCATCTTAGAACCACCTCTGCCCAAGAGTGCTACAGCTGTGGCAAAATAAAATTTTGGATGGTATGCATGTGTCAAAAGGAAATCCTCCCCTGCTGGTGAAGTAACCCTGTATTTTGCATAAATTTTATTTCTGTCAGACTCAGCACATCTGCCAGTAGCATTTACCCAGTCACAGAATCACAGAATGGTCAGGCTGGAAGGGACCACCCTGGGTCACCAGGTCCAACCCCCTGCTCCAGCAGGGCCAGCCCAGAGCACACAGCACAGGATTGTGTGCAGATGGTTCTGGAATAGCTCCAGAGAGGGAGACTCCACAGCCTCTCTGGACAATCTGATCCAGTGTTTGGTTACTTAACAATAAAAAAGTTCTTCCTCATGCTCAGGTGGAACTTCCTGGGCATCAGTTTCTGCCCCTTGCCTCTTGTCCCATTGCTGGGCACCACGGAGCAGAGCCTGGCCCACCTTCTGGCACCTCACAGAACCTCAGAATCATTTGGGTTGGAAAGGAACTCTGGAGATCATTCAGTGACCTCTGGAGATCACCCAGTCCAACCCCCTGCCCAGGCAAGGCCCCCTGGAACAGTGACACAGGGATGTGTCCAGATGGGTCTGGAATGTCACCAAAAAGGGAGACTCCACACCCTCCCTGGCCAGCTGTTCCAGAGCTCTGCCACCTCCATGGAAAGAACTTCTTTCTGTTGAGGTGGAACTTCTTGTGTTTTATTTTATGGCCATTGCTCCTCACCCTGTCACTGGCACCATCCTTTTGGCACCCACCTTGGAGATATTTACATGCACCTTCCTTACGGACATAAACCAGACCATTTATTATATATGCATATATGTGTGTGAATATATATAAAACAGTATTGTATACATTCTAGGCATTTACAGTTTTATGTATAACGCATGTTTTATGTATAATAATATAGTTTTATGCATAAAAATGTAGTTTTACATATATTAATGTAGTTTTATGTATAATAATATATGCTTTCTATAAGTTATGTACACACATACACAGTGTATATGTACACATATACACTGTTATATATATATAATATATATGCATATATGTGTGTGTACATACATACATATACAGGGTGTGTGTATATATATAAAATAATATTGTGTACATTCTAGGCATTTATATTTTTAGATATAATGCATGTTTTATGCATAATAATGTGGTTTTATGCATAATAATGTGGTTTTATGCATAATATATGCTTTCTATAAGTTATGTACACATATACACTATGTCATATATCTGCATATATATGTGTGGGTGTATATATATATATAAAAAATAATATTGTAGACATTCTAGGCATGAATAGTTTTAGGTATAATGCATGTTTTATGTATAATAATATGGTTTTATGCATAAAAAATGTGGGTTTAAGTATCATAATGTAATTTTATGCATAATAATGTAGTTTTATGTATACTAATATACGCTTTCTACAAGCTATATACACATACACACTATGTTATATACCCACAACATACATGTATATATGTGTGTCTACATATATATATATAGGGTGTGTGTATAAATCTATATATTCTCTATGCTATAGTTTAAGTGGGGGAGCAAACCATGACAGAAAGCCGCCAAGCTGGAAAGTTTAAAAGCGCTGTTTCTGTACCAGAACACGCTGCCGAGGAGCCGGGACAGGCACGAACCGCAGCAGGACCAGCGGCTCCCGCACGGCCCCAGCACCTCCCCTCAGCCCACACGGGCCCCTGCGAGCCCCCTCAGGGGGCACCGGGCGGCCTCCGCCGCTCGGACCCGCCCTGCCCTCCCGTTTCCCGCGCTGTCCCGGCCCCGCACGCCCCACACTGACCCGCCGTGGCCGGGCCGCGCCGCTAGCA
>JAWWMS010000001.1:110995126-111062056 GCA_035048045.1 Chlorospingus semifuscus | reverse complement strand
CGCCGCCACGCGCGCGATTGCGTCACCGCGCACCGCCGTGACGTCACCCCGCCCCGGCCCCGCCCACCCGGAGGCCGCGGGGGCGCCGTGAGGGCTCCGGGCAAGATGGCGGCGGCCGCGGCGCTGAGGGGCGGCGGGAGGGCGGTGAGCCGCGAGGTAAAGGGGCTCCTCCCGGAGATTCCCTGCTCCCGCATCCCCTCAGCTGTCGGGATTTCCTCCCGCTCTGTTGACTCTTGTTGTGTTGTGCCGTGCAGGTGCTGCAGCTGGAGGCGCGGGGGCTTTGCACGAAGCCGGTGGGCACCGGGATGGCGCCGCCGCCGCCGCCAAAGAGTAAGAGAGGGGTTTGGGTGTGAGAGGTATCGGGGTGTCAGTAAAAGGAAAGGGTGAGGAGAGCTGGGCAAGGTCAGGCCTCGGAAGAGGCCCTGCATAAGCTGGGAAGAACAAGGACTGAAAGGTCACTGCCATGTAAACGAGGGTGTCTGATAAATGTACTGTGTAGTAATAAAGGTAAAAGTCAAGGTCTGGCTGTGTGGAATATATTTATAAGCCATATATATACATATATACGTATATAGTCTTATTTGTCACTTCTTTCCTGTTTACCTTCACCTTAATAATATTCAAGGCCAGGCTGGATAGGGCAGTGTCAGACTGTTCAATGTGTACATCAAACTGAAAGAAATTAGGTTTAGATCAGATATCAGGAAAAAATTCTTTACTGTGAGAGTAAAATGAGGCCCTAGCACAGGTTGGCCAGAGAAGCTGTGGATGCTCCATCCCTGGAATTGTTTTTAATGAGGTGTAAAATCTAGTTTTTAACTTTAGATGTTCACCCTTGTCCTTTGAAATGTTTGTGTTATCAGGCTTAAAAAATAGAAGGACTTAGAAAAAGTCTTCCAAAATCCAAATAGCAGCTCCAGGCAGCGGTGTAAGAAGCTGCCATGGCCCTGTGTGTTAAATTGGGTTATAATGCTTCTTGCCCCATGGATCTGCAAGGCTGAACCTTGGTTTGGATGCTGCCCTGCATCCTGCATTGAGGAGTATTTGAGCCCCTTTTATCCCTGAGTCAGAGCAGGAATACAGATTTCAGAGGCTGATGTCTTGTTTGTATAAAGGAGGCTCAGTGGTTCAGTGAGGTTTCCTGTCCCAAATTAGAGATCCAGGTGCTGAAACAGGAAAGCTCCATGAAGCACATGTAGGAGTGATCAGACTTGTTGACTGCTGTTGAAAAGATCACTGAAAGAGCAGCTGAAGGCAGACTTCTGCCACCTTCTTAAATGCCAAAGCAAATAAAAACCTGGCTGTTCCATTAAGAGAGCCTTCACTGCATAGATTAATTGGCCAACAAATTGCTTTTCATTATGATTTATTTTTTTGCATTAAGTGTGTTTGAGATGCACTTTGGTATCAGTTTCTGGATTCACTGTCCTGCAGCTCTGATTCGTGTCAGGAGCCCTCTCAGGCCAGCAGCTTCCCCTGCAAACACTCCAGGTTAATTAGGATGTGTAGAATTAAGATGTAAAGGATGCAGCTGCCTTTGCCAGATTCTGGCTGGAGCAGGATGTGCACATTTTCCTTGCTTTGATAAGATGGTTGTGTTCACACACAGAGTCAGTGATGGGAAATAGAGCTGTGGTTTCTGCCTGTCACCTCTGAGTGTGAGCAGCCCTTAGGTACCTGCTGGGGATGATGCAGGAGGAGCACATCTGGGAATGCTGTTGTGTGACTGATCTGGGGCTGTTGTTCTTTTGGCACAGTGATGCAGGTACAGGTTAGCTGGTGCAAAGTTTGAAATACTCTAATTAAAGTGGATCAGTTGTGTTGGATCTTTCAGCTTTTAAGCATAAAATCTTTTTCACTTATTCAAACTGAACTGTTCAAAGTATTATCTCAGTAACTAATGGTCAAGTTGAATTTTCCTTGCTTACTTGGTTTCTTAGGATGTTTTAACATTAATACTTCTTCAGGTTTTGCTCAGCTTTCCCTTTTCTATCCTTCCTTTGCCATCCTTGTGTTAGTTTAACATCTTCAGTGCCTCTCTGAGGAGCTCTTCCATCCTGAGTGACTCTTCCTCCTCACGTGTTAGTTTCTCCAGGCTGCTGTTTGGCTGGGTCAGGGAGTCAGACCTGTTCCAAAGGTGGCTGCCCATCCTCCTGCCTCCCCCTGCCCTTCCTTCCCATCCTGCACCTTCCATCTGGCAGAGAGAAGTATGTGCTTGAAATTATTCCAAATACTACCTGTAAACTTGATACCTTCTTTTATTGTACTTTGTTATGATAAATCTTTGCATTTCTTTCCTAAATACTTTGCTTTTATTTCCATGTGCTTGTCTCTTCTGTGATGTTTTCATTTAGACATTGCTAAAGACTTGCTTCTGTTCAGAACTAATGGTAATAACTCTTTGAATCATACAAGGTATTACCACACAATACCAGTGAGGGGAAAGCTGTATTTGGTTTATGGGCATATAAAGTAGATCTGGATTTCCAAACTCTGCAGAAAAATCTGCACAATGGGCTGGAAATGTGGTTAATGTTGCTGCTGGTTGGAAGTGGTGCAACTTGTAATGGAGTTGGCTTTGCTGTAGCCAATTTCAGTCATGGTGAATCTTCTCAGTGTGCTCCCAGCCCTCCTTGACCTCCTGTTTTCTGTAACCACAACAGTATTTGCTGTTGCTCAGCCTCCTGAGGATGATGATAAGCTTCCAAGGGATATTATGTATTCCCTGAAAGGACCTGAAAATTGCTGCCTTCTCCTTCAAGTGTTGGTTCCTTGTCTGGAGGGTTTATCTTAGTGCAGGTATCCATGAGGGAGAAGAATCTGAGACAGAAACAAACGTGGAGCATCAGGAGATCTTCTGTGAGCCCTTTACCAAAGGTCTCAAAGCAGCAATAGGGAGTGAAGCCTGGAGGAGATGAGGGCTTGGGGAGATGGTGTTGAGCTGTGGGAGCAGCTCATGGGACAGTGAACAAGGAACATTTTCATGCATGGCCTCAGTATCTCTCACTCTGCTGCTTTTCCTTTTGGGACTCATCCCTGCCCCTGTTCCCAGGGTAGCTCTTGCAGGCAGCTCTGGCTCTGGCTGTGTCTCTTCACTGTGTCTCTGCTTTGCTGGCTTGTTCACAGACCAGGGCTGTCTCTGCAGCATTGAAGAGCTTGGCTGAGCCATCCTAATGCCCACCTGGGATAGGGAAGTGTCTGCAGGCCTTTTCCAGAGCTGCAGAGTTGAGGCACAGGGAAAACCAGCTCTTGGTAAAGTCTGGCTTTGGTCTGGCAAAGTGAGGAACACAAGGGTTTATCTCTTGAGTTTCGGCATCGCAGCAGCAAAAACTGTTCCGTGCTAGTAGAACTCCAGTTCCTTTTAACCTAAAGTCTAAAAACTTTCTGCTTTGCAATGCCTGTATTTAGCATTATAATTACTTTCAGTTTATTTTTGTAGCAGATTATCTCTGAAAGTTAAAACTGTGACTAAGATCAGTGCTAGTGATGTCAGATCCAATGATGATAATCCTCTTTATGCCGTTTCCTAGATGTAGCGGCACCACAGGGGAGCACCAAGCTGCTTGCCATGAAGGCACCAGTTGAATTTCGTAAAATGTTGTCTTCTAGCTCTCTCCTGCTGTCTGCAGACAAAGGTGAGAGCAGTTCTAGTACCACCCTCAAGGAAGCTGCAGAATCTGCTGAAGACACAAGGATCCCCATGCCAAGAAAAACTCGGGTTGCGTTTCCTCAGCGAGGAGTTGTTTCCTCCCGTGAGGGGGAAAACCTCAGCACACCTGCAAGAGGAGGAGGCCTGAGGAAAAAGTTAGCTGAGAAACAGTCTTCATCTTCATCCAGCTCAGATTCTAGCTCAGATTCTGAGGATGAAAGTGTTGGTGATTCACAAGTTGCCACTAAAACTAAAGTTGAGTTTCCCAGACGAGATCCCATCTTTTCTGAGAATATAGCAGTAAAGGCACCAATGTTGGCAAAAGAGAAATTGTCCCAGAAATCCCTCAAAGAATATGGAATTAAGAAGCTGCCACGCAAACCAGAAATTGACGTTTCTCCTGTAAAGCAGGTCAAATTTTCTAAAACATCAGTCAGCCAGGAAACATCAAAATCCAAAGCAAGAGACCCCAAAGTAAAATCTCCTCCAAAAGAACAGAAGCCGGGCTTAGAACCACACGTGCTGAAAAGTCTGGACCTCAGGGATGTCACTGCTAAATCTGATCATGTGGAGGAAAAGTCCACTGGACCCCAGGTAGCAGCTATTCAGCTGAAAGCCTCAGCAGTGACTCAGGAAGACAAAAAGCAAGATCTGCTATCCAGAGGAGAGAAGGAAAAGATGAAGCAGGGACAGGAGCTGGAAGCAAAAGAAGTGACTGCTCCTAAAGTGGAAGAGACTTCTGGAAGCACAGCATTGGTGATGGGCACCACAGCAAAGGAGGAGACCACGCAGGAAGGAGCCCAGGCTGGAGAAAGCAGCACAACAGAGGGTACAGCTTTCAATTGTTTGAACTCTATTGGTTCATCTGGGCTAGGGTTTGACTTTTTTAAAGGGTTTCTACATCTTCTCTGATCTTCTACTGAAGCTGGCAGAGTGGCAGTGAGTCTCTGGAAGATAAATTGTTCACTGCTAATTGTTATAAGCTGTCAGTAATACTCAGTCTCCAGCTATGCTGGGAAAGGAAGTGGTTTCATTTCTCTGTATTTATAGTTTCATAAAACAGTTACTTATAAAATGGAAACAAGATTGTTTCCACTGTGAGCAAAATCATGGGGTTTATATGACAACACTTGTTTTCATTCTTCTCTTTTCTTGGAAGGATTTGGTGGCTGCCATTCTCATGAGTCAAATTTGGTGCCATCTCATTGTTGCTTAAACCCTGCCATCTTTCTGGTTTTGTTTTGGGGTTTTTTGGGTTTTGTTTCGATGGGTTTTTTCCCAAGCTGTCAATGTTTCAGATTTCAGAAGACTTCGAGAAATCATAGTGTAATGCCAGAAACAGGCACTGCTGATTCTGAGACTGAAGGTTGCAAAAGCAACTCGTGTGGAAGTAGTGAGTCAGTGTTGTAGAGAGCTGGGAGGAGCCAGTGCTGTGTTTTCAGGAAAGACCATCACACAATCATCTCCTCAGCTGTGCTTCCCTGTCTGACCTACCCTTCTTATTTCCTGCCCTCCTGTTCGTTGATGCTCCTGCTGATCTCATTTTGTGTATCTCAGTAGCAGATGTCTCTCTGTCCTGATCTGTTGAGATTCTGCTTTTCATCCTAGGCAATATAAATCTGCCATTCTTGAGACCCCTCTTCTCATTGCTACCTTGAATTAAAGAATTTGCCTGCTGCAAGTAAAAGCAGCATTAGTTTAAGGTTGCTTGGGTATCATCCTTCAGGAAATGGGGGCCAAGGGAACAGCAAACTGAACGTGAGCCCGGAAGGTGCCCTTGCAGCAGAGGCCACCGGGGGTGAGCTGGGAGGAGCAGGCTGAGGGAGCTGCAGCTCCTGCCCTGCTGAGGTGCACTGGGGTGCACTGTTCACTTTGGGGCTCCCCAGTGCAAGGGAGATGTGGGAATGCTGGACAGAGACCAGCAAAGTGCCACTGAATGATGGAGGGACTGGAGAATCTCTCCTGAGGGGAAAGTCTGAGAGAGCTGGGACTGTCCTGCCCAGAAAAGAGAAGGTTTAGACAGATATGGAAATAACATATATATGGAAGTAACAGAAGGGGAGTGCAGAGATGACAGAGGTGAGGCTTTTCAGTGGTGCACAGTGGTGGATCAAGAAGCACTGGGTACAAACTGAAACACAGGGTTTTGCCTGAACATCAGTAAACACGTATTTTCCTGTGAGTGGTGGAGCACTGCACAGGTTGCACAGAGGTGGTGGGGTCTCCATCCTGTGAGACACTCAGAAGCTGTCTGGGCAGGGCCCTGGGCTCCTGCTGTAGCTAACCCTGCCTGAGCATTTGGGGTTGGCCCAGCTGACCTACAGAGGTGTCCTCCAACCTCAGCCATTCTGTGACTCTGAAGTGCCTGACCAGGTTAAGGGACAAAATAATTGCATTTGTATGTCAGCTTCCAGGAGAGGGTGCTGAGCAAAAGGCCTGCCTTCTGTTTCAGGGGTCAGTTGGCTCATCATTTCATGTTTCCTTTCCTTCTCCTTGATGGCAGCTCAGATGACTGAAACTGGCACTCTGTGCTGGACTCAATCTTGAAGGTCTTTTCCAACCTAAATAAATCTGCAGTTTAAAAACCAATATGCATCACTGTTGGCAAATGATATTTTGATTTGCTTGTTCCTTCTTGCAGTCAACAGCATAAGCTTTCTTGTAAAAATAAGAAAAATTTGGGGAGGCCTCTTTGTTTTTATCTACAGATGATGCTTTTCTCACCATTCATCCACAGTGAAATTCTAGATGCTCAAACATTTTTCTTTTCTTTTCTCCAGATGTATCCTGTTCTCTCTTCCCTCTTTGAGAGCAGCCACTGCTTTTCCTTGTTCAGCATTCAGAGCTGACTGTACCACTGTAACTCCTACTTCTCCCCTGCCCCTGTGTCCTTAACTCTGCAAATTCTGCAGCAGCCACACAAAAGATGTAAAAAGAATTTTTCTCAGTGCAAACCTGGATGTTGAGGTGATGTCATCCCTTTGTAGAGCAGTCAGCAAAAACTGCTGCCTTGAACTGCTGAGTGAGGAGCAAAGTTGTAGCTGGGAGCTCAGGAATAGGCCTGTGATTCATTTCAGAAGAGCATCCCAAGAAGTGCTTGCTCCTTAGGAGACAAAGCAGAGATGAAGGATGAAATGAGGGGAGGATGAACTCAGGAATAAATTTTTCCTTGAGAAGCCAAGTGCAGTGTGTTTGGGCAGGAAGAATGAGGCTCCATCTGCTTCCCTTCCTGCACATCTGTCTGAATTTGGAACAACTGGCTCTTGCAGGTTGAGCTGCTCTTGCCTCCCCTTGCCTGTTCCTGGGGCTCTTTGCAGCAAAGAGCATCATCTGCCTTTTCTCCCTGATCTCCTCTGCTGTGAGCTGTGTCAGGAGAGCTGAGCAGCAGCACAGGGATATTTCCTCTCATGGTTTGCTGAAACCATCACTTACTACCTTGAGTTTTATAAGCAAGCCTTGCTAAATGCTACAGATAAATCTTTTAATCTGCTAGCTTCACATGCAGTAATTATGTCATGAGTAAAGGGAAATCCTGGTGTTCAAGTTCTTGTGTTTTTATTGTAGATGGACCTGTTAAAATAAGGGCTTAATACAATCTAACCTGAACCACCACATACAAATTTATACAGCAAAGCTTTTCACTACACTGTGTGTCTTCTTCTGTTGTTAAAACTCTGGGTGTACAAGAATAAATTAATACTGGGAGTAAAGTTTTATTTCTTGCAATTTGCTTGGTTGTAAAATCAGCCTGTGTAAGAATCTTTTATGTAAATGATACTGCCTAGATCTGCATAATATTCTAAAAGCACAAGAATTAATGTTGGCTTTAGAGGAAGTAATGAGTTCTAAATAACTTTATTGGGTTATTCTTTTTTGAAGGAGAGTTAATACAAAGGTTAGAAGATTATATTTACAAGAAAAGAAATTTACATCAAAGGCTCTTGATAGATTACTGTTTGGTATAACCACATTTGAAATTAAATGGTGGAGATCTTGCTAATTCCATTGCTTCTCCCCATGGCAAAAATTCAATCTGTAAAGCAGCTCTGAGAGCTGTATCTCGAGGTCTGACAGGATGATACATCATTTGTACTGCTCCTTTGCCCCTCCTGGTTTGCTAAGAATGTCACCTACTGTTCTGGCTGGAATGAAAACCAAGGCAAAGATGAGAAAGCCAGGAAATGCAGCCATATGTCTTGCAGAGATAAATGGAATGTTCTGCCCTGTGCACCCCCAGCATTGGGTGGTGGTTTGGGTTTAAAACCTGTCTGAGATGCCTTGTGCTGATCCCTGCTCCCCACTGCATGTGCTGCTTTAGGCACCAGCTGGACTTAGCAAACTTCTTCTTCTGTTCAACTTGCTGACTTCTATTTCTTTCAAATACTGACTGGATGAGGGATCTGACAATTTACTAAGGCTGACTCAGGGCTTAAAAACATTGTCCTCTGGTGTGACACCCTGGTAGTCACCAGCTGCTGTTTGTTTTCACAGAGCCAGCTCAGCCTGCTCCAGAGGAGGAGTTGGATAATTCCACCTACAAGAACCTGCAGCACCACGACTATCACACGTTCACCTTCCACGATTATGTTGCCATCCTTGCAAAGTACAGGCAGCCTCAGCCATCCTCTGGAAGACCATCCCCAAGGCACTGAGACAGCCACACCTACAGCAAACACCCAGGCAGGATGGGGAATTGTTCTGTTTAGCACTGTTGCTTCATCTGTATAATTGAAATCAGATAATAAATAATAAAGGCTTAATAACTTGGGCTTTTGAACAATTCTTCCTGGCTGTTGGAGTCCCTCACTTCTTGACTTTTATGAGTGAACTGCAAATGAATCATAACTCAATAAAAGTATCTTTCCTACCTCTCCATATATATTATTTGGTGATAGTGTAAAAAAGTCTTTTTGACTTTTCAGTGTCTCCAAACTTTGGATACTGGCCATTCTTACAGGACCACATCAAAGATTCCTGTGGGGTTCAACTCCTGTTTCATTTGGTGTCCCTGTACTGCAGTGGGCTGTGCTCCCTGCACACAAACGTGTTCCCAGCTCTGAAGGAGTAATGTTTCCTCTGGATTTGGGAGTTAAAATCATTGGCTGGGAGCAGCACAAGAAGTGTTTGTCTCTTGTGGCAAGAGTGAATGTTTTGTGTTAGTGGAGGAATGCAAGTTTATGTAATGTGATTGAAACATCTCAAAACCTCTGCTCTTGTAAAGGGAGAGCAGAACATACAACTTTATTTAATCATCTGTTGGGGGCTCCAGCAGTAATTGAAATAATTTTAAATGTAAGAGAATCTCAGTGGGCAGTTCCTAATAGACTTTTACTGTGTTGATTAAACTTGGAGGAAAAAACCTATTTCTATGGATAGAAACACTTGAACTATTATTTTTAAATGTGATGAAAACACCATAAGGGTAAAACCAGCTCCTGGTACTAATTGTTGGGAGTATGTTTAATTTCCCACTTCTTTTTTTCCCCACACT
This sequence comes from Chlorospingus semifuscus, assembly GCA_035048045.1. Lineage (NCBI taxonomy): Eukaryota > Metazoa > Chordata > Aves > Passeriformes > Passerellidae > Chlorospingus > Chlorospingus semifuscus. The sequence continues at coordinate 111,052,916 of JAWWMS010000001.1, read as the reverse complement.
AAAAGTTCAAATTGCTGTCCAGCCTCATTCTTGCTCTGCAGCAAATGTGAGCCATGAGGCACTTCTCACTGCACGTTATCAGCAGTTACAGTTGGTCTCAGTAAATTCTGTATTTCCATCCTATTAGTAACACTCTTGTGCCTTCTGGGAAAATCGCCTTGATGGCCACCAGCTGTTGTGGGTTTAGTTCCATTTTGGCTTCTTGTTCATTTTGGGCTTTTTTGGAGTTAATTGGCCTTTAAGCAGTTCTTGCAATAACTCCAGCATTTTCCATCACCTGTCTGTATTCTTTCAAGCAACAGACCAGGCAAGATCAAAGGGAAAACAGAGTCAGCTTTAGGAGTCTATCTGGATATTGGATGTGAATCCCTGGGTGCAATTAGTAGAGCAGATATTTTATACTGTAACTTGGCAAAAATGTGGTAAGAAGGATCAAGAGGCCTACATCAATTTGCTGTGCAGAATTTTAAGTCAGAAACCCCTGGCAAGCAATTTTATTGTCCTGTAAAAAATAAAGAGCATGTTAGTGACTCCAACTGAAATTTAGAAATCTGTTAATGTATAAATCCACGTGCTGAGGAATAAAGAGCAGAAAGTCACTTGGAGACACCAGTGGTCCCATGTAGTCTGTACTTGTAAAAGGGAGAGAAATTTGCTGCTAGCATTAAAAACGTGAAAGAATTGGGGTCTTCCTTTGTGAAGGGCCCCCAGGAGGCCCCAGTAACGCTGCTGTGATTTGTTATTACCTGAGACTCCATGAGGAAACCTGAGCCCCAGAGCTGCACTGGTGCTGAACTGTGCTCTGAGCTGCTCTGGGACTGCAGAAGGAGGCTGCAGATTGTCAGACTGTGCAGTAAAAGTGAAATGTGTATTTACTCTGGCTGCCCACAGTAGCTGTCACTGCTGGCTGTTGGGAGTCAGACTTGCTCACCTCGTGCCCTTTTCATTTCTCAGGAGAGTTGGTGTTCTAAACAGGGACTGGATCAGCCCAGGAGGAGTGGGTTGAGGTAGAAATGTATCTTGCTTTCAGTCAACTCCCACCCTCTGCTCAGCTCCATTTCTAACTAAGGAGATTCTCTCTGGTTTGGGGACGGTCATTTTGCTACCCTTGTTTCAAGATGACAGCAAAAATTAATGGTGGATGCCTTTTCTATCCATGTAACCCTGCCTTGGTGTCTTCTGGTGATCTTTCTGAACCTCTAAAATGAAGCTGGAAGTCAAACAACCTCATAACTCTTGTGCTGCATGTCTTAGGCTTGCCCTTAGGCAGATTGTGCAAGGAAGGAACCAAGAATTTTTTCCCACTGTTGTGTTTTCCTGGATTTCAATGAAAAAGGCTTCATGTTTTTGTGCTTGGCTATTATCAGATGTTGCTGTGCTTGAGTCATATGCTAACATTTAAATTTCAAGCAGGATGTGACACAATATGCTCAAATTCTGTAACGTTAGGAACTTTGTCTTGCTGTGCTAGGCACTTGTCAGATAAGTCAGGGATCTTGTTTGGAAGAATGTATAATCCAGGATGCTAACATAATTCCTGGAAAACCTCAGATGTGAAAGAAATTAAGTCTCATCTTAGTTACTGTGAAAGCCAGCTGTTCAAGCCCAGCACAGACATCAGAAGTGGGGTTTTCAATGTAAATTGCATTACTGGGGGAGTACAAGAAAATCTGGAAATTGGAATTCACTTTCCTCTCATTGAAAAGATGAAGCAAGCACTTTCCTTGTCAAAGGGGATGGTTTTTAAACTTTATGGGGTTTTTTTAAGTGCAGTTTTGCACAAAATTGCTTTTCATCATTTTATCACACTTAGATCTTTCCAAGTAGCTTGGAACCCATCAGGTTCTGGACAGCCATTGGAAACCCCTGCTCCAAGGTCCAGAAGAGGTACTGCAAACACAGCCTGTGCTATTACAGCTTTAGGTATTACAAGTTCAAGACTTTTCTGCTCCTTCTGGGGCTTCCTGTGGCCTCCAGTCATGATGAGAACAGAAATCTATAAGGATCTCTTCAAGTTTTCTTTCAAATTGGAGAAATAATTTTCACTGAGTGCACTGACAGAACTTCCACAGAATGTCCCCAGTGTTCAACAACCAGAACAAATCCACTGAGCCCTAAAAACCTGCCCCAGTCTTTTCTCTCACCACAAGAAATGCCATTGCTTGTCTGTTCCAAACAATTGGAATTTCTGATGGAATTTAAAAAAAAAACCAACCTCAGTGGCTGATGTGCAGTGAGTGAGCAGAAAACACACTCCCAGTACCCAGTGTAGCATCAAAACATCAGAATTGTGCAGACTGAGCTTGGAAATCCTGAGATGATCAATTCTCTGCTCTGCAGCAGCTGCAATTAGATCAGATTGTCCTGGACCTTGTCCAGTTGAGTTCCAAATACACTCAAGGATGGAGATCCTGCAGGCTCTCTGGTCACCTTCTCCAGCATTTGGACACTCCTGTGATTTAAAAGACAAACAAAAAGCCTTTACCTGTTGTCTAATTGGATTTTTTTTTTGTCTCCTGATGCTGCTCCTTACTCCACATTTCTGACAAGCCTGGCTTTGTCCTTTCTCTACCCTCCAAGGAGGTGATTAAAGGCAGGAATCCCCCTTATTGTCCTCTTCAGACCAGGTTACTTCTATAACACCTGAGTGATTGACTCAACCAGAGATCCTCTCAACTCTGAGCAACATTAATTAAACTCTTAGGATTTTAAACAAAATATCCCACCAAGTTCCCAGATCATCCTTCTCCTCTCATGTGGCTCTTTTTAGTGGAATTTTAAGTATTTTTTTCTGTGATTTAAATGCTTAGATGTTATCCTCAGTGTTCAGTTCAGGATCACTCCTAATACAATTTACAAATATTTTTGAGTTCCCCTTTTTTTATTTTTGCCTACACACATTCAATTACACTTGGAAATTCATACCCACCTCTGGAAGTCTTGGATATGTGGCAGTTTTGGTAACTATGTATCAATGCGTAATTAGAGACATATATTTAAGTACATGTATTTATCATGAAATATCCAAAAAACTTTGGCTCAGTGGATGGAGTCAGTCTCAAAATTTGTTTTGGTCTCTCCTGGCCTCTTTACAAACTTTTAACTGCAAAACAGATTGACAGGAACATGTTTCTGTAAATCCATAGCACCACAGAATACACCCTATATGCATTTTAACTTCTAACACTCACAGAGCCAGGGCCACATGTCTTTGTTAAAATCAACACCTAAAATTCTTCATGGGCTTGTTTTTGTTACTCCAGTCTAAAATGTGGTTCAAGTGGCAGTGCCCCTTCCCAAAGAGACATTTCCTAAAGCAGCAATGTAAAAAATGAGCTCATGTAGATTATTTATGCTTGCCGGTTTTGGTTGTGGATTTTGCTTCATTTTCTGTTTCTGGTCTGTCCATGATAGTGAGGTGTTCTTGCTATTCCATTTGCCCATGGGGGTACAACTGGTTTCTAAAATGTGTGACAGCCTCTCTCTGGCAGGGGAGAGGGAACATGCAAGCCATGGCACACCTTGTGCTACACAAATGCTCATGCTGTGCCTCAAAGAAGGGAGCAAGAGTTTCCCTTCCCTGGAGGCTTGGAAAGGGACTTGAGAGCACCACCTCTCCATGCTTCTATTTCCAGGTGCTCCTTTTCCAAAAGGCATCTCCCATGCTTTTTTTATTTAGCTTAAAATCATGCCAGACAAGGCCATTCTGAAATGCATGGATGTTTCCCAAAGCTTCCTGGGGTATTCCTAAAAGTGAGCTGCATCCTACAGTTTGAGGACTGGGAGCAAAGGAAGGGGAGCTGGAAAGAAACTCAGAGAACAGAAGGAAAATGCAGGAACTGAGAGCAAGGATGGTCCTAATGAGTCCTTATGAGTCCTTATGACTCAGGTGTTGGACTGGATCATTTGTGAGACCTCTGGCTGCCTGGCAAATTGCATAATTCCTTAGGTTCTCATCCTTACTTTATAGATGAGGAGTTAGTGGTCCCAACTTTCTCTTTGTACATCACATCTATTTAGCGAGTAACCCAGAATAAAAATGAGTAAAACATGGGAAACATTTTTTCCTTACAACTTCTGTCTTGGGGGCACACATTGTTTAAGAGCTCTGGGCTAGCTGAGGTTCTCCCAGGAGATGCAGTGCTTATTAACAGCGTGACAAAAATACACTTCAGATAGGCTGGGCAGAAATGCCAGAGATTTTGAAACTGCATTCAGGCAATGGCAAGGCCGTTGAGATACAAAAAAAGCTTTACAACTGTTCCAAATACTTACTAGTGGAAGACTGTTAACAGACAGGAAAAAATGGGGAGGTGTCCAAAACCAGCAATCCACCCTGGTGAGAAATCCAGCTGCTGGGAAGTGGAATGGTGCTGGAATTCATACCAGGTTGTTGTCTCTGGACACCAGTCAATGGACTCCATCTTTTATATCACCCTCCCGTTAGCCATAAGAAATGGGTGTTTTTCAACTCCTTTTCTCTTGGCAGCTGGATGTGGAGAAGGAGCTTTTTCTCTCAAGTCCTTGCTGAAGAACCATTTCAAAGCTGTTGAATTTTGGAGTTCAGGGAGGGAACTTCACTACTCTGCCTCACTCCTGCCTCTTGAAGGTCACCATTGGACTGAGAAAAATCGGCCAGTCTACCCTTCCTGCAGCTGCTCAGCTCCTGCTGTTTGGGTTTTACTGCTGGGCCCAGAGCTGCTTATCTTCAGTCTTCCTCCCCTCTGAATAACTCCAGTATTTATCTCTAGAATCAATGGCTGCTTTCTTCTTGGAAAACCAGCATCTTTAAAGATCTCCAAAAGGACACCCCGTTCCTCCCCCGCCTGCTTCCATCGCTGCAAATTTGAGATGACTATAAAAAAAGAGAACCAAAGAAAGGAATAATTGGGGGTTTCTTTCCCTTGGTGTTGGCTGCACTTTTACGATTGTGTTTTCTGAGCTTTTCCACATAGCCCCAAGGAATGGGGAAGCTGTTTATTCGGACCTTAGGATTCCAGGTAACAGCTACAAGATTCCAGCTGCTGCTCGGGCCTGGGGCTCCGTGATCCTCACCGATTTATGCGCGCTGATGTTTAGAGATTTGGCAGCACTTCAAGCAAGCGGGTGAAAACAACGTGTTTATTCTAAGCTTTGCTCTTGCCCTTTGACTTGACAGCGGCTGTGCAAGTGGCCTGGCTGCTCCAGCCCTGCTCCTCCAGAGCATGGGAAAAGCAGGAGCAGCAGCAGGGAGACAGCTGGCTGGCTGCTGACTTAGAAAGGCATCATTGCGTCACGTCACGCTGGGTAAGTTATCTTTGCCATCAGAAGGGCCAGGATTTTCCCTTTTTTTTTTTTCCTTTTTTAAAAAATTTTTTCCCTTTAAAAAAAAAAAATTAGGTGCTCTGCAATTTGATGGCGGGGATTTGGTCACGTTGAGTAGTGTCCCATCTGTCAGAGGTAAAGTGGGTTTTCATGAAATGTAAGGCTTTTCTGACCCTTAAATAAAAAGAACTTTGCTGGACTCCCTTTGAATCCACTTTAAATGAATGGTTTGTAAACTTATTAGGATTTTAGGATATTAAGGCCTTTCTCATATTTAATGTGTGGATTGTCTGAATGGAAACATTAAAGCCAACACAAGCAATAAAGGTGGATTACCAGTAAAATAAACAGTTTGGCCTCTGACTGCACAGAGGAAGCAGATCAAGTCAAGGAAACATTTCCTAAAAGTCATTTTTCTAACTGTAAGGCAATTCTAATGGCTGATTCTTACCTAAACCTACACTGTTCTCCAGTTTATTAATCCACACATTTAACTTGGTGTGAAAGTGGAAGTTAATTGACATTCTGCTTCCAAAGCAATCCTGCTGTTGTGATGGGCACCAAACTGCCATGTGAAATACAGATTAAAAGTGAATGGGAAGCAGTAGGGGTGCATTTCTGAGAATCCAAAGAATTTGCAAATGATACAAACGAACAAACATGAAATCATATTGATGTGCATATGGATTGCTAGGAAAATTCTGGCTCTGGATGAACCTCATGGAGAATTTACGGTAACTTCTGTCATGCCAGACTTTTGCCTTGTCTCTTTAAAACTCTTATGGTGAAACTCAGGCAGAGGTATGTGTTGCCCAGTTTGCATTTGGTGTTGTAAAGTGTAGATATGTAGAGGACTCAGAGGCAGGGAATCACACATGGGGCTCCATGTTGAAGTCACCCAGCCAGTGAGTGTATTTACACCTCTTTATGTGCAGCGGGCTCAGCAGGTTGCACGAGGAATGCAATGTCCTGGAGGGCTGACTTCATAATTTGTGGCTGTGGATATATTTCCTTCATGAAACCACATTTATGTTTCTTTATTGTCGTTATTATTTTAAAGGATTTGAACTACTCACAACTCCAGTTTCTTTTTCCATAATCCTTGCTCCTCTGTCTTCGGTATTCTGATTTTTTAGATCTCAAATGGTTTGGCTGTGGTGTTGAGGATCAGGTTTCTGGCTGGAGACATCTGGATGGCTCTGAGATCTGTGCATATCATAATCAGATCTTTTCACTATACATTTAGAGTCCATGTTCTCATTCTTCCTCTGCATTTCTCATTGTTTTGTATCCTCTCTGTTCGTATGCGGTCTCGTGCAATTATATAAAAATGGTTTCCTTATGCATGGTATGAGTTTTTATAACTTTGCATTCACTTTCTTTCTTTCTTTCCATCATTTCATGGTTAAATAGGTAGAAAAGTTAGGTAATATGTACACAGGGACTGCTCCACCAGACTGGAGCTCTGAGTATCCCTGTTACCATGTGCTGCAGCCAAAGAAGTTTACAGCATGCAGAGGGAAAAGGTTATTGTTAGTGTAACTGAATAAGTATTAGGGTTAATATATAATGTATAGGTCTATGTAATGGATAGTTTTTATTCATCATAAAATGTTCAAATGACTTGCAGATGTCTGACTGCTGCAGCTGTTGCAGACCTTGTAATGGCATTAGGCTCTGACTCAGAGAGCAGCTCCTTTGCCAAGGGATTCTGGCAGTGGCTGCAGCTGTGATATTCCCATTGAAAAAAGGACTGTCAGCAGTGGAGGTGGTGATACAAAACGGAACAGGAGCATGAGAAAGGGGCAAGGCTGGCTCTAGGTATCACAGGAAAATGGAGGCTCTGAAAGCTTCCATTTTTCCATATTTAACTGCCTCAGTGGTGTCCTACACTGCACTGACCAGGGAAGCAGCTGGAATTTATAGTTACCACAGATTCTGGCTGCATGCAGCTTGTGTTACACTAACTGAGGGGAAAAAACACAAAACACCAAACCTTTGATAATGTAAAACTTTGTTCCCAAGTTTTCAAAAAGAAAGAATGTCCCAAAAAGCAGACAGGATTGAATCTCACTGTGCAAAGGCAGTCTGTTGCACAAACTGGAGCATGGGAGCCAAAGGAATGCCAGCCTCCTGAAAAAGCACTGAGGAAAAAAAATACACTATATGTCTCATGATTGTTTCCCTGTATCTGTAAAGAAAATAATGAAGACTGACATGCAAAGTAGGCACACATTTTATATGTGGGATGTTGTACTGAGACAAACACGCTGGGTTTGAAACAGCTTTTTGATTCCTGTGTGACTGGAAAAGCAAAAGCATGACCATTTTTAGAAGAGAATTGGAGAAGGCAGTGCAAAACAAAAGCACAATTTTGACTGGGTTTGGTGATAGTTGTCAGAAAGTAGAACTGAGAGAAGCAAACCCTGGAGGCAGCTGAACTGTAAATCCCTGAAATGGGGAGGGGGCAGAGCAAGAGTCACCTCTCAACGAAGGGTGGATTTCATTGCTGCCTTTTCTGTTAATTTAAACTACTTCTGGAGAGCAGGGTTTAGTCATGAAATGGCCTGCAGTGCTGGCCCTGCTCTGTGAACCTGCAAAGCCAGAAGCAGAATTGTTTCTGGCACCTTTTGGAAGGTCTCTGCTGATTCCAGTGTAGTCTCTCTGCCCATGATCAATGCTGTATTTATGACAGTAAAGCTATCAAAATATGCTGGGTGACCTGATTGTGGCTTTCCAATACCTGAAGGGACCCTACAAGAGAGCTGGAGAGGGACTTTTCACAAGGGTCTGGAGTGACAGGACAAGGGAGAATGGCTTCACACTGACAGAGAGTAGGTTTAGACTGGATACTGGGAAGAAATTCTCCCCTGTGAGGGTGCTGAGGCACTGGCACAGGTTGCCCAGAGAAGCTGTGGCTGCCCCATCTCTGGAAGTGTTAAAGACCAGATTCAATGGAGCTCTGAGCAACTTGGTCTAGTGGAAAGTGTCCCTGTGCATGGCAGGGGAGTGAAACAATTTGAGGTCCCTTCCAACCCACACCATTCTGGGATTCTTTGTTTCTTTAAAAACATACATATTATTAGAAAAGAGATGCAGTCTACATGAATTTCACTTACTAGATTTAAAAAAGAAAAATCCTACTGATGTGACCTGCTCCTTACATGAGTAAAAGGGAATGAATTGCTAACAGCTCTCCTCTCCAGGGCTGCATTGGCTGTTGCCTGGAGCTGTGAGCTGGGACCCCAAGAATCCCACAGTGTCCCTGAGAGCATTGTCCAAAGGCTTCTTGAGCTCTGTCAGGCTTGGGGATGTGATCATTGCCCAGAAGAGCCTGTTCCAATGCCCAGCCACTCTCTGGGTGAAAAGCTTTTCCTGATATCCAACCTAAACATCCCCTTGCAGAGCATTGTTCCATTGTTTTCTGCGCTGGTCAATGAATAAATGTTGTGTGTGGTGAGGAAGAGTCCCAGTGCTGGGCCCAGGAGGCCCTACGGCCATGGTGTGGGCTGTGGGCTCTGTGGGTTTTGTGCACCCCTTTTACTGAAGGAGGCTTAAATCTCTCTGACCTGCTCTGGGAAATAAACAGGATGCTGCAAACTGGAAAGGGCTGAAAAGTCACTGCCCAGTTTGGTGGTCCATGGGGGAGCTGGGTCTGTAGCTGCAGGCACTGCAGAGCTTTGGGAGGATGCACAAAGCACCTCTGTGCTGCCCATCCCCAGCCTGGGGCTGAATGGGCCAGTCTTCCTCAGAGGAAGAAGCAGAGCCTGGCAGGGATTCAAGCCTGGATCCCAGAAGCAGCACTGCCTTGCTGGCAGAGCATTCAGTCTCAGGCCAGTTTGCCTCCCAGCTAACCCAGGCACAGCCTGAGGTTGGTATTTCTTCTGCTGCTTCCAGATCCAAAGCTGTTTCATGCAGAGCCAGTATGGGGATCTCTGGACCGTACTGCTCTGCAAGGTGTTGACACAGCCTTTCTTTCCTAGAATGTTTGCTTATCAGTAAATCTTAGAAAAACTGTCTAGAAATTCTCTTGTATCTCATCTTTCTTGTGAGGAAAGGCTGACTTGGGTAATCTGACTCCAGGAGAGACTTAATTGGCAGGCAAGGGACATTATAGAATTGCAATCTGTTCAAAAATGGGAATAAAGGAATTAATGGAGGATAAGTCTGTCACTGGCCATTGAATATGATGCTCTGATTGCAGCTTCTGATTCAGAAAGGTGCAAACTGTGCCAGGGGAGGTTCAGGTTGGTCATCAGGAAGAATTTCTTCACAGAAAGGGCTGTCAAGCATTGCAAGGGGCTGCCACGGAGGTGTTGGAGTCTCCATTCCTGGGGGTGTTCAAGAAACATCTGGATGTGGCACTCAGTGCTTTGCTCTGGCTGACAAGAGGGACATCCATAAAGGTGGAACTTGATGATCTTGGAGGTCTTTTCCAACCTAATGCCTGTGTTGTCCTTGTACCCAGATGACAGCAGTCCCCTGTGTTGAGGAAGAGCCTGAAAGCATTCATGGGAATGCTGCCCCAAACATAATCCATCAGCTGATCCAGAGCCTGCTCCAGAGGCCTGGCTGCTCCAAAGCTCTGGGCTTCAGCCAGATGTGGTGGTAGGAACGCGTGTCAGCTCTGGGATGTCACTGTGGTTGTGGGCCTGGAGGAGATGGTGGTAGGAACGTGTGTCAGCTCTGGGATGTCACTGTGGGCCTGGAGGAGATGTGCAAGTGCTGCAGGACCATCAGAGATGGGCTTGGCTACCTTCACCCCAGGCAGGGGAGGGGGTGTGTGGTGGTTTCCACAAATCCCACCTTGGCAGAGAGGAGAAGGGGAATGTTTGTGGAAGGCTTCTGCCCTTGGCATTTCCTATTTGCTTTTAGCTCCGTGCAGACGTCTGTGAGGGGCTCAGCTTTGCTTCTGCCTTGTGCTGGGAGCTCAGGTGCCTGGCTAGACAGTTGCATTAGGCAGCAAAGCACCTAATCCTCACTGAAGGCCACCTAATCCTCTCAGCTTAATGGCCTTCTGCTCCTTCAGATTTTCCCTTCTTTATTCCTTTTCCTCTTCCATCTCCAAAAGAGCCAGCTCTGCTGGCTGGCCATTCTCATTCCTGGCTACCAACACCTCTTGGCCCTTCAGAGCTCCAAAATGCAGAAACCCATAAAAGCAGCTGGAAGTAAATGAGTAATGGAGAGGGAAGTCACGTCTCCATGGACTGCAGAAAGTGTTCTGTAGAGCAGTGTTTGAGAACCTTTCATTAGTGCTTCCTGGTCATTTTTTCTGCATTTCACTTTGCTGAATCCAAATCCTGCTCAAGCCGGTGGGAATTGTTCCACCGACTTCTGTGAGAGTTGGATCTAACCCCTGGTCTGAAAAGTAAAACTAGTCTCGCTGGTTTTCTTTTATTTCAGTTGGTTTCACTTTCTGCTTCTCAACTCCCAGAATAACATGAATGCATTCATAGTCCTCCATGGTGACATTCATACAAAATATTCTCTTTTTACATTTTTCGTAAAATAAAATGCGTGTCAGCAATTCTACCTCTGCCCTTCTGACTCTGTTTTTCAGCCCTGTTTTTTGGCCCCTCCTGACCTTCTACACAGAGGTAAATAATTTTTTTAACATATAATTTTTAAATGATTTTTTAATTTACATAAAATATTTACACATTTTGGAAGAAACTTTGAACAGTAAAATGCCCTCAGCTTTTGGCATCGTTAAAAACAGTTTGCCCTCAGAAAATAACCTGTTTGTAGTATCTCAAAGTGGAAAAAAGATATGCTGGGTTGTGAAAGATGTTTGTTCCATCACCATGACACTCCTTGCACAGTTCCCAGGGCAAGACATGGCACACAGGGAGGTGACAGTGGATTTCTACATCACAGCTCAATCTTCAGCTTTTAAGTGGAAGCTGTGCTTTTATTCCTAAAATAGCCATTTGTTCCAATTAACATCTTTCTGGTAGCAGAAAGGGAGCATTGAGTAGAGTATGGTGCTACAGAGCCCAGAGAAGGGAACATTATCTTACAGAGCTCTGGGGGGTTGTCCTCCAGATCGCCCAAAATTCTTTCCAAGTAACGTGTTAAAATATTGGTAATGCAGTGACTCAACCATATAAACAGATGGAGTGAGTAGTGTGCAGCCAGTGATTCAGCTAATGTACAGCTCTGGAAAATTCAAATTTGATTTAACATGAGGAGAAATATTGAATAAGACATTTCTAATTTTTCCTTTTGTTTAAGGATGCTGTAAGTAGGTTGGTTTTTCTACTGAACAGAGTAGAAAAACATAAGCCTGATATAACACAGCTGATTCAAAGGATGGCATCCCTGGTGCCTGCACAGAAACTCCTTGCAGCAGTGCTGCACTGCAGTGCCAGCTCTTGGTCTGAGCCCAAGTCCTGCTGTGGGACACGAGCTCCTAATTTCTCCAGAGGGAGTGTTCCCAGCCGAGTTACACAGATCTCCATGATCTAGTTCAAGCAAGAGCTTTTATTTAGACTGAGTTAACTCATTAATTTCGGCTTTAGGATCTTAAAAGCTGTATCCACCATAAAGTAAATCACACGTCTTTTTCCAGGCTCCTCCTGTAGCACGTAAAGTTGTGGCTGCAGCTGTGAATGTGCTGTGCCTGCACACAGGGCACACCAGGGCTGCTCTTGGGAATGCTCTGCAAACAGCCAGAGGACATCCAAGCTGTTGCCATGTCTTACTACATCCTTTTATTCCCTTGGAATGACGAAAGGAGAAACTGGTTTTCTGCAGAGGCCTCCCATTGTCAGGAGATCAACACTTAAAAACTCACCTGATTTTTATGGAAATCTGGGGGAAAGCCTGTTCTCTTTAGAGTATTCCAGTCTTATCACTGCAATTACAGGCTTTATTCCACAAATTATGAGTACAGATTACTGCCACCTGCATGGAAGCCCATCATTCACCTTTATGTAAATGTTGCCTTTGAAAGCTTAATTATGAAAGAGTTGCCAGTACACAGTTGAGAGGCACGAGAAGTGATCTGAACAGGTTAAATGCAGGTGAATGTTATGTTTTGCACACAGTTGTAATATTCATGACTTGGTAATTGCTGAAGGATGTCAGAGTGAGCTTAATTCCTCTAGCAGTTGTATGTAGGATAGAGTTTTGCCCCTCCGATACACTTACACAATCCTACTGTGCCTAAATAGATACTGAAAGTGTGTTTAAGAGAAGAGATCTGGGAAAGTGCTTGTCTCATTTGATGAGGCAGGACCTCAGTAGCTCAGTGTGTGCAATTATTTGTGCCAGCTGTGAGGAGTGCTCTTATATATTGGGGTCTGTTCTGAGTAGTCAGGTAAGGTCCTGACCCCACAAACCTCTCTGGGAATGCTTTAAATAATGAGCTATACTTAATAATTCCATTTAATATGTACAATGTGAAGAAGGTAACAGGAGTTAGAGAATCTTAGTGTTTTTTGCTTGAATATTGCCAACCCCCATTTTTATGTATTTGTAATTTGCTATTACAAAATATTAAAGAGACTTTTCATTCACCCTGGCATGTGGCTTTTGCTTTTTTAGAAAGAAAAGCAGCCCTCTCAGCACTGCATTGAAGTGAGTGCACCCATACCAATGGGAGCTCTGAGCACAAAACCTCATCAGCTGTGTAATAATCCTTATCAGATTTGTGGTATGGAGAATTCCCTCAGGAGTGCTGTCCTCCATCCCATGGATTGGATCCTTGTTCTTTTGCAAAACTGATAAGGGACAACCCTGTTTGTTTGGACAAGCAGAAACAGAAAGAAAAGGCACCTGTACTTTCTCTTTCTGTTTCGTTTTGTTGGTTTTTTTTGTTGTTTGCTTTTGGATCACTCATCCCAGTTGAATTCAGTACTTCTTCATTCTTTTTCTCCTGCTGCTCCTGCTTTCCAAGTTATCGACTTCTCTCAAGGGTCCTGTAATTTTTAGAGCTTTTCTTAAATCTTCATCTCCTGGAGCCATTTCAGCTGTGATATTTTAAAAATTAAGCTTAACCTTTAAAAACTAAGCCTGCAGAAGCTGTATCAGAGATGACTGAAGACAAATTGAAAAGCAGGGACCTCTTGACAGTGAGTGGGATCAGAGCTTCCAGTGAGCTGGAAGTCACAAGTTTGATCATGAGTGATTTTTAGGTTATTTTCTTATGGGAATGAGGTTTATATGGCCATGTCATGTAAGCAGAGGCATATCTGAGGGTGTATCCATGTTGTTTAATAATGTTTGAATCTACTGGCTTACTCCAGACAGGATTAAATCTGACAGAATAATTTAGTTCCTGTGACTTTCATGAAAATAAGTTGTGGAGCAGGGAGGATGTATCATGTTCTCCCCTAATCATGGAAAATCTGCAGCAGGAACTTTTGGGCAACAGCATGCACTGGCTAAAGAGAAATCTTAAATAAATCACAACTTTGGAAGAGATTTCAGTTAAAACTTGTACCTTACACCCTAAAGTTTAACAAACCATGAGGCCCAGATGTGTAGGGAACCAGGATTTCTCCATTCTCATAACAAACTTTAATTTTGAGGGAGTTAAAACATCTACTGAAATCACAAAAAGAGTAAGAGGCTGAGGAGTGTAATGGATGGAGTAACTTTAACTACAAAGGCAACCAAAATATGGGATTACCGGGGTGAGGGGGAAACAGCAGATGAGGAATTTCTACACCTGTTGTGTGTGAGGGGGGAGCTAAGGAATAGAAAGTCAGGAAGAGAAGGAAAAGCAAAAGGAAGCAGGAGGAGAAAAGAAAATTCAAGTTGGGAAGGGCATCAAGAAAGGCTTTGAAGATCACTGAGAGGAGAGATTAAAGAGAAACTAAATTAGTTTTAATTTAATCTGTTTGCTCTCAGAAGAAATCAGTGAACTCCCATCCAAAGAAGTGCAGGCGAGGCAGAAGGAGAACAAAGGGGTTGCAGGGAGAATCAAATTTGAAGAAGAGGCAGGTCTGGACATGGGAAGCAGTTAATTTTAAGCACTGTTTAGTGAATGTGTCACTAATGAATGTGTCAGGGATAATGAGAGCTGAAACTTGTGGTAGGAGCAGGCAACCTGGCCACAGGAACTGTATGAGAGGTGCAGTTACACAGCACAGGAGCGGAAACAGAGATAGTCCTGTGAATGAGACAAACTAAGAGTTGGTTGGGTTTGTTGTTTTTTGGGGGTTTTTTTCTTAATCTTGTTTAAATAAATCATTCCCATTAGCACTGAGCCATGATTTACCCATCTGAGCACCCTGGATTAGCACAGCTCAGTTCCACCCTCTCTGCTTGGTGCAGAAGTTCCCTCTCTGCCCACAAGCACAATGTCCACATGGTTCTGACTGTGCAGGGGAAAATGGCAATGGAAAAGGAACTCCTGAGAAGGCTCCAGGCAGTCTGGCAAGGGCATGGAGCAACTGTTTTGTCAGTGGACAAATGGTGGCAGTGTGGACAGGGTGACAAGATTCCTGAAGCAACTGTGTTGGCTTGACACAGCAGTGACGTGCAGAGGACTGAGGGCAGACCTGGCTTGCAGGAACATTTATGTAGCTGTTTTGTATTAACAATTAGCCAGATCTTTAAAAAGTGGCCTAGCCCAGAAAAGTGTTCTGCAAAACAAAAAAAAAACAAAAAAAAAAAACAAAAAAAAAAGTTTGCTTGCTACTGTTAAACCAGGGAGAGAGAGACATGGACCATGAAAAAATGTAGGGTATTCCCAGTTGAATGGGAACAGGATAATCAAGTAGATTCCCAGTGGCGGCTTTGCAGAGGGAGTACAAGACCTGAAAGCAAAACTGCTTTGGGTTTAAACTGAGCTCCCTAATATGAGATTTGCTTTTTATGTGTCACTTTCTTTCTCCCCTTGTAAACCTCTGCTCTCAAAGCCAGCAAGGTGATGTCGGGGTGATCCTTCAGAAGCCTTGAGAATGAGGAACAAGGTGGAGATGACAGATCCATCACCTGTGACATGCACGACTCAAAGGCATCCCAGCCCTTTTGCACAGCAGAGTCACTTTTTAAATATCCCAACAGCAAAATGGCCAAGCCGTAGGGCACCCTCCCGAAAGCACATTCCTGACACTTGTATAGGAATGGTTTGGGAAAAGGGGGAATATTTAACAGAGGTAACTCATGGGGGAAGAAGCTGTGACAGCAGTGGTTCCTCCCAAGCGGAATTTCAGTAGAAAAAACCCGATGTGTGGTCAGCATCTTTATTTCAGGGCATGGCAGGACCCGAGCAGCGCCCGATCCGCCGGCAGGATCCTGAGGGACAGCGCAGCTCCGCCCTCACTCAGAGCCCGCAGTTCGGGGGTTCGGGGAGAACAGGGGGGCACAGCTTTGGGGCTGGAAGGGTCTCAAGCCTCAGCCGAGCAGTTTCACCCCACACAGGCCGCAGGAGAAGTTCCTGGGACAGCCTGTGAGGAGCCTCCAGCGCGGCTCCCGCACTCGGGGCTCCCCGGGGGGCGGCTCCCGGGGGCACCCCACAAGGCGCGGGGGCCCGTAGCTCCAACAGCCGAGGCAAGGGACTCCCCCAAGCCCAGGAAGCAGCGCCCTGAGGCGACCCCAGGGCGAGCACCAAGTGCTGCCCGACGGAACGCGGCACAAATCCGACCGCCGCCGCTCCCCTCATGGCGGAGCCACTTGGTACCTCCCTCCTCTCCCCAGCCCTAGCAGTGGTTTCACCCCTCCGCCTCACACACGGCGAGGGGCGTGGCCTCACCCTCACGGCTTTCCCCGCCCTCTTATCCATATTCATGAGGGAGAGACGGGCGGCCCCAATGCGGAGGGGCGGTGCGCCCAAGCCCCGCCCCCGAGCGATGAATATTGATGAGGCGCGCCGTGGCGTCGGGGGCGGCGCGGGCGGTGATTGGCCGGGCGCGGCGGCGCGCGGTGACGCGCGCGGCGGCGGTGCGGGTCCCGATTGCTGCAGCCGCTTGTCAGTGTGACGAAGATTGGCACCCGAGGTAAGCGCTGTCACTCAAACCCCGCTCCAGCCCCGCCGTCCATCACGGCGCGCCCGCCGCCCGGGCACGGCCGCACCGGGGAAGCGGCAGAGCGGCTGGGGAAGGGGCGAGCGGGGCGGCGGCGGCGGCGGCGGCGAGGGGAGAAAGGGGCACCCGCGCTCCGCCGCCGCTCGCACGGACCGGGGGGTTTAAGGGGCGGTGGCGGGCGCGGGGAGGGGAAGGAGGGGAAAAGCAGGGAGGGGTGTGGGGGGGGGAGCGAAGCGAGGAAGGTTCTGGAACGGCCGCCGTGCGCCCGTTGTGTCCCGGCGGGGGCGCGCGCGGGGAGGGGACGCGGGAGCGCGCGCGGGTCCGCGCGGAGGAGGAGGAGGAGGAAGAGGAGGAGGAAGGAGATGGGGGCGATGGGATGGGGGGGGGGAAGGAGGCAGAGAGGGAGGGAAGGAGGGAGAGGAGGCGACGCGGTGCTTAAAGGGGCAGCGCCGTGCCGGCCGCTCCTCGGAGGCGGGGGGAAAACGGGGGGCGCTCCGGGGCCGCAGCTGCTGCTCCCCGCTCTCCTCCTCTCCGTGCTGCCATCCCGCTCCCCCGGCACACCTGCCCTGCCCGGGGGGAGCCGGAGATGTGCTCCGCTTTGAGGGATGCGCCCCGCGCTGAGGGATGTGCCCCGCTTTGGGGCATGCTCCCCCGCCTCCCGGTCACAGCGAGCGGGGCCCGGCCGGGTTTGTCCCTCGTTCCCGGCTCCTTTTCGCCGTGACCCCGCTCTCTCCCGGACGGGCTGCGAGCTGACACCTTCCCCGCAGCCAGGCCCGGGGCTGCCGGGTGTTTACGCGGCCGCAATTAGGAGCTGAGACTTGACACTGGCCAGAGGCCCTGCTGGGGATGTGTGTAAACAATAATAAATCAAGCGCTGGTTTTATCCCCGAGTGCTGCCTCGCTGAGCCGCGTGTCCCAGCTCTCGTGGAGCAGCCCCTGGCTTTCCTTCGCTCCCACCACGCCGGAGTTGGTCAATTAACAATATAACAATATGAATAGTTAGCACATTCCTGTGATAATTCTCTGTATAGCTTACTGCTATTTTAAAATATATAATTTATTAAATATTTTCTTCATATTAAATATGTAGTGGAATTTTATAGACAGTTCACAGTATTGGCTTATTTTTTTAATCTGCTGCTGCTGAAGTTTTTAGTCCCTTTTTTGCAGTTTTGTCTATGAGTAAATGGTGTGGTTTAGGGAGGGAGAATCCCAGAATGGTTTGAGTTGGAAGGGACCTAAAAGCTCATCTTGTTCCACCCCCCTGCCATGGGCAGGGACACCTTCCACCATCCCAGGTTGCTCCAAGCCCCAATGTCCAACCTGGCGTTGGACACTTCCAGGGATGGAGCAAATAATTTATTAGGGGAGTAAATAATTGGGTAGTAAATAATTTATTCTTAATACAAAACACTGTATCTGGTATGAAACCCTTAAAAGTGGATGAACTGCTGGTTTGTTGGCTTTTTTTTTTTTCTCACTTGCACTTGAGTGCTACCAGGCAAGATTCATTTTTTTGTCCTTGCCCCTCTTTGGAATAGGTTGTGAGCATTCCATTAAACAGATCCCAGGAACAGGGAACATGGCATTGTGTTCTGGATGTTGGAAAATACTTGGGCCAAAATCCTGTGGAGGAAAGCAAGAGGCTGTAGGTCACTCTCAAAGTATGCTAAATATCTCATTTATGTTTTTTTTTTTTAACTAAAAAAATCCTTTCTTAGTTTTTACAAAAAATTGCACATTTAGTTAGCTCCTAATTTTATTCTTGAGCGTGCTCTTGCACAAAATTTCATTAGTGTAGATTGTATGATGAGGAGAATTGTAACAAGTGTGGCTTAGGACGTGCACCCACCCTGCTGTTCTCCTTACCGTGCCCACACTCACAGGCTGTTCCCTGTCCTCTGTGGGGTGGAATTGTTCATGGGCTGTGGGGTTACATCCTTTAGCTGTGTCTGTGTGGTGT
Source organism: Chlorospingus semifuscus (assembly GCA_035048045.1). NCBI lineage: Eukaryota > Metazoa > Chordata > Aves > Passeriformes > Passerellidae > Chlorospingus > Chlorospingus semifuscus. The sequence continues at coordinate 111,034,673 of JAWWMS010000001.1, read as the reverse complement.
GAGATGGCTTCTGCAGCTGGATGGAGCCCTGGTCAGCCCCTGTTAGCTCCATGTGTGAATTTTATGGATTACGCTCAACCAGGAAACAAGATGTGATTGTATCAGAAATCCATCCTTCCATGGATTTCCAGGCTCTGTCATTGCTACACTATCAAGCAACAGCAAATGCATTTTGGGTGCATTTTCTGTCAAGTAAAATTGCAGATTTATCCTTTTCTGAGTGTGTGTAATCACATACAGAATCATTACATTCAAATTTTCAAAAATTTCTGATAGAAAAAAAATTCCCCAAACACTTCACATAATCTATTCAAAATAATTATTTTTCTCACAAATGTTCTATCTTCAGTTTATTTTATGAACTGTACAGTATATTTTTTTTTTTACTGTCACCACTTGACATATTTTCTTGTCATCTCATAATTAAAGTATCCACAGGAAAACTTCAGTGTAGGTTTTACTGTGTTTTCTTTACATAATCTCCAGTTCAGTGGTGAAAGGCAGAGCTCAGTGTGCTGCATGCACAGGGTGAAAAGGGAAAATAACAGGGTAAAAAGGGAAAGTCACAGGGTAAAGTAGAGGCTGTTGTGCTGCACTGAGATTTTGGAGGCTCAGATAATTTCTCATTGATCTCCCCAGTGGATTTTGGCCATTTTTTTATTTTTTATTTTTAATCTGTGCTTATTTGTTTTGCTGGGCTGAATTTTTTTTCTTGTTACCGTTTCCCATCTGCTGATAGAAAACCCAAGAATTCTTCACATTTTAAGTACATTGTTGTTGTTGTTAGGGTTGGTGGGGATTTTGTTTTGTATTTGGAAATTTCACTTTGGCATGTGAAAAGTCAAGCTGGTATTAAGTACTTACAGCTTTGATTTGTACTCTTAATACAATTTGTAATATTTGGGTTAAATAAAAATAACATTTTAAAGCTAAATCCTTGCAATTTTCCATGATAGGACTGAAAGGAGTTCAGAATAAATTAAATATAAATTTAATTTATTTTAAGTGCTTTAGTCTTATAAAATGGTAAGTCTTCTGGAAGCTGTAATTTCTTCTTCAGAATTTTTCAACTGTATTTTTTCCAAGCTTTCCAACTGTAAATGCAGTGCTCTAATAAATCCCTAATAATTCTGATTGCTACCACAGCAAGTTTGGGAGTGTTCAGGAGCAATTCAGTTTCCTGGAAAAGAGGAATTCTTTGGTGACATGAAAGCCTGTGTTAGTGACCAAGGGTGGCTGATCACAGAGCCACCACTGTGCCACTGGAACTGCCTGTTCTAGTGGCCGTGGTAATGTCCTGAGAGGAGCAGCCCAAATTGTATTTCAGAATATAATGTCATGGTCTGGCAGCCAAATGTTGCCTCTGCAAAACTGGCACATATGTGAAAGCTTACAGTAAAGCAGATTAATATTTTTATTTTGGTCTAAGTAAGACCAAATGCAATTTTTTTGTGTGTGAAATTAAAAATGTTGCAAATGTTACTTGTCTTGCAGCAGCAGCAGCAGCTGGTTACTTCACTTCTCACTTGTTCAAAGAGTCTGTAGGTTTAAAAATGAGAAGTCTCAGAGGGGTTTGTTTTGCTACAGCTCAGTGCTGTACAAAATGTAAAACAACTTACTGCTCCTCTAAGCAAGAGCTTTCCAAGAGCAAGGAGAAAAAGCTGCTGATGGAGTTCTTTCATTTGCTTACTTGAGGCCAGATGTTGCCAGAATCTTTTACCCAGACAATTTTAGATGTCCCCAAGGGAGTTGAAGAGTGAAATATTCACACTTGTGGCAGGGTGTTCACTTTGCTCACTGTGAGGTGGTTTCATGCCAGAGCTGTGGGACATGGGATTCACCAGGTAGATCAGGGGTGGGGTGGACAATAGAATAATGGCACTGTGGATCTGGAAATGCCAGTTTTGTTGTTATGGCACATTTTTATCAAGCTGCTGAGGGGCAGTAACTTGGTTCTCCTGCCAGCACTGAGGGGATCCCGTGTCATATATGGCCCTGGGAGGCAAATGTGGATGCAAGAAATGGAAATAAAACTCAGATCTTGTGCTGGCATGGTTGGTTCTCATCCTCCACAGGAACAGAGTGTTTGGGGTTTGATGTGGCTGCTGCTCCAGGCCGTGGTGTTCTCATTTTTTATTACCTTGGTGTACAAAAGAGGTATTTGCTGTTAAACCTGAGGGCTGTGTAAGTACACAGAGAGTCAAAAGGTGATTTTTGAAAATGGGAGCTGAGTGTGATGATCACAGACTGTCGCTCACCCTGCTGTGCCCAGGCATCTGCAGCTCTCCTTGCAGCTGAGGGGAAATTCAAGCAAAAAGTAGAATATGGCAGCTAACTTCTGGTACACTAAAAGAAGGATCCATTTCTTTTAAACCTCCAAATTCCAATTTTTATTTTATTGGTGAGGTTTTAGAATTGCCTGTGTTTTTTCTTGATGGCAGAAGAAGCTAGGAAGTGTGGCTCTACTTCACATCCTGCTTGGCTTTTTATGAGTTACACAGCAAACAAAGCAAAGGGAAAAGGATATTATCATACTTGCTGAAAAATAAAGCCCAAGCCTTTTATATTCCAAGGAAACAGAGGCAATTAAAGAACAGAAATTGGAACTTTACATGTTTTTGACACGCCTAGAGAACAGGGGAATGAAAATGTGTGTGCTGTGTTGTATGATTTTGTAACTAAAGAACTTCTGGGTCAGTCTGTGATCACTTAATTTATGTTTTATGTGGTCTAGACCATGATAGTAGCAATACTAGAAGGAAGATTACCTGGTTATCTTTATTATTATTATTATTATTTTGAGGTGTTGGTTTCAGTAGCCTAATTCTTAGTCCTACTGAAATTTGCCACAATGAATATGTTTGAGCAGGGTTATTCTGCCAACTTAAAAATGACTCAGCATCTTGAGAATGACTCTAAGTAAATATGTTCATTTATAAGAAAGGCAGGATTCTTCTTATTTAAGAGCATATCAGCAGCTGAGTTGTGGATTTTAGTGTTGCAGAAGGGAAAGGACCATAAGCATTCACATGGAGCATTTGGCTGTTCATTGAGAGCCTTTAACAGACCAAAACCTCTTGGAAAATCTGCTTTAGATGGTACTGTGCAAATATTTATAATCTAAATTACCTGAATATTCTGTGAGTGTCGTCCTGTCTGTTGGTCCTTGCATGTCACCTGCCTGTGCAGGCATCACCTGGACCAAGCAGTTCAGCATGATGCAGCTCACAGCAGCAGGTGATGGGTAAGTTTAACCCTAAATTGTGTTTTTTTACCCCAGAACACTTAGGCAGCAGTCATAACTCCTGGGAGGGTGGAGACTTGTGTTTGGGAGAGATGGGAAACAAGAGTGGAGCAGGAAAGGAAGAGTTTTTATTTTATCCTCACTTTAAAATGAAAATAACAGTTCTTTTTAAGACCTAAACTCAGTAGCAAAACAAAGCTAATTGTTCAGGTTTAACCAAATGTTGGAGTGAGAACAGGGAAGATTCTGGAAAAGTTAGTGATGGATTGGAATTGGATTTCACAGAGCGTTGCAGGGCCAGGATTTTCTGTCACTTTCAGGTCCAAGTTAATGCTTGATTCATTAATGGGGTTGTTAGCCCAGAAATCATTAAAGTTATAAAAATTAAATAATGGTAAGGGAACATCTTGATCTTGATGAATTGTTTAAATGCCAAAAATGTGTAGAGGGCATTTTCTTACCCATTCAACATCCAAAGTCCATTTTAAATGCATTTATTATTTAAATAAAAACTCCTGTTCACCCTTCAACTGTATTTCAACAGCATCAAGAATTCACCCCTTCATAGAATAATTGGAAACTTTTATGGTTTTATAATAAAAAGGTTGGAAAACATAACATATGCTTACACGAAGTGCTCACATTGTAAAGTATTCAATAGCAATAAAGGCAGAGAGACTGGTGGTTATTCTGTGTCTTCCTTATGAAACCACAAAATATAAACACAAAACAAGATTCATTTCACTCATAGTTTATTTGGTGCTGATACAAATCATGATTAAAATAGGATTTCCTGTTGCTTTGGATTAATTTGCCTGGAAGGAGATGGTTCCATGAGTGTCTCCAAAATTAAGAAATTTGGGATGTGCTCATGTGGATACTCCAAAGGCTTCAGTGGCAGAGGGGTGGATTTGTGTCTGGGACATAAGCAACTCTGTTTATCCATGTGGGCAATGCCAGAGAAATGATGAGGCTGGTGGAGTTCTCACCTTTTTTTTCTGTTTATTGAGTTGTTTTTGTCTTTTATAATGAAGTTTGGTCTGGGATGTAAGGAGTGTTTGGAGTCTTTCCAATGCCACCCTCTTGCCACGAGAGCAGCAAGGCAGATGTGACACCATCTTCCTGATTTTTGGGTCCAACATGTTCTGAAAGCACACTGGGTACAAACTGAGGGCAAAAACTCCTTCTCTGTCCTGTAACAATAAATATGTGTGAGGATTCATGATGTGAGTGTGAGGATTCTCATGCTGGACCCATAAAGTCCTTCTGTTTGTATTGTTAAGAATACAGAAAAAAAAAGGAATCTTCATTTATTATGTGAATATTGATGGTGGATGAGAAAGTGATGGGAAATATTTTTGCTCCCTCATACCCTAATCCCTCAAGAATCTTTGAACAATTAAAGAGGGAGGTTTCCTTTCCCCCAAGTTTTGTTCTTCTCTTGCCAAAATTGCTGTTTAGTCCCCTAAATTCCTTACTATTACTTTATGGGGCTAATAAAGCAGGGTCAAATTCCAGTGTGAATTGGGTAGGAGAAATGAGATGCTGCAGGAAGTTCCTTGAATTTGGAGATCTTTCCAAAGTCAGAACAATGAGGATTCCATTTTGCAGAAGGTAGGAGAGCAACCTGAGGATTTCCTTCCAGAATTCCAAGAGCTGCCTGGGCGCAGGATACCTGCACACATCATTTTATGACTGGATTGGGTAGAATTCCTCATCTTTCTCATCCTAGTTAAGAAAGACTGTGGTAAATTGGTGATGACATGGAATCAGGAATGTGAGCCATGATTTTGCACCTTTCCCTAGAAATATGCTGGTGTACCCACCAAGGATGTGTGCAGAATCAGGAGCTGGAGTTCTTCACTCCAAGATCCCCTCAGTTTTATTTCTCTTGTTGTGCCTGGAGAAATTCCTATGATCTATGCATCCTTAATATTCATTTTATCAGTTAACAGCATATGCAATTTTAGCTTATAAAGTGGCACATTTTATATATATATATATTTATTTTTTTGGTACTTGCAAATAGGGGAATTTATAGAATTAAATGTACCAAAAGCAGAGTGTACCAAAAGAGTGAGTTGCTAAAGGAGCATAAATCTTGCAATGAGATGGTTTGTTGTTGGTCATGCTGTGTGACAGTGTGTGGTGGTGCTTGGGAGGTGGCCTGTGGTGTGAATACTTTGTGTGGATTGTTAAGATCTGAGATGGAGGGATATGAAAAGAGGATGCTAGGAAAGATTAATGGGACAACAAAGCAGTGGATGCACTCTTGGAGAGGTCTTGCTGAATAAAGTCACTATTATATAGCATCAGTGTTCAAAATGCTACATGCAAGGAAAGGTTGATGGTAGCTTGGAGTGTAGCCTGTATTTCTGCAGAAATTCAACTTTAGTTGTGGATTTTAATTTATTTTTAATTTTCCATTTCTTAAAAGTATAATTTGCATTCATTTTTTTAATGTAATCTCATATTCATCAAGATTAACATATAAATAACTGTATTGCACCACCAAACAATAAAGGGAACAAAGTGACACAGAATAAATCTCATTTTACTGCAGCCCAAAATTGGTTTTGTGGCTTTTTAGGGCTTGACTCCCAGGGCAATTGCCAGCATAGCTGTTGTAAAGTAACTGAGTGGCTGCATCTGTGTGAAGGAATCCCTGAGGCTGGTATTATGTTCCTGAACAGGAACATTGTCTTTCTTAAAAGTATAATATTCTAAATAATGACTGTACTTTTTAAGTACATGAGACAGAGGAAATGGAAGCCACCTTGGTGCTGAATGAGAACATTCTCATCGAGCACATTTTTAATAAACTTGTCTGCATCAGCTTCATATTGATTTGTTTATCTTAATTTCTGTGAATGACTGTGCGTGGGCAGGTCAGTGGAGATGGAAATGAACTGCAGCAAAGGTGGAATGAATCCTGGCTGTTGGCATGTGTGCTCTACTTACTGCTTCATTATTTGAATCAATTATTGCTATCATTATTTGAATCTATAAAAATACATGGATTTTAATGTCTGCTCATATTTGTTCATGTGAATGTGCTCACAGGTCTTTGCTCCCTGTGATGTGAATTGCAGAATGAGAGGGTGACTCAAACAAGGCTCTTCAGTGCTTGAATGAACAAGTTCCTCTTTGACTTTGTAGTTAAAATCCCAGTGCTGATTCACCTTCTGAGAGACAAAGCAAGTTGCCTTTTGTTTTGGTTTCATAGTTAGGTATTTTTATTATGATTGGCGTTACTTTAAAGCTTGTGTGCCAGAGGAATTAAAGGAAAACAAAAATTGGCAATAGCAAGTCCAGCTGAAGACTCCACAGTGCCTGGGTGTTGTCTCCACCCTGTAACAGGTGTGTCTTCTCCCTCTTCCTTTTCCCACTGAAATGTGCAAGAAGACATCATCACCTGCAAGCTCAGACTTTCTTGTCTGATGTGTTTGAGGGTTCAGCAGTATTAAATGTTGCCCAGTGTCTCTTTGAAATGGGCAATATCACTGCAACACCCTCTGGCTCTTCTCAGCCACGTCCTTCCCTCTGCAGCAGCTTTCACCCAGACCTGCATTTCTTTATCACCTCTTTGTTCCTGCCCTTGATATCTCATAAGCTGCCTAGAAATTTGCTTTTCCCAGAGTTTCAGTTGAAGGCTTTGCAGGCAGGGGCTGCTACTTCATACACTGAATATTGTGTGACCAGATCTGACAGCAGTTCTTGGCTGCAGTTATTTCTGAATGCAGGAGCAGGATTTTCAGATTTTCAGTAGTTCTCCTTATGTCTGAGCAGAGACAAGGAATGGATAATTCATCCATTTATCCATCCTGATTTATCTCAGTGACCTCTGTTCTGAAGATGACATGAATAGTGAGAAGTCTTTTATTTGAAAGTAGCCCAGTAAATTGGAGTGAGAATGAGTACCAAAATGCATGGCATGTGAGGAAGGGAGTAAGAGGGTTACACTGTCCTCAGAACAGAGTTAAGAAGCTGCAAAAATGAGAGAAGCCCGTTTTCTGAAGACACAGATCTTTGACAGTTTAAGGAAAAGTGGTAAGAACTTCTGATGTGCCATCTGCTCCTTGAACCTTCAGGACCAGGTCTATCACTTTGGGCTGAAACTCCTTCTTGCTCAGTGTTCAGTCTCTAACCAATAGCTGAAATTTAAACTGCCTTAAAACGCCTCACAGACCTTCCCTGCCCTGTTTAGAACCAGGTTTCATGAGCCAGAGGTGGCATCTAGATTGAGTGGCCCTTCACATTTTGTTTTTCTGTGAACTTTTCTGAAAAACATCACTTCTTGGAAAACAACACGTGCATAAATTTTAATTATTTTAAAAACCAATTCAAAGACCAATTTCATCTTGCTTTCAAAAATGTTGGAGTTACTTTCTCTCTAGTTCTTATTGTGAACTTTGTCTGTGTGAGAAACAGAGAAAATCAGATTCAAAATCTCAGCTGTGTTTTAGCCATCATTTAATTTCTGGTGGCCTCTGTGCAACCTTAGTGTCTGGAATTTCTCCTGAGATGGTTTTTTAATGCTTTTCAGCAGTTGTGTTTTCTAAATATGTTTTCACAATCTTTGCTACTTTGCTTTCACAATCCTTACTACTTTTTAAAAGTAGCTTCACTGTATCAAATGGGTGCTATTAAATGTAATTAAAGTGATTTTAAGTGGTAATTTTTGGAAAATTTTTTTAAATGGCCAAATAATCCTGTAGCAGAACCTGTCCTCACAGAAGACAGGATCTTAACAATGGCACATTTCTAGCATCTTGCTTTGATTTTATCATGGATTGGATTCAAATGATGATGATGGAGATTTAAATGGGGAGGAAAAAAAATCTCTCACCTTTCTTGATTTCATGCTTAATTTTCACAGCAGTGGTGGGTTACTCCTATTTGCATTTCATGGTGTTATTTTTGGGATGTGTCTTGTCTAGTCTTGGCAGACAGACACCGAACCAAGGAGTAAAATATGAAAATTTAACAGTGAGGTAGTTATTATCCAAATGGAGCCTTCTGTTAGAGGTGTCAACAGACAAAGGTGAATGTAGAGAATGAATGGAATAAGATGAGAGAAAGATCAAATAATGGGATAAGAAGTTCAAGCGTGGGATAATGGGTGTGATTAGAGATTATTAACAATGCAAAGATTTGCAAAATGTACAAAAAAATTCCTGTCTGTTCATTAACACTTGATGAGGGAACCACATAATAAAACAATTTTTTTTTATATCATATTGAGTCTTAGAATGTTTGTTCTAAGGTGTTATTTTCTTCTGACTATTTCTGTGTTGGTTTTTAGGTTTCTGTCTTCCACCTTGTACATAAGTGGGATCTCTGTGCTAGAACAAGACAATGTCTTCAACTCATTGAAGGAAAGGGGTGAGCAGCTTTCTCATGGCCAATATTTTATCTTCTTTAGAAAACAGCATGCCCTGGAAATAAAACATCATCCTGTATTGTGTTGAAAAGGAAGCCAGTTCTTGTTGCTTTTCATGTGTCAAAGAGAATTGATTTTCGTTTCTTTTTAACTTGCTGTGTGAATGTAAGCATCTAATGTTACATAGCAAGTGCCAGGACTAAAGTTAAAAAAGAATGAACAAAGAGCCATGCTGAATCTGCCAGTCATGCATTTCTCTCTGAAGGACTTCAAAGAAACATGTATGAAGGAAAATGAGAAGGAATGATTACTTGTTAACAAGTCTGTTGGGCAGTTCCCTCACAACCCTAAGTGGGTTGGTGGTTCGGTCGTAGCCCGAAGTGTAACTATTTATATCTCTTCCAAACATCTGTTGTAGCTTGTATATGTTAAAAATGATACCACTGATCTCCAGCAGCTCCCTTGTAGCTTCTGTTAACGTTACTGGGTGGTCCCTGTGCCCTTAATTATGAAGGAGTAAGTGGAACAAGCCAAGAGTGGAGTGATGAATGGCAAGTGATCACTTTGTGTGTGTGTTTCAGCTCACATTTAATCTCTTCACTTACATACTCGCACAAACTCTCGACATTTCTAATTATGATTGCCCCTCTTCATTTAGCTTCCTTTCTGCTTTACATTTTCCTTCATACCTCATTTTATAAAAGGCTTATCTTTTTTTTCCCCCTTTGCTTTGTAGACCATGCTCTTTTATGAATTCCCTTTCACCACAGGTATCAGTGGAGTTTCTGATTGCAGGTCGTGCATCAGCTTCCAGTTACATGACCTTGGGTTTTCTACACATTTTACTTTCAAAATAAATAGAATGAGAGTTAGTTCTGTTCTGTGTGAGGCTGACCAGCAGCCTCATCCTCAGGTTATTTTTGTTATTTGTAAGTCTTTGAATATAAAATTAAAACACACATTTTCCCCTGTGCTCTCGATTTGTCTCATAAAGAATAATTGGTATTTTGAAAGCTAAGAGGTTCAGAAGTAATTTGTTCTTGGGTTCACCTCAGATGCCCAAACACTCTGTGTGCTGAGGTAGGGTGTGCTGGTTGGAGGTGGTCTGGGAGCTGAGGATGGACGCACAGAGCAGGTCAGCCAAGAGCAGGGCTCGTTGGAGAGCACCAAACAGCTTCAGACCACGTCAGCTGCTTTCCATCACAGCCACCTTCAGCAGGGAGAGGCTGAACCAGCCTGTGACAGGGTGTAAAAAGCATCAGAAACATCCATGTGTTGTGTGAGCTCGGTGGAGGAGCTGTGTTAGTAATTAGCTGTGGCATGATAAACATCTGGGAGCGATAGCAGCCTGAGCATCTGCTGGGGCTGGGCCTGCTAACGAGCCCTGCTGCTGCATCCCAAATGAGGCCCTGAAAGCCAAATCTGTAAATACCTTCACAGTTACTTTTCTTAAAGTTTAACTCACTTTGTTTCTTGTCTCTACTGAGTAATGAGCAAATGTTTCTTTTTAGTGAACAGAAGTAATTCCTCAGTTAATTGCCGCGATTTAAGGGTGTGATTAGCTCAATTTGTTCTTCTTGATTTGCAGTGGTTGTCTTCACTAAATCTCATCAGTTCCTATCTTGCCTAATAGCTTAATCTTTTTCTACTGTAATTATAAGTCAGAGGGGAAGCTCTTGTGGGAAATAAAGGAAATACCCATGTAGAATTCTTGCCAGTCATTCCCCTGGGAGAAAATATGGCCAAAGTCCTTCTAGATGCAATAATCTATGGATCTAGCTCAAAGCTGTGCACCTCCTTTCTTCTTTTGTGTGCCCTGGGGGCCTTCCAGATGTGCAACGTCTCTTCATTATGGAAATCTGGAAGGAGGAGTTAGTCCAGCTTGTCTTGTTCTCCAAAAATTCTTGCCATGTCCTACTGTCTTTACCAATTTACATGTATTATCTTTGTGGCCTCCCTCTCCAGGTTTTTCTTCGTGCCACAAATATGATCTTACATCCCTGTGAACTCTTAAGACTTTCTTCCTCTTCTACAACTTGTACTTTTATTTTCTCGTTTTTGCCTAAGAATTTCATCTTCCACAGTTAAACAATTTCTTTAGCAGTGTTTTCTGTGCTTTTCTTAGCTTTAAAATAATCATTAAATAGTGTTTGCTCTTTCTTTGTTGATCATTTCAACTGTTCTCCTTTTATTTTGAGGGTAGTCTGGTCCATGCTTTGGATGTCACAGTCATAAATTAAATGTATGTCTTTTGAGAAGGAAGAAAAGCAGCATTTTCTATGTGTCTGTTCACTCTGTCAATACAGACAGGCACTGGCATTGGCTGTCAGCTGCCATTTATGAAAGAAAATAAATGTTTAAACATCAGACAAATGCTTACAGGGCTGATGCTTCAGAATGTGTTCCTTTAAAGGATTTTGAGAGGTCTCTCACTTATTGTGGCAAATGCTGATTTAACTTCTAGCACTAAATGATTTGTAACTGTAAAAAGAATTTAAAATATGAAGTACTTCTATCAATGAGTGCACTTTGGTTGTTCCATTTGTATTTTTAATTTTGCTGGAGAAATCAGTATTGTTTTTGGAGTTTCAAAGAAAGAATACTGATGTTCTGTAAAAACAGATATAACCTAGTTTTTAGAGGAAACCAAGCTTACATCATCTTAGTGAACTTCTCTGGTCTTTGAAGCTGTTTAAAAAATATTTTAAAAATTGCACTCCTACTTAGGAATTACACTGAGTGAATTTGATGCAAAGTGAGGCTTGAGGTTTCTCCTGAGGAGTTTGGTTTGTCTCTGTGCCTGAAACTGTTGTCAAAGAAGGGAACATTGAAATTTGTCCTGTGTTTGCAAAATGAAACACTCACTTGAGACTGTTACAATCGGCAGGGGAAAATATCCAGAAATGTAAAAATTGCTCTTAAAAATGGTCATATGCAGTAGTAGTATGCAATAAGGGAAGGACTTAAAATACTTGAAAAATTTGTAGTGATTGAACACATTGAAAAAAAAATATTCTGTTTCAGATCTTAAAGTGGTGAAAATTTTAAAACTTTGTTCTTCAATACTGACATAAGTGAAAAAGAGCAGAAAGCCTGCAATTATTACCTGCATATAATGTTTTTTAAAACATGAGCTCTGACTTCTTTTTTAATATGGATTTTTTTAATAGTAGCTAAACATTAGAACTGCTATGTGTCAAGGAAAATTGACTTCTGTGTTAATAGTTACTGGTAATAGCTTAATGAGTTATGTGATTTCAGTTGTAATGGCTGCAGATCTGACAAGAAAATGAAATGTGAAGTAATAATTTGTTGGCTACACTCTGTCTGGTGGTGGTGCTTTGCTAATTTATTTTTTTTTAATTATGGTATATCTTAATTTTAAAACGTTTAACTCATCTGGGCACCAAACTCCAGCTAATGCCTAGAGAGAATAATTTGATGCAATTACTTATGTTTAAATCCTATTGTAATTAATATTTCCCAAAGTATCAAGTGTCTCTGAAATTGAGACTTCTGAATTCCTAGGTCCTTTTTGAAACTTTATAATCACATGGGCTCAGTTGTTTAAAAATTGTTTGATATTGTTCCATTCTTTGTTGAACCTTAAATGACTTGGATGGCAAATTCCTGATGTCAGGAGTGATTTGAGTCTTGGTCTCTCAAAGTGGTTTCATCCCTACTTTAGGATCTGGGATTCACACCCAAAAGTGAACAGGGTATTTCTCATTTTGCATTTGGTCCATAATTTTTAACTTATTAAATTAATATTAAATATTAATTAAATAGTAATTGAATATTAATTAACTATTAATTAAATATTAATTAAATAATATTAAATAAATATGAAATTGATATTATTTCAGTTACACTGATGCTCAGTGGGTTGGGGGCCTTTTAAAAACACAGAAACACAAACCTGCCCCTTTCTAGATTTCATTAGAAAGCAGTATTAGTTCTATTAGAATTAAAATTCTAATGTAGTATGACCTTAGAATGTCAGTTAAGTAGTAGAGAAATTAATGCTAAAGTTCACTTGAGCTTGTGAGTATAAAAAAACCTCAGCCTCTTAGTAGAAGTTGTGCTTTAAAATATAAAGAGACAATGAATTTTTTGCTTATTAAAACCTGTTATATTTCCAAACTGAATTTATTTGTTGTTTGAATTTGCATGTGGCCCTTGTTGTCAATAAACTCTCTGAGAGGTGTACATAAATCTGAATTTCTACCTTTATTTTTACTTCACCCTTTAGAACTGGATTCTAAGTGGCCACTTTTTTAACTAACTGTTTGTTTTTCTTTAAAGACTATTTGTTCACACTTATGATGATTTGACACAATTAATGTCTCAATAACCATGATGGCAACACAGACATTAAGTATAGACAACTATCAAGATGGACAACAGGTAGGTGTGTTTTAATTTCTCTAGGAACTAAATACAAGTAGGAAGAGGGGAAAAAATAGTGACTTTGTCCTTAGTGTCTGCTTTGGCATTGTTTAAGCTGGAATAATGAAACATGGTCATGTTTATCTGGTCACGTTTCTTTTTCGTACAACAGGCTGTGTAGTTTTACACTTCAAATTGCTAAATTAAAATGCTGTTTACTGGAGGTAGTTTGTGGGGTGGCCTCTGTTCTGGAGACCAATTTTTCTGTTACTCTGTGTCAGCTCTAAGCTATAACTGCAAGTACTTCTGTCAGCAGATGGCAACAATGGGGAACAGCCAGAAAAAACCAGCAACTTTCCACATCTCCTATAACATGTTCATCTGAATGCAGTCAGGTTTTTGATTTTTAGTTTTATTGTTTGTTTCTTTTATTGCAATTCTAATTTCTCTGTCTCCTCTCACCTACTTTGCATATTTGACTTTTTTCCCCCTGCAAATACCTACCAACCTGTGGCAGTGAAAGTAAAATATGTTTTTTTCTAAAGAACAGATTGGGAGAGAGCTTTTTCTTCCTATTTGTTGTGTATTTCAAGTTCTCAGCATCCAAGATAGACAGGTAATTTGGGTACCTGCTGTTTTCCTAGTTTGGAAATGACCCACAGAAAAAAACTTTCAGTTTTAAGTGAGCTGTTTCCTCCTCCTAGGGCAATAGAACCCTCACTGAACACACTCCTTCCCTTCAAACTCTGCAGATTTATGGCCAACATTTATAATCACTTGTCTGAGTCATCCCCTTCTAATTTGCTCCTCCTTCCTGTCATTAGCCAAGAAATTAGTCCATTAGTTACTTTTTCTTTTTTTTTTTTTTAAGCATTCTGGTTTGAAAATCATCTCTGCTTGCTGAGGGAGCTCCCTACAAGGCAGGCTGCTCTCTTGGGTGGGAGATGCTGAATTTTCTCAGTTTCTGATTTTTTTAGGAGATGGCTTGGCCCCATTAGGTAATAAAGCACAAACCTTTTGGTTCTTCCACACTGTTAAGAATACTATAAATTTTTCTGCTGCTGTCGTGTGGAAATAAATGAAATTCTGTTAAAGTCAGGATCTCTCACAGTTTCTGGAGCTGTCAGTTCTGGCTGCCTGGAGGTCACTAGAACAGTGTCTGTCCTCTACCTGAGATAAAAGAGAATTAAGAGAAAAGATTCCAGTGTTTTCATGTCTTTGTGCAGATGCTCAAATGGGAGAAAACCAAAGAGTTTGGGCTGAGGGGTGGAAACTGTGACTTTCACAGTTCAGGTTCCTGGAAGACCTTTTAGTCCAAAAGATATTTAGCTGGAGGTGATGGAAAAAACACTTGGAACACCTTCAAAGCACCCCAAAGGTGTGCCCAGCCTCCTAATGCAATTTAGGAGGTGCTCAGGTGAAGCTGTGGCTCTGTGGTGCTTTTCCATGGTGTAAATGTGGGTTAAATGGATGTGTAGGAGGAGTTACTGCTGTTCTCCTAAAATCCTTGGTTCTTGCGATATGTAAAATGGAGTGCTAAAGGTCATGGGAGGTTTTGCTCCTATAATTGAAGGACTGGAGAGACACAGAATATTTCAAATGTGCATTTTAATGGACAAAACAACCTAGAAGATCCTTTTCTTCAGTACCCTTATACAATGCACAGTAAAAAATAAAAAAAAAAAAAGAAATCTTAAGTGCATAAACTTTTCTTTACATTGATTTCATCCTAAAGGATTTTTATGCAGACATTCTCATGAACTTTTTGGAGCAATGTACTCTAGGCTATTCCAAAAACAGCCACTTCAGAGACAAAATGCTTCAACAATTTACTAATATCTATCATTCCCATTTTAAAGCCAAATGCTAAAACTTGGAAATGACCTTTATCCATCAAAAAGTGTCAGGGATTAAAAGAGGGGTTTTGTTGCTGCTACAACTTCTTGTGTCACTGCCAAGTCACACCAACCTTCTGGCAATCTAGGAGCCCTTTGCACTGCTCTTTCCTTAGAACACAGCACCCTTATTTTACGTCAGGGCTACAAATTTACTTTTTTTTTTTTTTTCCCTACAGATGCAAGTGGTAACAGAGTTAAAAACTGAACAAGATCCCAACTGCTCTGAAACTGATGCCGAAGGGGTGAGTCCTGCCCCTGTAGAATCTCAGACTCCAATGGATGCAGACAAGCAGGCCATTTACAGGTAGTGATGGACTCCTGTTCTGTCTTTTGAAGGGTGAAGGATAGGGTAGAGGATTTGGGGGTTTTTAATAAATAAATAATAAGTAGCTTAAAGTCAGGTGATTTCTTGGCTGTGTCCATCGTTTGTAGGGAAAGAGTGAGACCAAATAGGCTTCACTGGCATCATCAGCCAAGGAAAAACCTCCTGAGCCTGTGGGATTTTTAATTTCAGCAGGTTTAAAGGGTATTCTAAAAGTGGTTGCCAAATTTAGAAAGCTGTTTTTAGCCTTTAAACTGTGGTGACTATTTGTCATATTGTTTTTATCTTTAATACGAGCTTTTACTTTTATTGTAATTAGGTCAATCCTTACTCCTTTTTCTTTAGGGATAATAATCTATTCCCCAGTAATTAGCTCAAAATGGATTAAATATTGATGTATGAGCACACTAATTTGAGATTTTTCAGTGCAAAGTGCTGTGCTAAGCAATATGCTCAGTTTTCATGGGGTTGAGTGTTCCTTCAGCTTAACTACTTTATAAAGACAGAATTATTACTGATTTTCAGGTTAAAAAAAAAACAAAAAAAAACCAAAACAACCACCAAAACAGGAAAAAGCCAAACAAAACACCAAAAAAACCTCAACCTGAGGCAGAAAGATGTATCCATTCATTTACAGACTTGTGCTAACAAAATCTTCTCCTCAGAGCACGATTTCACAGGAGGCCTCTGAGCACAGCCTGAATATTCTTCTCAATTTTTTAAAGTTATTTCATGATGTGTAAGTATGGCCCACATTGAAGAATAAATTAATTTTATCAGGCTTCATCTAAATCTGCATTCATCCTCTTTGTAAGTCCTAAATCTCATTTCTAGTGCACTGTATTAATCTGTCTCAGTGCCACTCAATTACAGTGAATTAAACAGTCAGAGCTTTTTTGCTTGTGATTGTTCTCTTTAATTAAATATATATATATTTTACTGCTGTATTTGCCTCTGGAATGGGGTAAATCAAAATGAAAATAAATTTTTATCTTATTTTGCTCTAGCCAATGCTGTTATATGCAGTCTGTTCCAGAACTTGTCACATTCACATGAGTGACTGTGAGCTTTTCTGAGCTAGATGTCTTAATTTTCACATAAGTGAAAATACTTATTCATGTATTTAAACATTTTTTTTCTAGGCACCCACTATTTCCCTTGTTAGCACTATTATTTGAAAAATGTGAACAATCTACACAAGGCTCAGAAGGAACAACTTCTGCCAGTTTTGATGTAGATATTGAAAACTTCGTGAGGAAGCAGGAGAAGGAAGGAAAACCCTTTTTCTGTGAAGATCCAGAAACTGATAATTTGGTAAGTATTGGCTGTTTCTTTCATTTCTGAAACAACCATTACATTTGCAGCTTCGTCCTAATTTCTGATCTCAACTGGTCCTTGTAGTTTCTCCTCACATTTTTCTGCCAGTGAGAGATTCTTTATGTTAATGATTAAAAATATTTTAAAAAATTCCTTCTGACCCCTTTTCCCTTTTATCTGTAAACTTACTTTGGGCTCTTCACAGCTGTTTCCTGTTCTCAGCTGACATGAGTGTGTTGGAGACAAACAGAAAAAAATCCTTTCCATAGCCAGACTGACTCTGCAAATTAATTTTAGAGTGTTGGGTGTTTAACATATTTATCAAAACCACGTAATTGATGTAATTTTTTTCCAATTTTATTTAAATCGTGCTTCACCTAGTTAATGTGAGGGAAGAGCTGTTAAAAGATGATCTTAGAAAGTCTTTACCATATATAATTTTTTCTTTCATGTCATTAACTCCTTTAGGCTTTCTGAAAGTCATTCCTGTGATGAAGCTGTGATTTCTCTATTTTGAATATACCTGCCTTCAATATTTTACTCAAAAATGAGAGTTAGTTCTGTTCTGCATGAAGCAGGTCTTCTTGTTAAGCCTCAGGTTATTTTCTTCATTTGTAACTCTCTGAATCCAACACAAAATCACTGTTTTCCCATATTTCTCTAATCCATATTTCTCTAATTTCAGAAGCACATCTGAGGTCTAATAGCTGGAATGTAGTAGCTGTGGCTCAGTGGATGAGGAAAGAACAGTGCTGGTGGTTTATGTTGACTTTTGAGGTCTCTTTCAGTGTTCTCATAGACAAACTGACAAGACAGGGACGAGATAAGTGAGCAGTGAGGTGGACTGAAAAATGGGTGAACCCCTGGGTTCTGGTCAGCAGCAGGAAATCCATTTGAGGGCTCCCATAAGTGCTGTTCTCCAGGGACTGATTGTGGAACCAGAACTGTTTAACATTTCCATTGCTGACTGGGGTGATGGGGCAGGCTGAGCCCTCAGCAGGGCTGCAGGTGCTGCAAAACTGGGAGATGGGGCTGATGCACACATGGCTCTGCCACCATTCAGGGATACTTCATTGCTTTTGGAGAAGCAGGAAAATGGGAACCTCATGGAATTCAGCAAAGGGAAATGCCAAGTCCTAATAGGGGAAAAAGACAGACTGACTCATCAGGGCAAGAGGAAATGGGCATGAACTTACCCAGGAATGGGTGTGAAACACAGGAGGTTTCATTAAACCTTTTTTACTGTGAGAGTGATTGAATCCTGCCTTATAGATCCTCTGTGCCCCATAGATCCTGAAATCCTGCCTCATAGATTCCTTCTGCCCCATAGATCCTGCCCTATAGATCCCCTGTGCCCCATAGATCCCGTCTGCCCCAAGACCCTGAAATCCTGCCTCATAGATTCCTTCTCCCCATCTCTGAGGCAGAAGGAATCCCAGAGAGTTGTGGAGTCTCCATCCTTGGAGACATTCAAACTCAGCTGGACATGACCTGAGGAACCTGCCCTTCCTGATCTTGCTTTGAGCAGGAGGGTTGGATTGAACCATCTCCAGAGGTCCCTTCCAACCTCAGCCAATTCCAATTCTGGGGCTTCTGTGAGCCTCCAAAGATTGGTTTCCCAAAGATCCTGCTTGCCTTGGCCTGTTCCCTGTGCTTTTGGTCATACATAAACACTCTCTCAGATCCAGCTTGCTTTGGCTGTAGCTGGGTCTGGTGTGTTCAAAAAGTCCTTCCTGTCATTGAGCTGTTTATGGTTTCAGTTTGTGGTTCTAGTGACAAAGTCTCTGGATTATGTGGTGTTCTCCTTTGCTGATGGGCTGCACAAACCTGGCTGGTTTTGGTTGAAGTGGGTTAGGAATTGTTTATGTCCAGGATTCCATGGCTGCTGAGGTCAGTAGTGGCTTAAACTGGAACCACATTGCAAAATTCAAAATCCTTGGCATTGAGCTCCTGTCCTGTGGTTGTATTGTGAGCTGTGACTTTCTGTTACTGGATACCGATGAAACCTGAGTGCAGCTTGTCCTCTGCCTGTCCTGGAGGCTGGGAGCTCTGAACAGCTGACATTCTGACAGGCTCTCATTTGGTGTGGGGCAGTGAGCACAAGCTTCTCTGAAGTTGTGAACTGGCTAGCATGTTTTTCAGTCTCTTTTCAGCTTGAAATATTGGTGCTTGCCACAGGGAAGGCTGTAGACAGGCAGTTTTTCTGCCTCCTCACATATATATTTTTTATAGAGATTAAAAAGTCTCTGTTTAGTAGCAAGAAACACTGTTGTGCACATTTGTTCCATCTTCTGCTCATGCTGTCCTTCCCTTTTAACTCCAATGTTAATTCAACCATTCATCTGAAAGGAGAGGCTGTTAAAACTGATAATTACACTGGGCTAGAAGGGTGGAGCAGAGTCAAACAAATAAGGTGTAAATGTTTGCTCAGTAGGATCAACTCGGGGCCAGAGCTAAACTGAGATGAACTGAGCATCACAACACTAAAGGGCCAAATTCAAGTCCTATCTGAGAGTCACAGGCCTGTTACACTGAGGAAATTGGTCAGCTGTTTCATTTTCTTTTTCCTTTTACCCCTTTGAGATGTGGCATGTAGAACTCAGCTAGACTGCAGTTTTTGTGACAGAGCTTCAACTGTGACAGCTCCAAAGCAGCAGAATATAATTCTTCATGAATTCTCCAGAATATAATAATGTTCCATGCTGCCTGTGGGCTAATTAAGTAGATAACAGAAATTAGGAAGGGTCACAGATAGTGATTGTAGGGTCACTTACAGTCCTGGCAATGTTCCACCTTGTGCACTCACTTGAAGTGCCTTGAATACTCCACAAGAGGAGTTTGGAGTTCATCCAGAGGACCACAGAATGTTAATCTGGGTGGCACAGGCATTAGATCAGTTTGACCAGAAAGGAAGTTCATTAAGAGCAGTGGATGCTTGTTCCAATTTGAGCAGCTCTTACTAAGCTATGGTCTAGATTATCTTGTTACTTTGGTATTATAATTCCCATTCTAAATTAATTGGTGGCTTCCTGCTTTAGTATTAAAAAGGATCTCAGCATTGGGAAATGTGGGTAGCATCCACCTGAAACTTGATTTTAAGGATAAATTGCTAAATTGCCCGTAAACCAGCTTTCAAACCCTTGTTACTATCCAGATGGAGGGATTCTGTTCTGGGGATTCTGTTCTTCCCAGTTAAGCTCTCCAACAACATCAGTTGATATTCCTGAATCAGCAGGGCAAAGGATCATAGTCAGTCCAGGAGAATTGTTACCAGCCTTTTTAGGGGAATTTTTACCAGGCCTTTTTAGGAGAATTGTTACCAGGCCTTTTTTACTTCTGCAGTGTCTTTCCCAGGTCTGGGTGCAATCCTGGGCCATGTGCTCTGGAATGACCCTGTGGTTCATCCACCAAATCCTGCAGATCTCCTGTTTTCAAATCCTGTGGAAAGGAATTGGAAGCTGAAGGTTGTGCTTGTGCTCTTACTGGACTGGAAATGTGCTTTCCTAGAGCTTCAACTTCCTCCATATCTTCTTGGAATGTCATTTGCATCCCCTTAGTCCTTTTTCCATGTATATCAGTGTCAGAAGATGTGTGTTTGCTGTCAGTAACCAGATTTTGGTGCTCTCTGTTGCTGCTTTCTGGAAGTGTGCTCAACTTACCCACATAACTTGGTGTATCACCTTTTCCCCTTACCCTTTGCTATCCCTGCCTCATTTTTACAGAGAAAACAGATCCTGGAATGAACCAACTGCTCTGTGTTCTCCATCAGTCTCATTTTGTGCACAGGATATCCACAGACTCCTCCATGTCTAAGAAGTTGTTCAGCATGGGTGCTTGCAGAGAGTTTTTTTAGACCTTTGTCAGATTATTTTATGTTTGTAGACATTCATTGCTTAACACTTTTGTGTTGCTCACTGCTAACCCAGACACTGCAGAAATACCACATTGCCTCAGGGTGGTTCCTGCCTCTCTGTTCAGAGTGAACTCTTCCCAACATGAGTGTATTTTTTAATTTCTCCACATTTGTAGGACCATAGGATGGTTTGGGCTGGACTACAAACTCAGGAGGTTTCTAGTCCAACCTTCTGCACAGAGTAGGGTCAGCTGTGAAGCCAGAGCAGGTTACTTATGGCTTTGTCAAGTCTAGACACAATCCAAAACAAGGGCTGTTAAATCTCCTCTCCCTTTTGTATTTGAACAGGACACTGCCTTTTTTGAAGACCCCCGAGTTTTTTGTTTCATTTGGGGTAAGGATTTTTGGTTCAGTACCCTCTTCTCAATTCTCTTGAATTCTTAGTTGTGCCTGGAATCTGAGTTGTAGAGGTGAAACCAGCTGGTGTCATTTGAATATTGACTGATCAAGCCTCTCTGAAAAGTGTTTTTTGCTGTTTTAATGTGCAGAACTGTCCCATAAACCTCTAGTTACACCTTTTCTAGCTGTGCCTCATAGCTGAGGACTCAAAATAGAGGAGTGAGGTTATCAAATCAAAACAAATGAAAACAAAACAGCTTTTCTCCCAGAGTTTGTGTTCTTCCACTGAAAATCTGAATTGCTGCAGGAGGATTTGGGTCAGGGAGGTAGGTAAACTGTGAATGTATATATTTTAATTGATTTTTTTTGCAAATGAAGAGTAATTTGAGTGAGATTATGTGTCAGTATATGGAGATTCTTTCATGTGTGTTGCCCACATGTGCAGTTGATGTGCTCTGAAATCCATGAAGAACTGTGGCTGTGTTTTACATCAGCACAGGTGAGCTGGGGATCACAACTGAGGCAGTTTGTGCTGTGTCTGTGCCTTTGCACCATGGACTTGAGGCACTGCAGGCAGGACACAGGCACAACCTAGAGCATATTTAGGCTAAAGATAGCATAAATTTCTTAAATTTGGAGACACATTTTTATATAAATAGGCTCTGGATAGCAAAAACTGGAAGTTTTTCAATAACTTTTCTTTCTCTAATAGTTTACCATTATCTTTATTTACAGCAATTTCAGCCATAGCAGAAGATATCCCTGCTCATGGCAGGAGTTGTAACAGGATGATATTTAAGGTCCCTTCCAACCCAAACCATTCTAGGATTATATGAATATGAATATACACAAATCTCATGGTTATTTCATCTTCGTGCATTTCTCTGAAGTGATACTTCAGTTTTATTGCTACAGCTGAAAACACTGAATCAGTTATAAAATGTCATTTTTCTGTGGCATATTCTATGCAGTATCACTGAATGAAACATTACTGCTGCTCTGACCTGTCTGAAAATACTTCTTTGTATTACCTTTGTCCAACTTGAGTATATATATAATATATATATTATTTTATCAGGAGTTCTTGATTTTTGTAGTTTTAAGGGAAAAGTGAACTTCTGCTGACATTAAGTTTGGTCCACCTGTGCTGCCAGAGAGCAGGAGCCATATGGGCACAATTCATGTAGCTGTAAATGAATTAATAAGTCCTGGTGACAGGCATGGCATATTTACAAAGTTTTGTTTTCCTCCTAACACAGCAACACAGCTTCCTGCATGGAATGTGATGGAGAGGGGCCCTGCAGAAACCTGAGTAGTGTTACTGAGTTTGGGTTTGTGGGTAATTCTGACTTTAATTCAATTTTCACCTCAAGTATCAACCATCAATTTTAAACTAAGTCTAAGCTGAAGAAAGGACTTTCATTTTTCCTCCAAGCACATGCTGATAAATAAACAGTACAAATTTGGCTAATGTTTAAAAAAACACAACTCTCTTGACTGAGCAAAAATAAACTACTCTCTATTATGGTCAAATATCATGGGTCCAAAAACATATTTTGTTACCTCAGTTTTAGCTGAATGTTTAAAACACTCACTAATATGATGAGCAATTTATTGATCAGTCACACATGAAGAATTTTCTATTTTAAACTTTTTGTTTCTGAAGCAGAGACAGAATTTCTTGAAACACAGATGACCTTTGTTTTGTGTTAAAATTTAGTCATATTTGCATGCTTTAACTTTGTTGTGTTTAAAGGTGCTTAAGCACAGTTTAAAAAGCAACTTGGGCTGGGTTAGAAGGTCACTGGTTGTGTCTCAGTGCTGGGTCACTGCACTCAGTGTTTCAAAGGCTTTCAGTGTCATAGGTCACAAGAGTTACCAGATATTGATTTGGGTCAAATCTACAGCTCAGGTGTTTCTGCAGCTGTTTTTTGAAAGATGTAAATTTTTTTTCTTTTTATCCCTGAGAATATTTTTTTTTAAATAATTTAATTTCTTAATTTTTTTTCATCTTGTTTATTTTAACACAAAGTTGTCTACATTGAGTGAGTGTACTAGAACCTTTTGCTGAAAAAACAGGGAAAATATCTGTCTCAATGAAAGCTAAAATGTCATAATGGAGATGGGAGCACACTCAAAAGTTTTCCTGCCTTGATCTCCTTTGGGTGCCTTGAGCAAAGGATCTTCAGCTCCCAGTTGGCTTCTGGAATTGGAAGTAATAGATAGATTTATAATAGATTTAATAGATAGATAAAAGTTTGGAGGGTATAATTTCTGTTCACTGGATCAATGCTCTGCCCAGGTAAATAACCCCTCATATAGGACAGATTTTTCCAAATATTGTAAAGTCAAGCTCTGCACTATGCTTTAAAATTGCAACTGTTCATTTTCATGAAACTGAAGGATATTTCTCTCAGAGATCCAGCACAGCACAGAAATGTTGGGGGTGGCATGTTGTATAAAAAATAATTACTTTGCTGGTGTGTTGTGTACATATTTGAATGTCCTGGATTTCCTGCTGCAGTTAGACCATCTGGATTTGGTTTTAGCTTCTGATCTTCTGCCATGACCCTTACAATCACCTAAGCTATTTTTGTGCAGTATGTAATACCATTGGTTATCCAGGCTTACAGTGCTTTTCTCACAGTGAGCATAACAAGTATTCTCCTCACATCCATATCTACTGTACTTGCATTTTAGCTTAAACATGGATTATTTTTTCAATTTGGTTCAGTGCTTTGTATTTAATGTTTTGTATTTCAGAATCAGTCTCCTCACCTGAAAGTTCTTACAAGATTTTACCTGAGAGTTGTTCATCTTTGACATACAATCACAGAGGAACCTAAAAGCTGTAGCACTGAAGAACTGTTTGATTACTTTAAGCTTTGTTGGCTAAATTTGGGACCTCTTTATTCTAATTTTATTGAAAAATAAAGGCTTTCATCCTCCCTAGCAATCTGTGGAACAAATTTATGCTTAATCACAGGAGTGCCTTCTTTCTCACTGTATCTCCAGCCCTTCTGGTTTCCTTGTGTCAGGGTGGAACTGAACCTGATGTTTCTGATTTATGGAGCTCCAGAGAGAACTGCTGCTGGCCAAGCCTGTCCCAGCCCTGCCTTCCAAACCATTCCTGGGGATGGGATTGCTTTCCATCACTTCCACTCCTGTGTGGTCTGTGCCCCAGAGGTGTAGGAGGGGGTTAAAGACCACATGGACATGCAGGCTCATCCTGTGCCCTGTGACAGCTCAGCTGCTCTGTCTCCCTGAGGTGTCACACGTGACAAAGATCATTTTGTTAACCCGTTCTGTTTCCCCTGTGTTCTCTTTCCTTGTGTTCTTTCACATTCCAAGATTTAGCAATTAGAACCTCTGCTTTAATTGGGTGATCTTTGTTACTGGCAAGCACTGTTTGCTTAAATTTCACATTAATTTTTTTTTTTAAACAAATACTTATTTTATTTCTGATTTTTTTTTTCCAATTCTCTCCCTCAGATGGTAAAAGCAATCCAAGTTCTTCGTATCCATCTGCTGGAGCTGGAAAAGGTCAATGAACTCTGCAAGGATTTCTGCAGTCGTTACATTGCCTGCCTGAAGACAAAAATGAATAGTGAAACTCTATTAAGTGGAGAGCCTGGAAGTCCTTATTCACCTGTGCAATCTCAGGTGTGTTTCCAATGCTGTTCAGTGGATTTTTTGCTTAGATTTCCTTAGGAAGTTACAGCTCTGCTTGTTTTTTTATCAATTTGCAAACAGAGTTTCTGCAGTTTCCTGTATTCTCTCAAATCAGGTATTAAGAGTAGAAAGAGATTTTTGTTTGTTTGTTTTTTTGGTTTTGTTTGGTTTTTTGTTGGCTTTTCGTTTGTTATGGTTTGTTTTGGTTTTGGGGTGTTTTTTTTCATTTGGAGGGAGGATGTGGTTTATTTTGTGCTACTGCCCGATGGACAAATTTGTTGAAATGTGCCACAGCAGAGAGTCAATTTTTTATTATCTGTCTTCCTTTTATGATTTTCTCTCAGTTCAGCAAGTGGAGATATTCAGAATAGCCTGGATTTGCTGTTTGGTTGGAAGGAGGTTAGGAAACAGAATAAACAAAGAAGAAAAATTTTGCTTGTTAAGGTCCCCTTAGTCTGCCTCCTTCATTAAAACATTGAGATGACTGATGCATTTTATACACAACCTGTATTCTGGAATAAATAGACAATATCTGATGGATTAAAGTTGCAAAATTGCATTTTTTGTATTAAATGGATCACAGTTAATAGTTATGGTTGATATTCTTGCTGTCAGATGCTGCAGAGTGAGTCCTGCCACCCCAGTACCCTTCTGTGGATTACTCATGTGTCTAATGCTCTGTATTAAAAAAGCCCCAATGACTTTTAAACTTCACTTTCTGGACTCCTTTTATAGGTTTTGATGTCTGGAAGTGTGGAAAGGAGATTTTAAAATCAGGCAAAACCAGCTTTTAAAAGGTTTTTTTCTGTATATCTCTTACAGTTTTCTGTAGAGACATGAGGGACCCATTTTGCATTTGCTATCAAAAGAGATTATTCATACATACTAAGGAAATGTGTAAGAGTTTGCATGTCCAAGGTTGAGTAAGGGCTATCTTGAGCAGAATAAAACATATTGAATATTTAATACATTATGTTCAAATTGAAGGAATTGAGGTAATAACTAAAATTCTAAAGCTTTGATGCTTGTAATAAGAGCATCAAGGGTCATTTCATTTGTCCTTTTTGCCTCTTGCCTTTGGAAACTGTTTCTTATTCTTTACATACCTAGAACTAAAATTTCTCAAAATTGTTTTACATCTTTTCTAGCAGTTGCTTTCATGAGGGTTTTCAAAGGTAATGGTTGGTGATAATGAGGAAGTTAATGTAGGTAATGATGAACCCCTAATGAAGCATTTTTCTCTTTGAAAGTAATCCTGTGATTAAACTCCAAACGTATTTTACAGCCAAAAATACCTAAAACAACTTAAAAAATACACAAGCATGCTTGATCTCCTTACATGAAAATAAAAATTTTTAAAAATGTAAGCAACTAATTATTTTATTTTTCTAGCAAATTCCAAGTGCCATTGCAGGCACACTCAGTCCCCAAGGGATCGTGGTGCCAGCATCAGCATTGCAGCAGGGAAATGTAACTATGGCAACAGTAGCAGGTATGACACACTACAAACAACTGGCACCTTGCTCTTCATCTTGGTTTCCCTTGTGGTTGTTGCAAAAACTACACAAATACTTGAAAAAGTGTGTTTTAATACCTGAAAAGTTCTAGTACAGCCAAAAGTTGTAGTACAGTCAAAAGTTTTAATACAATCAAGTGCTTTACTGGTTTATGAATGTTTGTTTAATTTATATGTTTTCCAAGTATGTCCATGGGAGTGGCAGTTACATATATAATATTAAGAGATCTTAATGTGCAACACTACATTTGTTAAATTTTCATAGACTGTGGTGTTTGACTTTTTTTTATTTTTGGCCTTTAAAAAGAAGAATTCTATTTGACAAAAACATTATTACCTAAACCATTGCACTTGTTGGTTGCCTCGTGCTCCTTGGAGTTTGGAACCACACCTACTGTAAAATCCTTCATGTCCTTTTTATATGGAAATGACATTTGAGATGAAGTGTTTAGTCTTACCTCTTAGCAAGGTTTTAAATCAAACCCAGCTGCCCTAAGAACTGGCCACACTGAGGTGTGATTTTTGGTGTTGGGACCCTTGTTGGCTGAAGACTTAGCTCTCTTAAAACAACATGAAGAACTCTTTTATAGCCTGATAACCATGGCATTTTCCTTTGAAAATATATTTAGAATGCCTAAAACACAGGGAAATAGGATCAGATTTTGTACAGCTTTTTGTGAATGGATGAAAATTTTAGTGTGCAAAGAGCACATCTTGCCTGCTGACTAGAAAAAAATAATTGATATATTATTAAAAGTCTTGTATGGTGTGCAGTGGTGATGTGTTTAAAGAAAATAATACTTGAAGGGGTTTTGCTTGCCCATAATCTGTGCTTCTGTTTTGCTTCCAGGGGGGACAGTGTATCAGCCAGTCACTGTGGTCACTCCACAAGGACAAGTGGTGACACAGGCGCTGTCACCTGGCACTATTCGCATCCAGAACTCTCAGGTTTGTTCCACAAGCTCCACAGAAT
Organism: Chlorospingus semifuscus; assembly: GCA_035048045.1. Lineage (NCBI taxonomy): Eukaryota > Metazoa > Chordata > Aves > Passeriformes > Passerellidae > Chlorospingus > Chlorospingus semifuscus. Next base: position 111,007,707 of record JAWWMS010000001.1, on the reverse strand, counting down.
GGTGATCTGGTTGGAAATACATCTCAGGGGGTTTAGGAGTTTTGATTTAAATTTGACACACTGGCAGAAGGAGCTCTGTGTACACACAGAGTAATTAATTGTAAATTGGTGCAGTCACTGCTGTGGGAGGTACAGGTTGTAGGAAATGTCATAAGGTCCTCCTTGCCACAACAGATCATCAGAGTTCCTACCTTTTAATTGTCTTCCTTTGCTGATGCCAGAAGAGTTATAGGTACATGAAATTAAAAAAAAAACAACCAAAACAACAAACTAAAATTAAAAGAAACCCCACCTCTAAACCCAATCAACAACAACAAAAACAAACAAACAAAAACAAACAAACAAAAACCCAAAACAAAACAAAAACAGACAAACCCCACACCAATGCAAACCCAAAACCCCTCTGAATTAAATGAATACTTTTTCAATGATTATAACTTTTCTAATAATTGAACTTTGTTTATGGCTGGATAGATTTAATATATTACATTAAGATGCCACACTGCTATTGTGGGAAATTTGACTTTTTATTACAATGGCAACCTATAGAACTGTGAAGCTCTATTTCAGAGTTTAACCTTCAAAATATTTAATTGAGACTCTGGAAGATCCTAATTTTGTCTCCTTATACCCTAAAATATAAGGGCCAGCACTCTTTTGTGGGAGGCTCTTAAGAGTTGGGTCTGAAGAGTTCAAAGAAACAACTAAAGAAAAAGAAATATGAAAACTAGACCATCTTTTGGTATAGAAAACTTTGCTGGCTTTCTCTGGAAGTGGTAAACCAAATCTTCCTGGAATCTGGATTTAATTAGAAATGTGAATGAGGAGCTCCCATCTCCCCAGCATAAAATCACTGACTCACTGGTTTCTTTCCCCCCTTTTTCTGGCCTTCCAACCAAAAAAGTGTGCACAGAGTGTTCTTTGAATTGGCAGGAGAATATCTGTACTCAGCCATGTCCCCCCCTAGAACACTGACAGCTCTGTCCTCACACACCTCTCAGAAAGAAATGTGTAAAATTACACTCCTGGACTGAAGGGATTTGGAAAAATTGAAGGTTTTTTACCTTTAATGAAAAAAAATAAAATATTGAGAGAAAAATAATCCCTCTAGCCTATAAATAAAAAAGGAGTTGACCTCCTGTATGCATCTGTGACTACTCTTGATGTTAGTTGGAGTCTCCAAACCCACATATGCAAAGGTCACTAATTGAAAATCCTTCTTTAGTGTTTCAGAATGCTGTGGAGGTAGGGAAAAGCACTGTAGAAAAGTTCATTATAAAGCTTCCATATGCAAGCAGGTTATTTAGAATGTAAGACATTACTTTGGAAATTAAAATGTGCTCCAGATATATATTTGTAGTAATTTGATAGCCTAAACCTTGTTTAAAACTAATTTCCTACATATTGATTGGCTTAAGAAATTGCTCCAATTTGTCTGGAAAAGCTGATTTAGAATTATTTTGGTTACAATTGTCTGAAATAGAATCTTATAGGACAGCACATAAATTGTGCTGTTTCTTTCTATTTCTGCAGAAGCATTTAAGAATGTATTCCCAAACATTCACATTACCAATGTGCAAATGATTTGATGAATCCACAGGAAGTGAAAAACAAAGATAAAGAAAAATGAATATTTAGGAAGTAGTATGAGTGTTGTAAAGTGAATTATAGGTTCTGCTGTATGGATCTTAATGCTCTTTGAGAATTTAATGCATTTATTTGGCAGGACCTTTAGCATCTTTTTTTTGCAACTGCAGCATAATTAATTTTACTTTATCCTTCATTTAAGTCTTAAATCAGTAATATTTTACAGCTTCCATAGTTGTTTATGTTTACACACAGTGAGTATATTCAAGATATTCAAGCCTAATTTCTTTTCATTCCTTCTATAAATGAGTTTTCATTTATTGATACAGAACTGCCATGACTATGTTAACTACTTTATTTCTCCTAAAATTAAATGTGCAGCTCCAGTTGCAATTAAACCAAGATCTAGGCATCTTGCATCAAGATGATGGCTCATCAAAAAACAAGAGAGGAGTTCTTCCCAAGCACGCTACAAATGTGATGAGATCTTGGCTTTTTCAGCACATAGGGGTAAGGACTGAGCATGGGCAGTTTTTATGTAGCTCTTTCATGTGGTCTCTTACAATTTTTCTTCATAAACAAGGTGAATTTATTCTGTTGTCAGTTATGGAATCTCAGTTCAGCTTTCCCTGGAGTCATTTGGAGTAGTTCCACAGTCTAATGCTGGTTGGCTTTTAGTAATGTTTTAATAAATATGTTACATTTGTACTGCATGGTCTCAGTAAGTGTTGTTACAAAGAGCCTTTCTTCATTTCACTGTGTTGAGAACTTAATTCTCTCTACACCCTGGTTCATGGCACAAGCAAAAGTAATTCCACCTGTATTTTGCAGTGTTTTAGGGATATTTCACATTTTCTGTCTTTATCTCCTTTCCAGTCCTTCTGGTGTGTACCAAGCATGTCACTATCTGCTTGTGCTTCCACTTGTCCTCCCTTTGCATGAATACTCTGAAAGGATAAATGGCTCCCAGGCTATTTCAATGCTGAGTTGATTGATATTTTGCCTTTTACAACTGGTTTGCAGCAGAGAACTGATCCAGGGAAGCTGCGTGTGCACTTCTTGTGTTACGTGCCCTGTCCTCATCTGCTTAGAGCAGCTTTATTTAACTCCAGTGCTCCTTTATTTAACTGAGTGCTCCTCACTTCTCTCATATGACACTGCCCTGGCCAGCAGAACTAATCAGAGCTGCTCACATGCTGTGCTGCCCAGGGATCACGCTCTTTAATAAAGACTGTCAGCCATGAGAAGCTTTTTCTTCTGAATTACACAGCAGCAGCTTCATGGTGCCACAGACACTCTCAAGGATAAAATCAGTTTTTGTGTAGTAAAGCACTCTTTGTTGAATTATTTTTGTCTATAAAAGTTTGTGAGGTTTTCTAAGGTTTGTGTTTTAATGAGTCAGGTGGCCTTAATCCACCCTTTTTAATCAGATGTAATAAAGGAGTTCTTATTTTTAATGAGGAGATGAAAAACAAGCTTATGCCTTTTTTGTTTGCTTTTCTGGCCTCTGTAGCATCCATATCCAACAGAGGATGAGAAGAAGCAGATTGCAGCACAAACAAATCTGACACTACTCCAGGTTAACAATTGGTAAGAACAAAACCCTTAATGTCTGTCCTTGTCTCCATGTGCTTACAGATCAGAAATAGTGAGGAGGATAACTTGGACATCTGGAGTTGAACTTAAATATTCTACATATGTTACAAAACATGTATAGAAATACAAGAGCTATGCACTGGCACACAAACACATTATTTTTATAAGATATAATAATACTCATGCCATTTAAATTATATAAGGACTCCAGAAAACACTGCAGCACTAGGAATTGGGTTCTGTTCCAGTGCTGAGAGAGATGGAAGTACTCTCATCTCTCTTCTGCAAGTAAGGAAGTTGAAGTCTAAAGGCATTTTTAGTGGCCTGGTGGCTGCAGGTGTTTAAGTTACTGTTAGCAGATTCTGTTCTGTATCAAAGGATGCTCTCTCTGAATGGAGAGGCAGTTCCTCAGCTACACCAGTTCATGGTTCAGCAGGTTTTGTCATGTCTTATCTTTCCTGGACGTGTAAGATAAGACACCTGCCCTGCAGAAGAGAGGAGGGAAGGTGCTGACACATGTCCTGTTCTCCTTGTGGCATCAGTTCCTAAAATTGCTGCAGCAAAGTCCCACTGGGATCTGCCTCAGATTTCAAAGATGACACTGGCTGTGAGGCTGTGGAGGGGTCCAGGGGGGAAATAGCCAAGATAGTGACAGAACACTGGTTCCAAAAGTGGAACAGGGTGGCTGTGCCTGTGTGACATGTGGCCATGGAGCTCTGTGCTGGGATCTGACTGCTGTCTTTGCAGAGCATTCTGTTACAACTTAGGAACCTGCCAGCTGCACCTGATTTCCTCCCATTGCAGGTAAACTTGGGACCTGGATGTATCTTTTTGTATTTTTTTGAAGATGATATCTTCAGTCACAACTCCCTGCCATAGCTCATATGTTGAAGTTGATTCAGTTTAAGTATTCTCTTGTTCACTTGCAGAAAGGGGAAGGGCAGCAATGAGCATGCTAAAGTAAGCAAGTGAAAATCAGAGAACTAAAAGGAACCAGGACAGATCTGACAAATGTGTTTGCTGTCATCTCCTGGATCAGGAGCCCTTGGAAAGGCAGGGAGCCTGTAAAATAAGTAATGCAGAAGCTTAAGGGAGTAAATGAAACCAGACCAAACAAAGCAGGTTAGGCAGGGGCTAGACTTTAGGTGAACCCTAATGAGAGGAGTATCAGCTTTCTGAGCTGGGCTGTCAGCAGGTTTTCTGGTGCTTAGTTTTTAATAAGATCCTGAAGGGTACATACATCTGTTGTGCTGTCTGGAGAATTTTTCCTTCTGAGGTGGGGGAAAAATGCTGTTAGCTGCAAAATGATAGAAGTGCTTTCTTAGCTAGTTTGCCAAAATTGAAGGATGCTGATGTTCTAGGAGTGGTTCTACACTTTAAAAAGAATGTGAAGCCCAGCTGATAGAAGATTTCATATTCCTAATTTTATTTTTCCTGCTGCCTACTTTGTGAATGTGAGAGACACAGTATTTACAGCCAACTGATCCTAAGTTCACCTTGCCCTCGATTGTATTTAGGTTTATCAATGCTAGAAGGCGAATTCTTCAGCCAATGCTGGATTCCAGTTGTTCTGAAACTCCAAAAACAAAGAAGAAAACAGCCCAGAACCGACCAGTGCAGAGGTTCTGGCCTGACTCCATTGCCTCAGGAGTTGCTCAGCAGCAATCGAACGAGCTCACAATGTCAGATGGTGAGGAGAGCTGCCTGAACATGGATCATAAATTCATTCCTCTCTGACAGGGAAAGGGAGGGTTTGATGCCTGTGCTGGGAGGGAAACTTCTGGATATTTCAGTATAAACATGGTTTTTATCTGGGAAAGCATAACAGAAATGTGTCACTTTTTCCTCTCTTTAACACTTTTCTGTGGTTTAAGCAAGGGTGTTGTATTGGAATTCATGTTGAGAAACTTGCTTTTGTTTCAAAAGTTATGAAATGACAGAATAAAAGATGTAAAACTGAGATGTACAGCTGAGTTCTCTCTGTGTGCACATCAGGAGTGTCCTGTTGGATGAGCAGCACTGGGCTGCAGCTCCATGGCTGCTGCAATTCCACATCTGCCTCACGTGCTTCCAGCTGAACAATGAGGCAGGAAAATATCACAGAACCTGAACAGACTTTGACTGAAGTAACTTCCTTAGTGTCAGATCAAACAAAAAGATTTCATTCAAGCAAGATAAATAACTGCTTTAATGCCAGGATCATCCTTTCTGTCCTGCTGCTTGGTGCTTTATTCTTTCCAGTTTGTAACAAATTTTCCCTCAGCCACTGTGGCGGTGTTTACAGGGGTTTCAGGATGAGGGAAGAGACAAGAATGTTGACTTTATGTTTCAGAAGGCTTGATTTATTATTTTATGATATATATTATATTAAAACTGTACTAAAAGAATTGAAGAAAAGATTTCATCAGAAGGCTAACTAAGAATAGAAAAAGAATGATAACAAAATCACTCAGCTTTTATGACTGACTGAGACAGTCTGGACAGTTGGACTGTGATTGGCCATTAATTAGAAACAACCACATGAGACCAATCACAGATGCACCTGTTGCATTCCACAGCAGCAGATAATCATTATTTACATTTTGTTTCTGAAGCTTCTCAGCATCTCAAAAGAAAAAATCTTTAAGAAAAGATTTTTCATAAAACATATCTGTGACAAACCTCTGCTGGATCTGACAACAGCTTTCTCTATTGAAGTTACCTTGAATCTGAACCTTTTGAATCTTGAACATTTTGAACCTTGAATCTACCCTTTTTCTGCCAGGAATTAAGCTGGAATACTTTGCAGAAATGTCATTGTGGTGACTTGATTGGAGAATTGCTGTAGTGGGTGTCCATAAGACAGATTTAAGATTCACAGCACAAAGTTTAAGATTCCTGGCCAACCTAATTCTGACATTTCCTGACATTAAGTATTTGACAACCTATATATCTTCTGTTTTAATGTAGTTCCTTGAGTTTCTGTGGTGGGTAACTGTTGATTAAAGATAATTAGTTCTGTGGTATCTGTTGATTAGAAAAAAGCCCCGTTACCCATAAACAGAACGCCAAGAACGGTGCTGAAGTGCTGTGGTTGTGCTCCTGCAGGTGCTGTCGTGACCATCACAGCTCCAGTGAACATGAACGTGGACAGTCTGCAGTCCTTGTCCTCGGATGGTGCCACGCTGGCAGTGCAGCAGGTGATGATGGCCGGGCAGAGCGAGGACGAGTCCGTGGACAGCGGCGACGACGACGGCGGCGACCTCTCGACAGCCAACATCAGCGGGCTGGTCCTGGACAACAGCGACTCTCTGCAGTAGGAACCAGAGAGCCTGGAGGAAAAAAAAACACTTAGGAAAAAGAATGGACTGACTGACTGACTTTTTATAGTTTGCACAGCAAACATTTTACACAAGTTTTATTTCTAATATGTTTTATATGTAGATATAGAAGGGTGCACTTTTTTGTATTTCATAGTAAGCTTAAAGAGTGTTTTTGCAGGTGCAGCAACTTCTTTCAAATGTGTTTTGGTTTGTTTTTTTGGTTTTTTTTGTTTATTTTCCTTTCCTTATTTCAGAAAATTATATCTAGTAATATAAAGAACCACGTAAGCACCCCTTTGTTCTCTGAATTGGAAGTGCTGCAGTTTCTGATGAATTATGCAGTTTCAATTAGTGCTGTTATTTAACACAGCTTTTGATGGGCAGGTGATGTAAATTTAAAGCATGTGACACTAGTGTGTGAAACTTGATTATTGAGTTAGATGCATATATTTGAAAGATGCTTCTGCACCTTAAAAACTGCTAGTCTGAGGTGGACAGCAACACACATAAAAAGGAACTGTTGATGTGTGATTCAGTAGAGAATGTATGGCAATTTAAATAAGTTTAGTTTCTCTCATAGTCCGTGAGCCTGTTTATCATTTGCTATAAAAACTCCTATTTTTACCTTGCTGGGGTTATTGGATAAAAAAAAAAATATTTTTATAAATTCACTAGAAATTGGGATGACAACTGTATTAAGCAGGAGGAAAAAAAAATAATTTCCAGAGGGGAAAAATAAATGTTTAGTATTCCTATTTGGAAGGTCTGAAAATTGACCCAATTTAATAAACAAGCCTACAGTAGCATTCTATGATTCTCAGCTATCCCACAGTGATATACTATATTTGATAATAGCATAAGAAGGGCCCACTGTTTGATGGGATTTTGATATTGTCAAACATTGATTTATATTATGTGTAAACTAATATTCAAATTGCATAACTCTGTATCTAGACTTGTATCTGAAAATATTTGCTAAATGAATATTCAGGTAAGTAAGTTCAAATACCCACAACTTTTCCAATTATTAGAGAAATTTAACAGTTTATAGTTTGTACAACTGAATCTAAAAAAATGAAAAGTTGCCTACTATACAGTCATGAATTCTGCTATTTTATTGCATTTGAAATATTTTCCCCTAATACAAAAAGAAAAATATAACTTGGATTTATATAAAATTTCTTCAGATCTGAAGTTTACTACCAGAATATACAGCAGGCTTTGTTAGAGTAGGAAATCCTTGTGTGTCATTTAAAAAACGAAGAGCTGGTGATAAAAACAGCTGGGTTTTGGTTTGGTTTTGTTTTGGGATTTATTTTTTTTTGTTGTGGTAACAGTTCATTTCTTTCATTTTCCCAAAGTTTGAAGTCTGTGATTGTCTATCCATGAACATTTGCTTTTGGAACTTTGTATTTCCCATTGTTGAGTACAAATAAGAGACTCAAGAGCCTCATGCTATGATCAGCACCCTCTTTTGTCCCTGTCCATTTGTCACAGTGTTGGCTTAGATCAAAGCCAGAATTTCCTTCTGATTTTGACCAAATCTGGGTGTGCTTCTAACATGACAGGGAGAAAGGTGGTCACCTTTAGAATCTTCAGACACTGTATTTGAACAAAGCTCTTTGGCAGATGCAAATATTTAATTGAATACTTAATTTCAGCTTCTCAGAACCCTCAGGCACATGCTGAGGTCCCCTTGGTTCCAGGAGGATGAAGGATTGTGCTGCTGGACATGCTGAGGTGGCTGGAGGCTGCTCATGGCAGATTGTCTTCCAAGGCAAGGCTGAGTTGGTAGGAAGAAAAGCTTCAGGAGGAAATTTCAGTGGCATTGCCACACACACATGGAGGATAACAGGAGTTTTCAGTGACTGGGAGTTATTTTTTTTAATGGTTTTTACTCAACACAAGAGGTGTTTCTGCTCTGGCTCTCACTGGGTCCTGGCTGAGGATCTTCCTTAGTTCAAGGGCTGTCATGATCTGCTCCACTGGACTGGTGATGTCTAGGAATTTGTTTTCTTCTGCCTCCTCTGCTTTGCCACTCATGTGCCATGTTTGATAAACAGCACAGGAAATGAATAATGGGAGATGAATTAGGAAGGCTTTGACATAGCATGGCTGTCTCAAAGGCTGCTGTCAAATCCAGTTTGACACCAAAACACTTTAAAAGACAAACCATGTACAGATCCTGCTCCTTTGGAAGCATTCAGCCCCTACAAAAGATAACTGAGATTACTGGAACTCAGATTCTGTATTTTTGTTTTCAGTTGTTTTTAACTCCAAGAGTGCTCCATTACCCCCACCATCTCCATTCAATAGCAGATTATATTTGTTGGTTTGTTTGGGGTTTTTATTGGAAACAACCAGGCCTCAGGGTTTGCAAAGTTCTGAAAGTTTATTTTTCAGAAAGAAGCCATTTTCTAGTTAGTTTTTTTTATTTTATTTTAAATTATTACTCCCCACACCTTACATGCAGCAGAAGTTCTATTCTTCCAAAACATGACCTTGTCTTCAGCTACTTTATCAACTCCTGGAGACTGAAGTTGACAGAGTTTACTGTGAATGGGGAATATGGAATAGTTTCACTGTCAGATTAGAAACATTAAAAAATATAGGGACTTGAATTCCTGAAACTGAAAAGGCTTCACCAGTGTAAAACTATTGCTTAACATGTGAAACTCAAATATTTTCTTTCAGTTCAGTGAGAATTCTGTAGTGGGTGTGAACTGCAGGGAAGTGCTTGTTCTTTTCATACTTTAAAAGAAGGAAAAACAAGTAGAGTACTTTGGGTTTTTTATTTATCTTTTTTTTTCTTCTGTGTAGGAAGGATTGCTGGTTTCAGCACAGCATCACCATTCAGGAAAGGTACATGTTTACATTAGTTAAAAAGTCTTTACAGGGGATCTGACTTTGAGTCTGTGTATAATTCCCCCTGCCCCCAGTTAAAGTCATATTCATATGCAATGGAAGTAATTTGGTTTTTGAATCAATGTGATTCTTCTGCAAACACAATTATTGAAACTTTTAATTTTTATATTTTTTCACTGTAACCCAAAACAGGGTTCTCAGTCCAATTTTTTTCAATATTCCTGGAACAGACAAGGCAATTTTCTGTTGTTTTTTATTAACTTTGGACGCATTGCAGTTCAGCAAATCAATTCCAAAACGATCAGGAGAAGTTTCTGAATGACTGTTACAAAGAAACAATCACGTCAGAAAATGCTCAGAATCAGCTCTGGCTCTGCAGAAAGTTTTCTCCATCTGGATTTTGTGTCTCAGTGGAGTCCTGCTGACCTCAGGGAAGCTCCACATGGATCCATGTCAGGCTCATTTGCCTTCTCCTGGTACCTGCTCTCTGTCAGGAATATTTGGAGAGCTCTCCTTGCCTGCACACCTGGGTCTTTTCCATGGAAACCTGGGTATGGAGGAAGGGCTTGGCAGGGCAGGATTTCGTGGTGACCTGGGATGCAACAAATAAATATTTTTTTGATGTTCAAGATGCAGCCAGGAGCCAGACTGAGTGAGGAATGGCAGTTCCCAGTTCCTGTGCTTCCAAAGTAGCTTTAGGTCCATGGATATTGGAGTGGAATAGGAGCACACGTGGCTCAAACCTCAGCTCCTGGCCTGAGCTTGGCTCAGCTGGTCAGAGATTGGTGCCAGTGACACCAGGGCACAGATCCCCACGTGGGCCATTCCCTGGGGGCTGGACTCCTTGTGGGTCCCTTCCACCTCAGAGTGAAATAATCCATGGATTTGTTTCTGGAACAATCACAAATCCACCTTCCTGACTTCAGGAACTTGGCAGCCCAAAGCCTTTCCAAGGGATGATAGTTGCACTTAAACAAAAATCCACAACACCCTGGTGTTTTGAAAAATTGGAACACATGCATTTAATTGTAATTAAAGTTGATTTGACATTTTGTTTTCTGAAGCTGAGTCGTCTTGGGAGAAAAAAAAATGAATAAGTATTTGTCTATGCAAGACACAAATGTCAAAAATGTGTGAATTACCCATCTTTAGGTACTGTATTGTTGTTGTCTTTCTGCCTTCTGTTCCTTTGATTAGTCTCTTCAACCTTTCAGCCTTACATTTGGCTTAGAGCTGAACAGGCAAAGTGTAGTTTTGAAATCCTGTTGGAAATGTAACTAACCTTCGTTCCCTCATGAAAATCTCGCATGTTTAACAATTGAGTGAAATGTTTTGGTTTCCTAAGAATAAATCCAAGCTCTCACCACCTCCTGAAGACAGCAGATCCATGAACATGCACGTGTGACTGTGGTGTGCAAACCACCCAACCAGCAGCTGGATGCACTTTGCTCTTCCCTCTGCTGAGGACAAAAGCAGCTTCATTTTGCCAAATTCAAATTCAGCATGGATTCCTTCCCCCCATCCCTGCCCTTGGCATGCTCAACTCCTTCAGAGACCTTCTGGGCTGTTTAATTTTCAAGTCCTACAGGAAGCTGATGGTCCAGTGCAAAGTGCAGTGAAATTTGCACTGATGTGTTTTTTTGGCCATTGCCCAAATCAGGTAATTTGTTCATTCCTGTCACCTGGAAATACAAAATCCGTTCCTTTTCTGTGACTTAGTTCTTTAGGACCTGCTGAGTGATCACTGTTGGTTTTGCCAGAGAAAAGCAAGGTGTGAGAAGGCAGGGAAATGCCTTTCCAGCCTTGTAGACACATAAAGACTCAGAGTTGGTGTTAATAAAATCCAGTGTTTCAGGTGGTGACAGAAGCTGCCCATGCCCTGCCCAAGGATTGCAGCACTGGGTCTGTACAATTGACAATCTTTAAAATGTGAACCCTCTAACTTTTCTCTCTTTGGTTCTTAAGGGATTTTGAAACAACTGATCTATCAAGGGATGAAATTAAAAATGAGAATATGCTTCATGGATGATTTATTTTTACACTGCTGCTCTCTGTGAACAGAAAAAGCACATTTTGGAAGCAAAGCATTTACATTGCTTTAACAGTATTGTTTGGCTGAAAGACAAATACGTTTTCATATTTGAGCATAGTTTCAAACTATTTAACCAGTTCTTGGCCAGGGGAAGTCCTTGGCCCTTGTATTTGTTTGGGGTTTCTTGTTTATGCAAATGAAGAAAAATGTTTACTAGTTCTTACCAGTGTGGGGATTTTTATTACACTTTTGTAATGCAGGAGCAGCTTGGATGAAAGAAAGAATTAGCAGGTAAATAGTCCACAATGTTTGTGACTTTGGGTGGGGCTTTCTTTTTGTTGTTGTTTCAAAATTATCAATTAAAATGGCATGGACATCAAACTCCAAGTAATGGTTCCAAGCATATATGGTAGTGATTTATTTGAAAACACTTCCTCTCTGCAAATCCCATGTGTTAACTTGTTTAGCCAGATTGTGACACATTTCTAAAATTACCATGTTCTACCAAATCAGAAATCTTCAGGAAATGAGCAGCTCCTTTATTACAAGAATCTTCTCAACTAAGAATCTCAAACTCATTTCATATCCAGCGAGTTCTGCTCAGCAGAGAGAAAATCAGATGTAGGTAGTCTTGGATTTACTTTTGTTGAGTACTGGAGCATTATTTATCCCTGCTGGAGCATTATTTATTCCTGCTGTCTTTTCCCCAGCATCTGGCATGGTGACACTCACAAGTGCCTCCAGAAGGGAAGAGAGCAGATTTTGGATCATGTTTTGTGGTTAAAGGGTTAATCTGTAGATAGACAAGTAGTTTGTGCTCTAGACAAAGGAGTATTTATCATTTCCTTGTCTGGCATTAGAGGGGTGTCTGAGAGTAGTGCCAATAACTCCTGGAAATAATTTTAACTCCCACTGCTGCCAGGCAGCAATTTTTTCCTTAATCTGAAATGAATAAACAACCTAACAAACAAAAAAATCCCCCACCTGTAAAATACAAAGGGGAATGGCTTCAGACTGAGAGGGAGTAGGGTTAGATTAGATCCTGGAGAAGATTCTTCCCTGTGAGAATGGGCAGACCCTGGCACAGGGTGCCCAGAGCAGCTGTGGCTGCCCCTGGATCCCTGAAGTGTCCAAGGCCAGGCTGGATGGAGCTCTGAGGAACCTGGGACAGTGAAAAGTGTCCCTGCCATGGCAGGGAA
>JAWWMS010000001.1:110982239-110993823 GCA_035048045.1 Chlorospingus semifuscus | reverse complement strand
GCCTTGGCAGGGGCTGCCCAGGGAGCTTTGCAGTGCCCATCCCTGCAGGTGTCCCCTGGAGGTGGCACTGAGTGCTCCGGGCTGGGGACAAGGTGGGGATTGGTCACAGCTTGGATTCAGTCTCAGAGGATTTTTCCAACCTTCTGTGATTAAGTAACCAGTGACTGACTTTTCATCTTGAAGGTTGTGTGTGTCCCTTCTTCTGCAACATCTCACTATGAGCTACAAACTATGGGCACTTCCCTTAATTTCTTACCATTCATCAAATTCTGTTTCCTCACGTTTCTGCACAGCTCAGTTCATGGCCCTGTTTGGTGTTTAAGGTTTAGACTCCTTGCTCTCAGCAGAGACTGGCACACAGAAAGGACAAGGGGATTTACTGATATGTGCAATTACAATAATTACAAATTCAATTACTGTGCAGATATTGATTTTTCTAAGATACTTACAATATATATGATTAAGGCCAGGAAGGAGAGAGAATATTTCTCTTGCCTTTTTTTTTTTTTTAATACACAAAAGGACTATTTTGCACAGCTGATTCTGATTAAGTTTCTTAACTCAGTACTGTAGCTGGATCCAGACCTGAAATCTCTTGAAAATTTTAAGCATCATCATCAAATGAAATTCAAAATGGCAAAACTCCAAAGGTTTTGAGGAACTGGGTTGGCATTTGTTAGGTAATGCCTGTGCTGCTCTCCCAGCTTTCCAGATGCTGGAAACAATGTTCCTGACTCACTTGTACACACAGGGACACTTTCAGCAGCTCCAGAAACAATAATTTTCCTCTAAGATCCTCCATTCTGCTTTCAAACAACTGGTTTTGGACTTTTTATAGTTTTGTTGGTGTTTTTTTGGTTTTGTTTGGTTTTTTTTTTCTTTCCCCTTCCTTTCTTTGGAAACTGGCAACAATTAATCTTTGATTACACACCCTGGACTTTTTTTTGTGTCTCTTGAACTTCTGAACTGTGAATAGCCATGAGTAATGACTCTGCAAATCACTCCAGGATTCAAAGCCAGCTGCTGGAAAAAGCCCAACAGCCTTGGAGAGCTGAGTGTGGGTGCTGCTATGGATGCAGTATCAGAATGATTTTTAAAAAGCTGGTTTTGGTGGAGATGCACAATGCTGAAGCTGAATCATAGAACAGAATCAATTAAGTTGAAAAGACCTCCAAGATCACGGAGCCCAACATTTCACAAATCCCCACTTTGTCCCCAGCCCAGAGCACTCCTATTAAATCATAAAAACCCAAATGCACTTGTGTGTGTGTGTAGCTCCCATCCCTGTGCAATTTGCTGTTAATAAATGCACTTTGGTGTGTCAGGGCAGCTTAAAACTTCCTATAATGAACACATTCAAAGTGTCAAATGTTACCTCTCTCCCTTGCCCCAAATTTCAAAGAAAAATTATTTCTAGAGGGATGTGCTCAGTCCATTACCAACAATGAGTGAATGTGTTCTAATTTAATCAGGGGGTCCTCTAGGAAACCTCTGTTCTCATCCTGATCAGAAATCACCAGTGCATAACCTGCCATGGATGATTTTGGATCATTTCTGATCACTTAAGAACATAATAACTAAGGAAAAACCAAATGGCAAGCAGCCAGCCCCCCACACTGGGCTCTGCAAATGCAGTCTGGGTGCCAAAGCTGTTTTTGGTGAACCACACCTGAGGAATTCACTTCTGGCAGGCTGCTGGAAAAAGCAGAAGGACTTGGGCAAACACTTCAACTTCTTGGCATAGCTGTGCCCAAAGGAAGCCTCCTGGTGGGCTTTCATTCATGAATATTTTAATGTTTTTAATATTTTCATGAGGCAGGAACTGGGAGAGCTCATCAAAGGACTGAGGGCTAAAGCATGGATCTATTTAAATCAACCATTTTATGATTAACAGGATGAGGAAAGTCCCTGTCCCTTCCACAACTAACTAAACATCAGTAATGATCCAAATTGGGGGATTTATACTGGAGAATCCAGGACAACACCCACTCAAACAAAGCATGCCAAACCCCAGGACATTCAATTTAAGTGAACAAATTCTGACAACTGATCACTTTTTTAATTTTTAATTTTTTCCCCGTGCTGTTCATGGAAAAAGTAAAATAATGCAGCTCCTGCTTTCAGTGTGATGAAATGCAGACAGAGATCCTGGAGACAGAAGGTATTTCACATCAGAGCAAAGAAACTCTGTGCCACCTCCAAGGAGCAGCTTGCAAAGGAGCCAACAGGGACCTTTTTGCAGGGATATTTGGCCAATAACTCCCTCATTGTCCCCGTGCTGACACTGGGCACAGCAGACAATCCCAATATTATGCAGGGGCTGCCCATCTGTCGGTCATTCCCCCTGCTCCAAGGTTATCAGTCTCACAAAGCAGGGAGCCCTGGGACAGATAAGATGTGTGACAAAGGATAAACAACCCCAAATAGCCCACCAGCCTCCCCAGGCAGTGAGGAGCCTTTCCAAATCCCTCCTGACTCCTTCTGGATTATCCCTGTGCTGGCAAAACCCATCACTGCCCTTGCAAACTCGTCCTGATCGCCTTAAATTCCTGGCAGACACAAAAGGAAGCCAAGCCCATGGGTTCAGACACCCTCACCTCACAAAGGGCATAGAGGATGTGTAAATACCTTGAAAATTTGTAAATTTGTAAATACCTGGACAGCAGGTAATTAGAAACTTGTCATGGGAACAATTTCTTGTGCTGCTGGTGGACACCATGGGATGTCTGGTGTCTGTCTGAAAGGCGAACAATGAGCTTTAACCTCGCTAAAAACTAAGATTTTTACACTGAACGGGGAAGAGAGGAGGGTGAAGTGTTGTCAGGTCAAACCCCCTTCCCTGCAACAGGAGCATGGAGCAGCTGTCCTGTGAGGAAAGGCTGGGAGAGCTGGGATTGCTCAGCCCAGAGGAGAGAAGGCTTTGGGGTGACCTCCTTGTGGCCTTCCAGTGCCTGAAGGGACCTAGAAAAACATGGAAAGAGAGAATTCCCAAGGGGCTGGTGTGACAGGACAAGGGGGAATGGCTTCAAGCTGAAAGAAGGGAAATTTAGGTTAGATATAGGAAAAAAATTATTCACTATGAGGGTGGTGAAGTGGCACAGGGTGCCCAGAGCAGCTGTGGCTGCTCCATCCCTGGCAGTGCCCAAAGCCAGGCTGGATGGAGCTCTGAGGAACCTGGGACAGTGAAAGGTGTCCCTGCCCATGGCAGGGGGTGGAACTGGATGATCCTTAAGGTCCCTTCCCCAAAGGATGGAGACCCCTGCTGCATCCCAAAACCCAAATTCACCTGCTTCCTCCAACCTTTTCCTCACCCTCCACCTCAAACCTACTTGCTCACTGGGGACTTCTGGGGTGTTTTTTTGTTTTTTGTTTTTTTTTTTTGGTTTTGTTTTGTTTTTTTTTTTTGTTTGTTTGTTTTTTTTTTTGTTGCTGTTGTTTTGTTTTTTGGGGTTTTTTTTGTTGCCTTTTTTTTGTTGTTGTTGTTGGTTTTTTGTTTGTTTTTTTGCAGTCAAACATCATCAGACAGAGCAGAAGAGAAGAAAATTTAAATAATCCAAGAGACCCATTTCAGTTCATGTATCCAGCTGTACCAGCAGCCAAGGTTGTTGGAGAGAGCCTTGTGTGGCCCAAGTACCACTAGACAATACAAGAACAAAGTATATATGTCCTTATCAGTAAAGCCTTCAAAAGTTCACTGGTAACAATTATTTTATTCAATCCTTAAACAATAAAGCAATTATTTTATTCAACCCTTAAACAATTAACGTGTGTTAATAACACAGCCTGATGAAGCTGTGAGGTCTATACATGGATATATTTATATGTCTCTGTGTGTATTAATATATGTCAAAGCACTCAGAAGATGCAGCATTCTGTACCCTGTGTCTGTATCCAGAGGACACAGGCACTGAGACACATTTTGGGGCATTGCTGCTGAGCTGGGACTGCCAGTGGGGTCAGCCCTGGGTAGGATCAAGGTGGCTGTGAAGGACAGAGCCCCGAGTGCCACCATCCCCATGCGAGCCAAGGCTTTGCTCCGGAGGGTGGACACAGGAGAGGGGTTTATCTCCTGAGAACACCGAGCTGTGCTCACCCACCACCTCATGAAAAGCTTGGAGAGAAGGTGACAGCCAGCCCTCTGATCTTGGTCCCACCCAGGACAGAATTACAGGAACAAAACGCCTGGCACCTGGGAGAAAGTTCATCCAGAGAGTTTAATATAAACAGCCTATATAAACACAAACGCATACAAAAGCAGAATCACCTTCCGAATAAATAAACAGCTGTGTTTGCTCCAGTTACACGCCAGCAGCAGCCAGTTTGCACCTGTGGAACAAACCTCACAAGTGAGCAAGCTCAGCCCCTACAGACACCCTGCCCTGGCCCATGAATGACAGAGAATGTGGCATCTCCCCTCTCTTTGAAGCTGCTCAAAGGGTCCAAAAAGGAGACAGAGGAGTCTTTTTACTTTATTGGAATAAAGTGAGAGGCCATGGGGCATTCCCCTGGGATCTCTCAAATTTTTGGAGGGTGCAGCCTCCTTTTTATCCCAATTTCCCAGCTGCATTTCCCTTCTCTCTTTGCCCATTGGCTGAGGTACAGACTGCCCAGAATGCCTGATAGCAGAGATTGCCCTCTAATATATATTTCCCTCTATAACCCTCCCTTTTAGCTTTTAATTCTTATGGAACTTAGGCTTTCCCCCATTGTTTCTTTCCTCTTTCAACATCCAGTTTCCTTTACCAGCAACCCTAAAGTTTATTCATAAAAGCAAAATCTCTTTTTCCATTAATCAATCAGTGAAATCCCATTCACCAAT
The DNA here is from genome assembly GCA_035048045.1 of Chlorospingus semifuscus. Lineage (NCBI taxonomy): Eukaryota > Metazoa > Chordata > Aves > Passeriformes > Passerellidae > Chlorospingus > Chlorospingus semifuscus. The sequence goes on along the minus strand of JAWWMS010000001.1, from coordinate 110,989,004 downwards.
CAGCAGAACCCTCCCCATTGTTTATTTTATCTCATTATTTTATCCTATTCACCAATCAGTGGAGCCCTCCCCATTGTTTCTTTCACCTCTCAGTGCCAGTTTTATCTACCAGCAGACCCACAGCTTGTGAAGACAAAATCTGCCATTCCTCTCAAAGCCTTTCAGCGAGGATGCCCCAAAGCCCAGGAAGATTTTGTGCAGCCATGATATTTTCTGAAAAATCCTTCCCTTAGGATTTTTTCTCCTGAGAAGCTGAGAGGCCTCAGGAACAAAATGTAAAGATTGATTATCTGCTGCTGTGGAATGCAACAGGTGCATCTGTGATTGGTCTCATGCAGTTGTTTTTAATTAATGGCCAACCACAGTCAGCTGGTTTGGACTGTCTGTCTGAGACACAAGCTTTTGTTATCATTCTTTCTTTTGATAAGCCTTCTGATGAAATCCTTTCTTCTATTCTTTTAGTATAGTTTTAATACAACATATATAATAAAATAATAAATCAAGCCTTGTGAAACATGGAGTCAGATCCTCCTCTCTGCCCTCTCTCTCGGCCCCCTGTGAGCACGGTCACAGAGGTTTCGCTGCCGGAGGGACGCGGGCAAGGCGAATTTCACTCCTGGGGCTCCGCACACTCCATGTCCCCGCCCAGGGCAGGGCAGCGGCACTCCCGGGAGCCGCTGCGGATGGAGGCCCCGGCGGGCACCGCCATCCCCTCGGGGCCGTAGCACACACACTGGGGACACGCATCGGCCACCGGGCTGCCCAGGGCGCGGCAGGCGGGCTCGGGGCGCGGGCACAGCGGGCTGCAGGCGATGTCCCCGCTGTCCCCGCAGCGGCACAGCCGCCGGGCGAAGTCGATGTAGAAGGAGCGGCCGGCGGGGACGCGGCCCCCGGGGAAGCCGTGGAGCTCGCAGTCGCTGTGCAGGTGGGGCGGACAGGGGCAGGACCGCGGGCACGGGGCACAGCACGCACCGGGGGCGGGTGTCGCCTCCGGGTCGCCCTCGGGGCACGGCGGGCAGGCGGCGCTGGGGTCGCAGGTGGGCTTGGGGGACGCGCTGCCGAGCAGGAGCGAGGCGAGGCACAGGAGGAGCGCGGCGGGGAGAGGCATGGCTGGCTCTGGGGGAAAAACGGGGAAATGGGAGCGGGTGGCACACAGGGAGTGTCACGTGCAGGGTGTGGCACACGCAGGGAATGTCACACTTAAGGGTGTGTCACAAGGAGTGTCACACGCAGGATGGGCACACTCAGAGAGTGTCACACGCAAAGAGTGTCACAGGGAGTGTCACACACAGGGACTGACACACGCAGGGAATGTCACACACACGGAGTGTCACACTGAAGGGAGTGGCACACGCACACACACACACACAGGGTGTCACACACAGGGAGTGGCACATGCACACACAGAGTGTCACACGCAGGGAGTGGCACACACACAGAGTGTCACACTGAAGGTGTATCACGTAGGGAGTGCACACACACGGTATGTCACACGCAGGGAGTGTCACACGCACATGGAGTGTCACACGCAGGGACTGTCACACCCAGGGTGTGTCACACTGAAGTTCCTGGGCCCCTCCACAGGTTAAAGCCAAGGGGATCAGCCCCATCTCCTCGAGGAGCCCATGGCTGCAGGTTGGGTCACCCACAGCTGCCTGTGCAGATTCTCAGTTAAAAGAAAGAACAGAGAATTTCTGCCAAGCCTGGGAATCTTAGAGGGAAGAATTAAAACAATTGTTGTCTCTCTTTCTGTAACTATTCTTTATAGTTTTGGTTCTTCACAGTGTGCTCTCCACAGTCACCAATGCTGTGAGATGTTTCTACTCTGAGACCATCCAAAGATCACTTCAGGGAGTCACATTATAAAAAACCCTTTACTTTCATTAAAGTGAGCCCTCTGATCCACCTGAACACTGGAGTCTTTCCATCCCTGACTCAACAGCATCAGGTACCAGGGGCTTTGCTCTAAATCAGGTACCAGGAGGGTTTGCTCTAAACCAGACTCTCTCACCCCCAAAGCCCATCCTGGCCCTGCCCCAGTGCCCTCCATCCCCAGGGGTCACTCAGGTGGGCACAGCCCACCCTGCAGCCCTCACTGAGCCCTGGCTTGGCTGCCCCATGCGAATGGGACTTGTTCACCCTCGTGTTGGTGCCAATAATTTACATTTAAATGAGTGATTAATTGTTCTGGAAGGCATGCAGGCCTGGACAGAAGCAGGGCTCACAGAAGCTCTGTCTGCTTTGGTGTTTTGTCCTGTGGCTGCTCCAGGTCTGGGTGTCAGCTCCCAGCCTGTCCTGCTCTGCCCCTCACTGCCTGCCTTTTCCAGCCACCTCGCTCCTCCAAAGGGAGCCAAGGGGGTCACCCCATCTCTATTTCAACTGCAAAAACCCTTATTTCTTAAGGAAGATGTCTCCAGTGTTGGGCATCCCTGTGGGACTCACCCCTTTGTGTTCTCCATTTCTTTGGCCAGCCTGTTATCATAGAGTCATTCCTGGCATGAAATCCCCTCCCTGTGCTTGCTCCCTCCTCCTCCTCCATCACACCCTGGATGCACAGCCCCTGGCAGCCCATGCTGAATCCTCTTCCTGTTTAAAGGCTGAGGACTCTATTTTATTTTTCAAGACCCAGTGTTTCTTTTAAGTGCATTTTTTGGATCCCTTCCCTCTGTCTGAGTGCCCTTATGTCCTGCTGTATTAAATACACCTTTCTCCTTCCTGCACTGGGTCCTTCCAGCTCTGGTCTCTTCTCCCATTGCCACCTTTGATTACATTTCTATCATCACCCTTTGATAACCCCAATTTCCTACTCTTGCAGGCATGCAACTACTCGCAGTTATTTCTTAACATCTCCTTAAACAAAAAACATTTGCAAGTTGCATAACCATAAAAAAAACCTTGAAAGCACAGACTCTGTCTGCTATCAATTTGAAAAGAAAAAATAATAAAGACTTTGGAGCTTTTCTGGTTTTAAAGCAAGGTTTTGCTAGTTTAAGTTACTTAGGCCTGCTTTGTCTTTGCTGGAGTTGTTCTGCCCCTTCCTTTCATTCACACATTTTAATCTAGTGGTTATTTGACTGTCATTCCCTGAGGACTGGCACAGAACCCAGCTGTCACAGACACATTTTCTGAAAAATCCTTTCCTTAGGATTTTTCCTCCTGAGAAGCTGGGAGGCCTCAGGAACAAAATGTAAACAGTGATTATCTGCTGCTGTGGAATGCAACAGGTGCATCTGTGATTGGCCCATGTTGGATGTTTGTAATTAATGGCCAATTACAGCCTGGCTGGCTTGGAGAGAGTCCGAGACAGAGCCTTTGTTATCATTCTTTGGGAATTCTATTCTTAGCTTAGCTAGCCTTCTGTGATGAAACCTTTTAGTCTATTCTTTTAGTATAGTTTTAATGTAATATATATCATAAAAAAATTAATCAAGGCTTCTGAAACATGGAGTCAGATCCTCATCTCTTCCCTCATCCTAAGACCCCTGTGAACACCATCACAGGTCACTGGTCCAACCTCCCCGCTCAAACAGGGTCATCCTAAAGCACATTGTACAGGATTGCACCCAAACATTTCTGGAATATCTCCAGTGGGAATATCTCTCCAGCCTCTCTGGGCAAGCTGTTCCAGTGCAGTCACCCACACAGTAAAACAGTTCTTCCTCAGGTGGAACTTGCTGTGCATCAGTTTCTGCCCATTTCCTCCTGTTCCATTGCCTTGCACCACTGAGCAGAGCCTGATGCATCCTCTTGGCCTTTCAGATTCTCATAGACACTGGTGAGGTCCCTCTCAGTCACCATTCCTTAAGTCAGCCCTACTCCCTCAGCCTTTCTTCATAAGTGAGTTTTCCAGTCCCTCCATCACCTTCCATCTTTGCTGGATCTGCTGCAGGAGCCCCACGTCTTTCTTGGAGTGAGTATCCCAGAGCTGACCCCTTAATTGTTGAACTGCCTCAACATGCTGTGCTTTCCAAATACTCACAGGGTGATTTTTGCTTGGAAGAAACAACATCAAAATTCTGTTTTGCTCTAGGGCTGAACATGAATCTCGTGGCTCAGGTCTGTCACAGGCAGCGGGGAGGAGATGCCCACCACCATGACGTGTCCTGCTCGTACAAAACATGGCCTTGTTTTTCATCAGAACAAATTGTTTTGCTCATGTCCTGTTTAACTGAAGGAAACACTTGATTTTAATAGGATTTAGATGTGTGTTTAAGCACTTTGAACTGAGTTTTAAAAACAGTATCTGTACCCGATCTCAGATGCTTCTAGTCAGTCTGCTGCCTGCTTGTCTTCAGCATCTGCTGCAAGGGATAATGAATGCTATTAAAATAAAGCTTTAGGGAAAAAAGAAAGAAATAAAAAAAGAAAAAAAAGTGAATTTTTTTGTCTTTTTACAACACTTCTAAAGTGTAGAAAGGGGAAATTTAAAATATATGTTGAACCAAGAGGGCTGAGTACTGATCTGAAGAGTTTTGTGAGGTACACTAAGGATCTGATATCTCAAATGTCTTGTCAGAGTCCATGATCAAGGAAGGTCAGTTTTACTGTGAAAGATAGAGACACAAGATGTTTGCAAGAATCATTTCAAGAGGGTTGGTGCAGAGAGGAGGGTAGAAAACTTCCAAAAGTTGAACTTCAGAATAAACAGCTACAGTCCAAAGGGAAATGTGAATTTCCCTGTGGCTTTTTTAGATTGGGCTGCTTCTTCCAGTAATATTCACCCGGATCAAGAGCTGATTCAACTGAAAATTACTCATAAGTAGTTGTTGTTGTTGTTGTTTTAACTGACCATTGTTAGAAAAACTTTTTTTTTTTTTGCTATTAAAAAAAGAAAAGTAATATTTAGCAATAAAAAATGATAATAAAGTGGATTTAGAAATTTAAAATGCAAAATCTCTGGAAATATTCAACCTTAAAGGTAGGACTTTGAAAGATAAGAGGTTTAGGCCAAATCTGGTTTATCTTTCCAAGTGGAATATCCTTAGGTCTTTTTAAAAACCACGGAGCTTTCCTTCCTCTTGCACTGCACTGATGTACAAAAAAGACCATGTTGTGACTCGGAGAAAATAATTTCTGTTAAACAAGATCATTAACTATAATGTTTCATAGAAAATGGTCTTCCTAAAGTGTTGTTCTAGCAGTGCAGTATTTGTTATGCCCTTCATTAATTTGTTAACATTAATTCTAATGACTGAATTTGTTCTTTAATTTAATAACAGTATTAATGGAAGGGGGAGAGAGATGCATTTTCAAATAATTTGTATAAATCAACGCAAAAGATTATTTGAGATATTAGGTATAGATCCAAGAAAAGAATTCTATTTAAAAATGTATTTCTCACACTATTTTCCATTATTTTAATGGAAAATACCAAATGAATGCTAAAATAAAGCAAATGTGATTTTGCTGCCAAAGCTGAAGTTTTACTGTTTTGTATTAACATATACAAAACTGGTAAAAATATGTTAAAAGAAACATCTGCTATCATAATTCATGATTAATAGTAGCCTCTATCTTCAGTCATGAGTATTCCTCACTATGTACATAGTGAAACTTGATAGAGATTGTCATTGGAAATAGGCTGGAAACTGAAATAACTTCAGAAAAGGAAAATGTCAATATCTTTCTTTATAAACAGAATGTGATAGCCATCAAAGAGGCAAAAACAGATGAAAAAGGAGAATAGGTTGTGTGTAAGTTACAAGAAACATGCAAATACTAAACAAGTCAGCTGCCCACATCTGAACTATGGAGAATCTTGGATGCTTCTCTTTACATTGGATGTCTGAGCACCCACTGAGGTTTGCCCTGGGATGTCCTTGAGCAATGGTCAAGCATCCAGCCAGAACCAAACGAGTTCATCCATGTAACTCTAGGGAGCACTGCAGTGCTGGAAATCTGACAAAAGAGAACCTAAAGATGAGGTTCTGGCAGTTGAAAGTTGTTTGAGTGTCCATGAATCTTTAAACAAGAACAGCAGTCATTAAAATTAAAACATAAAGTCCTAAACTGAGTTATGACATTTTGCTACTTTGCATTTCCTTGTTCTCTTAAAATAATGTGCTGTAATGTTTATTACAATATCCTGCTTTTTTTACTTCTTTCTTTTGCCCCACTAGCTCTATGCTAGTATTGACAGTGAGGAAGAATGGGGGATGATACGTGCTCAGGTACAGTTTTCAAAGTTGATGGGGAGGTTTGTTGCTTTGTTGTCTTCAAATTTATTTTAAGAGATCTTAAAGGTGGCCTTAAAAATGTTTTTGGTTTACTAATCTGGGAAATATGCTGCTACTAAACTTCAAAGTAAAATACCAGACATTATATATGTAATTCCTAATATTTGTTATACTCGGGCCCATTTGCTGGGACAAAAATTAAGGGGAAAAATTACTAAGCGCTACAGCCCATAGTTACTGAAACAATACAAATTGTAATTTTGTGAATTGATTTACCTGTTTTTCACGTCTGAATTTTGATTCTATATATGCTCTGTTTCTTTTGAATGTGGCAACTAAATACATTCCAAATACTTTGCACAAACTCTTTCATATTCCCTTAGGTCTGATGGTGGTCAGGGTGGCTTAGTGACCTATGACTGGCTTTATTTCAATCTCAGAAACATAGAATATCATGTCCAAAGAAGACCTCTAGGATTATCTGGTCCAGCTCCTTCTCCTTCTTCTTCTACTTCTTCTCTCCTTTCCTTTCCTTTCCTTTCCTTTCCTTTCCTTTCCTTTCCTTTCCTTTCCTTTCCTTTCCTTTCCT
>JAWWMS010000001.1:110956351-110968617 GCA_035048045.1 Chlorospingus semifuscus | reverse complement strand
GAGCTGCCTGACAGACTTTGGGAGGGGCCAGGGCTGGCTGATGCAACCCCAGGGGTACAAAACACTGAGCATCCATCTTGAAGGGAACTGGCCATGTGGTGTGCATGAGGGGCAGTTCCCAGCACTGCAGCTTTTTCCTTATGTAGTCCTTTGTTGTATTTTTGTTAAGGTTTAATAAACTATTTTAAATTTTCAAAGTGAGCAGTTGTTTCTCACACTTATCAGCACTGTTTCCTTCCCCTGATATTCATTAATATTCCTAATTGCTGGCAGCATGGAGAGCTTCCAGGATAAAAGGGTGCTGTTTTTCACTGTCTTCTTAAATAGATCCTAGGTAGCCTTCAGCTGTTGCAGAAGTGACTGGTGGCTTAAAATGTTATCACTCTCAAGGTGTTTGTCATCACCCCCTTGGCAGAGCCTGCCACTTCCAAAGCCCAACCCTGAGGACAGTGCCAGAGCTCCTTAATCTGCTCTAGGTGAAGCCAGCAGTGAGCTCCAACCTGTGGAAACCTGTGGATGCACACATCCTTTCTAGATCCAGCTGTGCTGGCTGATGGTGATTTCTGGTGATTTTCCCTGGATATTTACAGCTTTGTGTCTGGGCTGAGGTGCCTCCCTGTCACTGTGATATTTTCTGAAAAATCCTCTTTGTTTGGGATTTTCATCTGGGAAGCTGAGAGGCCTCAAAAAGAATGAAAGCAATAATTATCTGATTGCTTAGGAATGTAGTCTAGAAGTCGTTTACCAACAACTAAAGCATCTTTGATTGGTTCCATGTGAATGGTTTTTAATTAATGACCAATCACCATCAGCTGTGTCGGACTCTAAGGAGTCAGTCATGAGTTTTTATTATTCATTCTTGTTTAGCTTTCTGATGTATCCTTTCTCTTTCTTTAGTATAGTTTTATAATATAATATAATAGTATAGTATATAATAGTATATAATAGTGTATAATATAATAGTATATAATATAGTATATAAACTATATATAGTGTATAATGTAGTGTATATTATATACTATATAGAATATACAGTATATAATATAGTATATATAATGTAATAATATATAATATCATATCAGCCTTCTAAGATCATAGAGACAAATTCTCATCTCTCACCTCATCCTGAGAACCTCACAACACCACACATCCCTCAACACAGCTTCAGGTGCAGACAGCAACTATTGCCTCAGGTGAGCCTTGGGGTTAGGCAGGAAATGACATGCAGGGACAGGACAAGGGGGAATGGCTTTGAGCTGAAGGAGGATAGATTTGTACTGGATAATAGGAATAAATCTCTTATTGTGAGGGTGGTGAGGCCCTTCTGCCCAGAGAAGTTGTGGGTGCTCCATTCCCAGAATTGTTCAAGGCCAGCTCTGAGCAACCTGGTCTGGTGGAAGGTGTCCCTGACAACGGCAGGAGGGTGGAATGGGACAACCCCCATTGTCCCTTCCAACCCAAACCACTCTGTGATTCCATGAAAGCCCCGGCAGTCCTGCCTCCAGCCTTACCTTGCACTCTGGGCACTTCTCCTTCAGCTTCCTGGCCACACCAGTGATGGTCCCTCCCGTGCCAGACCCAATCACCACCATGTGCACCTTGCCTGCAGACCAGGGGGCAGAGAGGTTTGCAAGGGCTCAGCACAGCCCCAGCAGGATCTCCCCTTTACCCAGAGCCCTGTGTCCCCCAGGACCCCTGTGAGCAGAGGCCAGGCTGTGCTGGTGTCACAGCCTGGTCCTGTGCAGAAGCTCAGATGGTGTTGCAGGAGCTGAGCACAGCTGATCCTGCCTCACTGCAGGGAGCTGAAGGTGACCCCCAGATCTCCCACTGCAGCTCTCCATGATTTCTGCATCTTTGGCATCTACTGAGCAGAGGGAACGACATGAAGATGTGTCAGGGCAGGTTTAGGTTGGATATTAGGGAAAGGTTCTTCCCTAGAGGGTGGCTGGGCACTGAACAGACTCCCCAGGGCAGTGGTCACAGCACCAGCCTGGCAGAGCTCAAGGAGTGTTTGGACAATGCTCTCAAGCACATGGTGTGACTTTTTAGGTGTGCAGGACCACAAGATAGACTTTGATAATCCTTGTGAGTCCTCTCCAACTCAGGATATTCTGTGATTCTGTGGCTTAAAGGGGAGGGAATATCTCAGCACATCCACCCCTTTCAAACCACAGCATATCAAAGTCACACATGAATATCACTGACAGGCACAACCTCCAGCCTGTGCTGGCATCCACAGTGGAGGCAGGGCTGAGCTCTGCCCTGGCACCTGCCTCACCAGATGCTGCCCCACTGGCATGGCTGAAATTACACAGATTTAGGGCTGGAAGGAGCAGAATTGGAGTCTGGCCTTCAAAACCTGATGCTGCAGCTGCACTGGGAAAGGGGGACCTGCAACCCACAGCTGGCAGCCAGCTGGAGCAAACCCTGACACTGTAGAGGAGGCAAGGCTGGGACTCTCTTGTTGCCATTGATACCTGACTGCTTTACAGCTCTGATAACAGCTCTCCAGTTAAAATCCCCAAGTCCTGGTCATGCTTTACAGTGCTCCCAGAACTGGCAATAAATGTCACTTCTATCTGCACAAACATGGACTGGGACAGCCCTTTATCCTTCCCCAGCCCTCACTTCCAATGGCACTCGTTTGGGAGGTTTTGATTTGCAAATGAGAGTGCTGGATCAGACCATGCCCTGGTGAATTTATATTCCCCTCCAAGGCCTCATGGGACCTCTTGTGCTCCTAGCTGGCAGGTCACTGTGGCCACCAAGAGGCATGTTCTGTCTCCTTTAGGTACAACCTGAGTTCCTTAAGCCTCTGGTGTCCTCCCCCAGGTTTTGCAATGGGAGGGGAGAGCTGGGAAGTCCTGCAGGATCTGGAGGGTATTAGGAGAGGTTGCTACACTCTGTATGTCAGTGTTATTAAGATAATACTGCCTGCCCCCCTCCAGAGACCCTTTGGGCTGTTTCTAGACATTCAGGCCAATAAATGATGTAAATTAAGCCTCTCAGAGAGGGTTGCAGCCCTGTGCACAGACAGTACCTTCACACTGCTCCAGGATCTCCTCGGCCGTGGTGTCGTAGTGAGCCAGGGGGTTGCTGGGGTTTCTGTACTGTTTATTCCAGCAGAGAACAGCAGGGTTGCCAAGGGAAGAGCAGGTCAAACACCAAACCAGCAACAGCTCCTGACAGAGCTGTACCCAAAGCATGCAGCTGCCCAGGGGAAACCCACCCCACCAGGACAAGTCACTGGTGTTCCTCCTGTTTGGCACTTTGGGACAGATTTCCAAACCCACTTGGGAGGTTAAGTGTGCCCACAAACACTCACTGTCCAGCACTTGGTGCCCCTTAGGTGTGGGGATGGTTCAGAGGCTGGAGAAGCTGTCCAGATCATCAATCAGCTCTCATGCACAGAGGGATTTTGCAGCACTGATATTTGTGCACCACATGTTCACACCCATGGACCAAAAAATGAGCTGAAAAACTCATCCAGTCTTTGAGCTACTTTTTTTCTCAGAAGGAAGGAGCTTGCCTGACTTTTCTGCACTCCAGGGGCTCCTCACTCAGGGGTCAAACCAAGTGCCCTCCTCGGTCTCAAGTGGACCAAGTTCCCTGCAGGAACCTCTGGCATGAGTCACCAGGGTTTGCCCTTTACAGCACGAGGTTTCTTTTTGAAGCTGCTAGCCAGGCTTAAAAAGTGGGGGTTTTTTTCAGGTCAAAGTTAAATCTGAAGCAATTTGAGGAGTCTGAATTGTGCAATAAAACCCAGCCTCACCCACATCCAGGCTTTGGCAGAAGTGTTGCAGGTTTGGAAGTGCCCCTTATTTTGTTTCTGTCCCCCTGAGCTTTGCAGAGGGGCGATTAAATTTCAAATGCCACAAAACACTGACGAAATCTGCCAGTTCAAATGGAGCCCCCAAACACAGGCACACTTGGAGAGCACCCTATAATCCCTCTTGGGAAAGGCAGCCAGTGGAGGGATGGCCTTTACCTGGTCCAGGATGTGAGAGTTTGGGATTTGACTTTTCAGCTTCCAGGCCACGCGGACGTTGGACTCGGGGGCATCAAAGCGAGTGCACGGCGTCCTGACGATTTCAGCACCCAGGGCCTTCAGGATATCGACCTTTGGGATGAGAAGAGGAGCTGCACACAGCTGATCCCACTCAGGGATGGTAACCTGAGCCTGCAGGCCCAGGGCAGTGCCAGATGCCAGAGCAGCTTTGCATGTGGGAGGCATTTATCATGTGGAGATACAATGTCCAGTTCTGGGCTCTGCTGTCTCTGACAAGCTCCAGCAGCCCAGGGCCTCCTGCCCAAAGCTGGCACGTGGATTTGAGCCTGGCTTCGTGCCCTGTCCTACTTGGAGGCAGGATGGGGACAGGGTGGAGGGAGGTGACAGTGTGCTGCTCCTTGGGGCCAGAGGAAAAGGGCAGAGGGAGCTGGACAAGGAAAGGGTCTCCTGTGTGCTGGGCCTGGAGCCCCAGCATGCAAAGGGGAGATAAAAAAGCTGTTTTTGCCCTAAGCACCTTCTCTTGTCTCACCAAAATCAGGGAAGGAGCAATCAGACCCTGGGAGATGGGGCTGTCAGTGGGACAGGGGAGTGTTGGGACACCTGGAGATGAAGCCCATGGCAGCTGGAGGTGGCATCTGGCCCAGACTGAGCTTGGGTGAGATTTGGGTTGAATTGAGAGTGACACTTTGGAGAAGGGCTCAGTCCTGAGCCAGTCAGGGTGCATGTCTGGCTGCACTGGCAGGAGTTCAGCTGAGCTGCCTGTGAGGCTCTTGGCTCACCAGTGAGGGATTTCTGCCATCTCCAGGATGCTGTGTTCACCTGACCATCAGCTCTCGTGCAAGTGACTTGAGACACCGCCCTGAGAAACAGCTCAGGCAACTCTGAGTGTCTCCAGGGGAAAGAAAACCATAAACACACAGAGAGGCCAAGTGACCTGTCAGATGTCAGGGGGACAGTGTGTAGGGCTAGCAGGGGAGCCCTGCCTGCCTCTCCCGCTGTGCTTCACATGCAGCAGAGCCTGCTCTGTCCCCTGCACCCACACACTGGGTTTTGCTATCTCACCATCCCAGCTGCACTTCTGACACCAGACAGCCACCAGGCCACCACAGGCTGCTTTTTTCCCCTCAAGAGGCAAAGTTCTGAATAGCAGCTGTGGCAGTGGGTGGTTGGCTTGTAAAGGGCTCCAGGGAGGGAGAGGCAGAGGGAGGAAAAGGAAAAGGAAAAGGAAAAGGAAAAGGAAAAGGAAAAGGAAAAGGAAAAGGAAAAGGAAAAGGAAAAGAATGTTCCCTGGCTGTGGGGTAAAACCATAGAGAGCTCTGACCTTCTCCATGCTCATTTTCTCTGGCAGGACGATGATGCAGCGGTAACCCTTGAGTGCAGCCACCAGTGCCAGCCCGATCCCTGCGGGGTGGGAAGCACAGGGAAGTGTTTGGCACCACCAGAATTTGGCAATTTGGCAAGAGCAGCCCTGCCCACGCTCCTCTCCCCTGGATGGAACCATGGAGGGGTCACTGCCCAGCCACAGGTGAGGGCATCCTCCACGAGCCCCCTGGGATGTGCTGGGAGCACCAGGGAGGGTGGGAGGATGTGCTGACAGGCAAGTGGAGCTGCAGCATCACTCCTGCTCCCAGGAGCTCCTCATTTTCACTGAGAGGATGGGGAGAGCTTTTCTCCCCCCACTGAGGCTCAGCCACCTTCCTGTGGGTTTGGAAACTCAGCAGAGAGGTGATTTTCCTTCCCCTCCCCTCAGTTGTGGGGGACAGACAGACAGACAGGACTCTGCATGTCACTCCATGGCACCTCTGCTCCAGTTTCACTGGGGTGATGGATGGAGCCAGCTACTCCCAGCCAGAGCAGGAAGGTGAGGCAGCAGGAAGGAGCAGCCTGTCCCTGCCAGGGGCTGCAGGGAACCTGGTGCCATTCCAGCTGCCCCAGGCACAGAGAGCCAGTGTCATCCATGTGGGACACAGCTCTGGGGGAGCACAGACCCCCCTGGCTCCACGGCTGGGGTGACACAGTGTGGTGGGGTGACAAGTGACACCAACAAGGGCAAAAATTCACAGGAATTCTCTTCCAACCCATCAGGGAATGGTCCCTGGGAAGCTCTGAGAATTCAAAAGCTTCCCAGCCTGAAAACACCCAGGGTTGCCCCAGCTCTTGATGCTGTCTGCCTTGGTACAAGGAGACCTTCCAGGCACACCTGTGCAGGTGTGGGACCCTCACAGGACCCTCAGGAATTTCAGCAAGGAGGCACCTCAGCATCCCAGGAAGCCCTTGGCCACCAGGAGGGCAGCTGAGGGGAGGATGGAGCCAGAGCCCACCTTGTGACCCCAAATGCAAATCCCTGCTCCTCAGAAATTGCCCCCTGCCCAGTTCCCAGGCAGAGGGAGCATCCCTGCCCTTCCCACCTGTGTTTCCTGAAGTGGGTTCAATCAGGGTGTCTCCTGGTTTGATAATCCCAGCTCTCTCTGCATCCTCCACCATCCTGAGGCTGATCCGGTCCTTCACGCTGCCCCCAGCATTGAAGTACTCACACTTGGCCACTGGAAAGGGAAACAAAGGGGAGACTCCATCAGGCACCACCTCCCCAGGCCTCACTGCAGTTTTGGGACACCTCTTCCCCCTCTGCAGGACTGTCCTTTGCTCAGGGGAATGCATCCACCACCTGCTTGTCTGGGATTATCCATCAGCACAGAGTCCTTTTTCTCCCATGTTTCCTTCACCCTGGACGGGTTTGAAGTAAACCTGGACAGCCCAGGATGGGTTTGAAATCAGCTGGGCATGGTCACTGCAAGGTGGAAGGTCCCACAAAGGCACAGCACTCCTTGAGGACTCTTGTGTGGGCAAGGGTTAGCAAAGTCTCACTGTCTATCCTGGGGCATTGAGGTTTTTAACAGATATCTATCTAAAAAAGCTCCCCTTTTGCAGTGATCTGTAGTCCTGACTGAGGTGCCATAAAAAATCCCAAATAACAGAAAGAACATTTTCAAGTGTCAGGCCAAATTACAGAGCATTTTTCACTGAGCTAGCAACAAACTGAGTAAGTTTCCAAGGCACCTTCAGAATGCAATGCAAGGCACACCTCAGTCCTGACTGGGGCCTCCACACCACAGCATTCTTCTCACCAAGCCTTTGATGCACATCTGCAGCTGAACTGGTGCTACTGAGCTCTGTTTTATGGACAGCAAGGAGAAATGGGGATTTCCAGGGGTGTTTTTCCCTTCGCCTTGGCAGAGACAACGACCTGAGGCTGAGAAACCAGCCCTGTACCTGAGCAGCCTGAACAGGAAAGGAAATCTCGTGCTCATCATTACATTTTATAATGCAAAGTGCCACAACTCCAGCTGCACGAGGGTCCCTGGGGGCACAGAAAACACCAGGCAATCCCATCCAGCTGTGGCTGCTTCCTTTCATTCCTGTGTTTGCTGGGAAGGGGCTCTGTGCTGACACAGGACCGAGGAACTGCTCTGCCTGTTCTGCTCTGCTTCGCCTCCTGTGCCAGGGGAGGGAGACACCATCCCAGAAAATGGGATCTGCCTGCTTTTCCCAGCACCTAAAGCACCAGCCAGACATCCTGCAAGGGACAGGCTGCTCCAGAGGTGCACCAGGCACTGCACATCTGTCCTCCCACCTCCAGCAGCTCCCTCCATGGTGTCCTGGTGTCCCCTCAGCTCTCACTGTGGGCAAGTTAAGGCTGTGCAGTGTGGAATAGCAAGCCATGACTAAGAGCTGGGATCTTAGGGGAAAACCATCCTTGCTTTTCCAGTGTGGAGGTTGCAGGGCTGGTGGCCCAAGGATCCCAGATGCTGAGAACGGATCAGGTGGGAAAGCCCAGGGTGCTTTCCCTGTGTCTGTGTGCTCAGTGGGGTCTGGCTGCCCTTATAGTTATTCATAGTTATTTAATTTAATCATGGTTATTTCATAAATAACTCTGTGGTTCCCAGCTGCCACACAGTACTGCAGGGCTCTGTTGTGCCATTGCATTGAGGATGAGTGCTCAGCAAGTCTCTTCTTACTGAGCTGTGTGACACTCCAGGCAGTCTCTGCCTCTCAGAATTTGCATTTCTGCCCAATTTGGACCAAATTAATTATCAGGGTTAGGAGTTATAGGAAAAGAGACTGAAAAGTCCACATGCACAGATCTGAGTTTATCACCCTTGTGACTGTAGGGGACCAGCCTAAAGCCAAGCCTTACATGAGACAGCACCAGCAAACATCTCCTTAGGCAGAGGACTTAGATCCATCCCCAAATTTGGGCCAGCTCTGCTCTGAGCTTATGCTGCTGTTATCTGGCAGGAGAGATGCCTCACCTGCTCATTGCTGCTTGAAACCTCCTGTTTGGCCCATGGAATTACTGCCTAACAAACAGGAGGGCCCAACATGAGCCACATCTGCCCCTCCCCATCTCTGTTCCTCCAGCACCCCTCACCCTCACCTCAAGGCATGCAAAAACCTGCTGGCAAGGGGACACTCACAGAGCTCACACTTGAGCCCATAGGACTTCCCAATCTTGTTGATTTGGACCATTGGGGTGCAGCCAATTTTCTTGAGGATATTGGGCAAGATCTTCTTTTCTTCTGTCCTGAAATAATGCAGGGAAAAACAAAAAAAAAAAACAAAAAAAAAAGTCAAATCAAAGCTATTGTTGTGCAACATGAACCAAGAGAAAATCTGAGTGAGGTTTCAGCAACTTTATCAAGGCCACCAAAACACAGCCCAGCTCCAAGAGAAGTAGTCCCCATCAACAATTAGTGGCACCAGGAGTTAGTTACAGTTCTGCCTCATGAGTTATTGGGTTTTTTACATAAAAAGTAAACTAATTAATTTTCAGGGTTGTTCTGAAATGCCTTGCTCTGCAAAACCCTAGGCCAGATCTTTAATGAGTGAGAAGAGCCTTAGGATTTTATGCTGTGGGTGAGAAAACCAGGAGACACAGCATGAGGCTCCTCCTCCCCATCCTGCCCAGCCCCATCTCTGCTCCCCACATTTCCAGCTGCCTCTGGGCCAAGTGCTGCTGCCCAGGACTGCCAAATTAGCAAGGATGGCTCCATCAGAGAAGCCCAAACCTCAGAGGGTTCTGGGGGGTGTTTTGCAAACAGTTGAACCCAGCTCTGTGATCAGTGAGATTCAGCTGCCCAGATTTGCTCCAGCAGGAGTCAAAAACCACAGCAAGAGCAACCTGAAAAAAACCTGTTTGCCCAAGGCACCTTGCCAGGGAACTCACACCCCTGAGCTCTGTCACAGATTGACAGGGGCTGTGTTTGTTTGGGCCACATCCTGGTCTCATGAAAATATATTCTCCCCAGTGGCTGCTGTGAGATGTGACCAGGAATAGAGCAAAGCAGGCTCAAGCTTAGAAATAAAGAAAAACACTTTATTAACCTACAACTAGATGTAAAAACAAACACACACACAACTCAGAATGAAAACCTTCCAAAACATTCCTCCTCCTCCCACCCAATTTCCAACACAGCACAGTGAGACAAAACCTTGGATTCTGCAGGTGTGATACAAACACCTCCTGCCCTGCAGGAGTGCAGGGGTTTAGTGAAGGCCTTTCCTACCAGGAGGCTCCAGGTTCCCTGCATCCCTAGCCCAGAAATGATGGGATGTGCTGTTACCCTTCCCTCTGTGGGAAGGGTTTGCAGAGACATCTCAGGCTCCACTGAGTGCTGCCAAATGTGAGGCAACACCACAATAAATGAACTTCCCCCACAGCTGCTCCAAAAGCCACTTTTGAAATGCTCAGGGATTTATTTCAGTGGGGCTGAGCCTTGGCTCCTTCAGGTAAGGTTTAACTGAGCCTGGCTCTCTTGAGGGTGACCTGAGTTCCTGCATTGCACATCTGGATTGCATCCTGCAGGTGCTGATGTCAGCTCAGGACAGCAGACAAGGATGGTTTTCCCCTAAGATTCCAGCTTTTAGTCATGGCTTGCTATTCCTTGAGATGTCCAGGGGAAAACCAGTCCTGGCAAAGCAAAGGATTCCTGCTGAGGTTATGCAGAACCAGCTCGAGGGGTGGCAGAACTAGTCTACCTCTGTATCTCTCAAAAGAATTTAAATATTTAATGTGCTTAATTAAAATAACAACCTCTGTCCTCCCTCTGCTTCTACTCTCAAAAGTCAGTCAGATTCCATCTGGGAATCTTAGGAAGTCCAGACACTTTTGCTCCATCTGTGGCTTACCCAGAGCCGGGAAACCAAAGCACCTCTCCCTCCATGCCCTGCTGCAGAGCTGTGACATGTCCCAGTGTGTTTTTTTCCCTGCCACACAGGGGGTTGTGGTTCAGCTCCTGCCCCAGCAGGGCTGTGTGGGCCCCCTCAGCCAGACTCCATTCCCAGAGCAGCGTTTGGGAAATGTGTCCCCATCTCCTGTCTGGGGGTGGGATGGGCCCAGCCACTGGCACCACCATGGCACCCTGATGCTAAATTGTTTACAAAAATATAATTTTATCCTGCTCAGAATGATAATTGAGTGGAAAAAAAAAATCATTTTGACTGAAACTGATTCTCTCCTCGGGCACCAGCTGCAGGGGTGGCACTGAGCCATGCACAGCTTGCTGGATCAGCTCCAAGGCTCTGCATTCCATCCATTCCTCCCTCCTGCATGGGCCAGACCCAGAGGCTGCTCTGGGCTACCCACATGCTGGTGGCTGTGCCCTGGCCTTGTCCTGCCTGGCACATGGTCAGTGCTGCACCTCCCATGGCCTCCTCCTGGAGCTGCATTCCAGGAGTTTTACTCCACTGGCTGGAGCTGGATCCCTGTTTCACATCTCTGCACTGTAGGACGTGTCTGCAGTTCCTCTGACATTTATGGGAGAGCCTTATCTTTAGTAGCTTGTCTGTGTCTGGTTTGCAGGGTCATTAAAGCACCTCTTGTCAGGACTAGTCTGGGCCCTCACGTCACCCTGGGAGGGAACCTGCTGCTTTGAGGGCAACAACAGCTCAGAGCAAGAACTTTTCTCTGCACTGGGGCCATTTGCTGCTGATATAAAAGCCAGGCCCTGGTAATCCATTTTTGTGAAAGCCTCTCAGCCATCTAAAATAAGATGCCCCCAAACAAGGAGATGCTGTGGAAAACACAGAGCCTGAGACTCGAGCCAGCCACATCTTTCTGCAGAATAAAAGGGAGTGAAAAAATCTTCTTGGAGAGGAGCTACTAATCTGGTTTTGCCATTTGGAATATAAACCATCATTAACACAATAGCTGGCTTCTGGCCATGACCATCCTGGTGTAACAACAACCTCCAGGAAAAGGTGCTGAGCTGCACCCTGAGGAAAGCAGCACGGAGGAATTACTTACAAGGGAACACAGGAGTGTGGAGACTTGCTGGCAGGAGTTGTGGCTGTCCATGTGCACTTACTGGGCAAATTGGGAAGGATCCAGGTGCTGTCCTGACCATTGGCACCCCCGCCATTCACCAGGGGGCACTTCTTACCCAGCTCCTGTGGGGCGGAAACAGAGGCCACATGTCACTGCCACATTTTCTGAAAAATCCCTTTGCTAGGCTTTCTTCTCCTGGGAAGCTGGGAAGCTTCAGCTTCTCCATATTTTGCTGCTTTGCAATGTGATTTGGAGAATTGTTTACCCAGCATGTGAATTGTTTTTAATTAATGGCCAATCACAGCCAGGTGTGTTGGGCTCTCTGAGTCTGTCAGCAGATTTTATTATTCATTCTTTTCTAGCCTTCTGTCTGTCTCTTTTCTCTTTCTTTAGTATAGTTTTAGTATATCCTTTTCATAATATAATAAATATCATATCATAATAAATCAGCCTTCTGAGAACTTAGAGTGAATTCTCATCTGTCACCTCGTCCTGGGGACCCTCACAACACTGCAGCAATTAATAACTACAGTCACATAGACAGCTGAGAGAAAAATAGCTGCAGAAGGGGAAAAAATGGCATTTGGGTGTGAAGGGAGGATGGCCAGGCTGCTTGGAGCATCCTGCTGGCATTGCAACCACATGGCTGTAGGTGGGTAAGGAGGTTGTAGGGGTGGAAGGAGGCTGGAAGGAGAGGAACAGATGAAAGGATGTTGTAGTGAGGTGAGTGTCAGTCCCTTCTCCCAGGGAGCAAGTGGTGTGACAAGAGGAAACGGACTCAAGTTGTCCCAGGGGAGATTATACATTAGAAAAAAAAGTAGATTATAGATTAAGAAAAAAATTTCATGAAAGGGTTTGTAGAGGGATAGAATATAAGTAAATAAAGGTAGTATAGAAAGTAATCTTACCCCCTAAAGAGTTGCAGCTGGGTTA
>JAWWMS010000001.1:110942689-110956251 GCA_035048045.1 Chlorospingus semifuscus | reverse complement strand
CCCTGCCCGTCCCGTCCCGTCCCGGCCCGTCCCTTCCCGTCCCTTCCCTTCCCTTCCCTTCCCTTCCCTTCCCGAGTCCCTGCAGTCTCAGAGAGGAAAAGTTTTCAGGAAGCACTTCCCAAAGAATAGGCAGGGCCAGTACAGCCAGCATGTATCAATGCAATCACAAACATTTTGCAAATCATTTTACACCTTATATTGTGGAGGAAAACTACATAGAGAGACTAAGTCAAGTCTTAGCAGAATCACTGTAGTTTTCACCAAGCCCAGACTGGACAGAGCAAGTCTTTGGTGTCCTACATAGAGGGCTGTAATCAGCTTGATTTTTGTATTTTTTTTTTTTTTTGGTGTCCTGCTTGTACTGGGGCTGCGATCAGTTCTTTATCTGCTTGTTTTTAATTTTTTTTTAAATTATTCCCTTACCAGTGTTTCCAAGGGCCACCCCCGCTGAGGTTACATGAAATGCCCTAAGGCATTTCAGCTGCTGCTGGGTAAAGCAGAGCACTGCAGGGACTGCAGCGTAGGAGCTGCTGAGCCCTGGGGAGGGAACAGGTAAGGCTACAACCCCCTCATGTCTTCAGCAAGTCAAGTATGGGTGAGACTCCCTTGCCCCAGCATCCCCCTCCTGCAGCACACACTGACTGGACGCATACAAAGCTCCCAGTACTGTTTGAGTCATTGTACCATGGGGCTTTCTATGTCAGATG
Source organism: Chlorospingus semifuscus (assembly GCA_035048045.1). Lineage (NCBI taxonomy): Eukaryota > Metazoa > Chordata > Aves > Passeriformes > Passerellidae > Chlorospingus > Chlorospingus semifuscus. Next base: position 110,955,544 of record JAWWMS010000001.1, on the reverse strand, counting down.
ATGTTGCCAGAGGAGATATCTATTTTAACATTTTAAACATTGTTTTTTACAGCCTCACTTCTGCTAGTGCTGTGTTAACTCCCTGCAGGCTTTACAGAGGTGGCTTTGGGAAGCGTTGGTTCCTGTGTGAGTGGGGAGGAGGAGTGGAGCAAGGCAGATCTGCATCCTTTTACCTTTGCTGCAGAGCATCTGCACAGGCAAATGCTCATCTCGGCTGCAGAACAGAACCTAGTATCTAGCTGACATTAAGGTATCCATCAGACATGAAAACTGGAGGGCAAATGAGGCTTTTCCTCACTGATCGGGGGCAGAGACTTTTTTGTAATGCCCTGATCACCTCTCTCTGGATGCTCCCTTGTCCTCTGCTGGTGGCATTGAGGTCCGCCATTCCCCACCCTTGGCTGTCACAACATGTCTGCAACATGGGATACAGAAGATCTCCTTTGGCATGTCCCTGATTAATAGAATCCTAGAAACATTAAGGTTGGAAAACACCTTAAGTTCATCAAGTCCAGCTGTTAACCCAACACCACCATGTTCACCACTAAACCATGTCCCCAGCTGCCCCATCCACACACATCTGAGCACTTCCAGGAATGGTGATTTCACCGCTGCCCTAGGCAGCCTATTCCAATGCCTGACCACCCTTGCAGTAAAGAAATTTTTACTAATATTCCATCTAAACTTCCCCTGGTGCAACCTGAGGACATTTGCTTTTGCTCTGTCACTTGTTATATGACAGAAGAGCCTGAGCCCCACCTCACTACAACCTCCTTTCAGGGAGTTGTAGAGAGTGATAAGTTCCTGAGCCTCCTTTTCCCCAGGCTAAACCTCCAGTCCGCTCAGCCCCTTCTTGTAAAATTTGTGCTCCAGACCATCCCCAGCTCATTTCCCTTCTCTGGACTTACTCCAGCACCTCAATACTCTTTTTTTGTTAGGGGCTCAAAACTGAATCCAGGATTCAAGGTGTGACCTCATCAGCACTGAGTGCAGGGGACAGTCATTGTCCTCATCCTCTGTCTGGGGCATGTCCCCTTCCTGAGGGTGCTGGGAGGATTTGGAGCAACCTAAGTGCTGGATAAAGCCTGGCTGTTTGAGTGAGATCCCACATCTTGACAAGGGTTTCTCAGCAGGGCCAGGGGCAAGGAGCTGCCTTCATGGGCAGCAAGCATCTGAGCCAGGGGACATTGCTCACCAATCCACCTCTACCCACTGTGGATAGCCAGAGGGTAGGGTAAGGATAGGAGAGTCCCAGAAGAATCATTTTAAAAAGAAGAATGAGGTCACATTACTGTGGATGAGATCAAGGAATAAAATAAGCATGTAGGGCACAAAGGTTTCCGTGCTAAATGAATTACAACCAGTGTGGAGTGTTAGGATACAAGAAGAAAGGTGCTATAAATACAGTAAAGTAAGAAAAAGACAGCAGCAGGCATCAGCCCATTACCTAATGAGAAACAGGAGTGGCACAGATGACCTAGAGAAGGCAAACGTATTTAATGTTGTTTGCTTCACTTTTCTCCAACAAAAACCTCCAAATGTTCACAGTGGTGTAAAACTGGCAAGACATGAGACAGAAGAGAAAAAGAACAGAAAGGGACACTGTGATTAAACTGAATATATTCACCAGAGGGTACAAAGGAGAGATACCAGATGAGGGAGGGGATTCTGCTCCTCTTCTCTGGTGAAACCCCACCTGCAGAGCTGCGTCCAGCTCTGGGATCCCCAGCATAAGAAGGACATGGAGCTGCTGAAGTGAGTCCAGAAGAGGCCACGAGAATGCTCAGAGGGCTGTAGCACCTCTCCAGTGAAAATAGGCTGAAGGAGTTGGAGAAGAGAAGAGAGAAGGCTTCAGGGAGACCTTAGAGCAGCCTGCCAGTACCTAAAGGGCCACAAGAGAACTGAGGAGAGACTTTACAAGGGTTTGTGTGGATAGGACAAGGGAGAATGGCTTTAAATTGAAAGATGGTAGACACAGATTTAGTTTAGCTTTTAGCTAGGAAGAAATTCTTTCCTGTTAATGTGGTGAGGCACAGACTGCCCTGAGATGTCTTGGATGCTTCTTCCCTGAAGATACTCAGGGCCAGGTTGGGTGGGGCTTTTAACAACCTGGTGCAGTGAAAGGTGCTCCTGCTCAAAGCAGGGAGGTTGGAGTAATATTTAATGTCCCTTCCATCCCCAAAAATGTAGAGTAGTTTGCATCCCATACTACATGGGAGAACAATAAGATTTTGTCTGCTCTGACCATAAACTGTTTGGGTTTGCAAACAGGACCATCACAGGATATTTAAATGCCCCCAAGGATATTTAAATGCAATTAATAGGGATGGGAGTCCCCACACATGAGCTGCTGGATGCACTCATGTGAAGGATGTTATGGGATGCCTCCAGTCTGCCACTGTGAGCTGTACAGGGAAGGAGAGGAGGATGAGCCAGTTAGATTTACCTTGCTTTTGTGCATGGTAGGTGTTTCAAAACACCAGAAAAGTAAAAGAAGGCTGGGAGTCATGGATGACTTGGTGGGAGGGATTTTGCTGGCTGGTAAGCTTGGGTGAGATAAAAGCAGGGAGAGGGAGGTTTGTCAAGGCTTTGAAGACAAAGGAAAAGGAGATGTTTTTCAGGATTCTCACTTGCTAGTACTTCCATTGGTACCTACTAATCCTGCCATGAGCCTTCAATTTGCAGGTTAAAAAAAGTTCAAAACATTCTCAGGTTTTCCTTCCAAGGGCAGAGTGATTTTTGGGGATTATGCCACGGGAGATATACACCACAGAAAGACAAGAATCTGCCCAGTCAATCCTGAGTAGCATTAACGTGTACGTGACACCTTGTGCATGTGACAGCAAATATCAGTTTCATGTGTTGCAAAAGCTTTGGTGTATGATCAGAACCTGATGTATTCAGCTTATGGACTGGTGCTACTCTTCTATTTATGTGGTCTAAGAAAAGGAAAAGAGAGAGGCAAGTCTTCAGGGGCAGTGACCCTTTCTTTATTCAAACCTAACAGAAGGAGGGTTTTTACTTCCAAGAACTCATTTTTTCTTTCTTCTTGCCACACAATGAGGACTCTGAAAGAATAGGTCCTTCAAGCTAACAAGGTTGATCATCAAGGAAACTTCTGTGCTTTCTGAATCCTATGGCTGTGGAAAAGATTTAGTGCTTTACTGAACCAGCCTTTGGAAGCAGAAGTTATGAAAGCTCAATTTAAATTTTAAAGCTGGCTATACACAGACATTTCCTGCTCTTCCCCTAAACAACACAGCATGGACCTCTGCATGCCTCCATCTCCTGAAGAGCCAAATAATGCCCAGTATTTCCCATATGATTGCAGCAGATGCCTTCTGCAGCCAATAGTGGGCCCAAGGTTAATGTTTAACATTGAGGGGGGCAGAAATACAATGGCAGTGAATTATGGCCATGATGATGGTAGGTTAAAAGCAGTGCTGCTGCAGAGAGGCCCTGCTGGGAATGCTCTGCTGGGGGGGTGTTAAGTAGAACAACCTGCTGGAAAGGACAGCATGAAGAAATAGAAATAACTGCACACAGGAGCATGGGATGTGCTCCAGAGGAAAGAGCAGTGTGAGGGTAGAGCTGGGCTTTGAGTGATGTCAATGCGAAGGTTTTATGTCCACTTGTATTTTACATGTGTAACATGGTGGTGAGAGCAAGGCAAAAAGCTGTTTGGAGATCTCCTGGTCCATACTCTCCCGTCTCTGTGTGAGGTCTGCTGGTCCCTGCTTTCCCATCCCTGGGTAAGGTGGCTCTGCTGTGGCACTGTTGCACTTTGTCCTGTCTTGAAAATGTAGAGAATAGTGCTAAAAAACAGGTAAAAATACTTGTGTGACACTGTGTTCATCAAATTCAGCTCTTCCTAAGTTCCTTTATGGATCAGCTGCCTTCATGAAACCCTTGACAGAAAAGGTGAATCCAGAACACTGGAGTCATCTGCTTGGACACCAGTGGAAAAGCTACCAGGAGTCAAAATAAACTAATTTAGGAAGAGTGTAGTGGAGAACAGCTTCAAATAAGTTTTCTTTCTGTGCCCAGCCTAATTTCTTGCTGTCCAGGAGTGCCACTGCTGTGTGAATGACACAGCTGGGCTCTTGGTGCTTCTGCAAACAGCAGCCTGGTCATTGAGCACCTTTTGCTCAGCTACAGGAGCACAAATCAGAAACCTCTTGTTGTAGGGGAATAGAATATAGGTAAATAAAGGTAGTATAGAAAGTAATCTTACCCCCTAAAGAGTTGCAGCTGGGTTAATTATTAAGGATTAGGAGCAGGCCTGACGTTAACAGGCCACAGCTGTAGCCAATAAGAAGAGTGTTATAAAAGAGTGGATTGGTTGGTCAAGGGCAACTGGAGTCAGTTGGCTACTGCAAGAAGAAGAGTCAGTGCTTGGAGGAGCTGCCTACAAGGAACATCAAGGAGGGATGAAACTCTTGCACTAAAGAGACGATAATGTGAAACTTCTGCAGTATAATGACAACAAGGGTTGTAAAGCACTTGAATGGAATTCCTGATGAAGTGGTGTAGTCACCATCCCTGGAAGTGTTCAAAACTCCTGTGGAGATGGCACTTGGGGACACAGACTCATGGTGAACATGGTGGTGTTGGTTCATGGCTGGACCTGATGATCACAACAGTCTTTTCCAACCTTAGCAATTGCATGATTCCATGACAAGATTGCTCTTTTGGAGTGGTGTGCTAGACCCTATACATCGTCTGGGCATCATCTCCAGTGCATCTTCTTCCCCATCTCAAAACCATCAGCTCCGCTAGGAAATTTTATGCTCCTAATTTAATTATTTGGTCAAGAACAGCTTTTTTCACCCTAGCAGTGAAGAACCTGCAGGTAAATCCATCCAGCAATAATTGGAGAATGCTTTTATGGTGATAGTGGGACTTAGAGGTCACCTCTGCTCTGGCATCCAAGTGTATTAAAATTGAGAAAAAAGAACCAAGAAAAATCAAATAGCAAAGGGCAGCAAAGGTGCTTGGGGTATTGAGCAACTCCCACAGTAAAGCAGCTTAAAGAGAGGAGGATTCATCAGGCTGGAAATGAGACAAGAAGCTGGTGCTGAGAGCAGGCTCTAAATCCTGGGGGAGTTGGAGAAGGCACAGCAAATAATGAGCAATAAATAATAAGGCAGAATGGAATTATCAGGAACAACTACAGAGGCAGAGCAGATAAAAAATGGAATGAGAAAAGGGTTAAACAAGTTAGAGAAGGCTGAGTTCAGTAGCAGATTTTAAGCACACAAGCCCTGCTGGCATCAGTGCTCTGCAGGAAGGCAATTTGCTGGGCTGTTCTCTCTGTATTGCTGGTGCATATCCAGACAAAAAGAGGAGTCTGGGCTTAAAGTTTATTTTCAGCAACTTCTACTGAACAATAGCAGAGACAAATAAACCCAGAAAAGGTTACATGCAGGTTTGGTGTGACCTCTCTGCTCTGATCCTCTCTGCAATCCATCCACCACCCATCTGTGCAAAGGAAACAAACCACATGGAGAAAAATCACATGATTTTTGGTACCTGTAAGTTCCTTTCCTGGCTTGTTCACAGATGATTCAACCATTAGTGAATCAAGGGACCTTGAAACTCCACAGGGTCATGGATGGAGGCTTGTGTCTCACTTAGACTGATGATGAGAGCTGCTGTTAGACTGCTAAGTCTGCCCCGTCTCCCTACACCTCTGTGGTGGTGCATTCTGCAATTAGAGCAAGTCTGACCCTTTCCTTACCTTTGCTGCAGCAGAAATGGTCAAAGACATGATGCTGGACATTGCTTCTGCATTTAACTTCACACTGAGAACAGGGACATCATTTTGCCATCTGACAGGACCAAGCCAGTGACTCAAAGAAGAAACATCTCATTTCTAAACACAGAGAGCTGCCTGCAGCAGCGTCAGACCTGCTGCCATGTGGAGGGGCCATGGGAAATCCAGTTTAGTCGGGGAGCTTCATCTCCCCCTCCAGGCCACAAAGCCACAGCCCTGTCCCCCCTCAGCCCCTGGGCTCCCTGCCAGTAGCTGTGGCTCACAGTTATAGAATTGTGCTCTTTGTTGATGGAGTGACAAAACTATCTCCTTAAAAAGGAAATAAGCCCAGAAGTTTCTCTCTTCAATCAGGTGAAAAGGTATTTCATAGGCCTTCACCTCATATTGAAGGATAGCTAATTGGGCAGGAGCCAAAAAGTCCTGCTTGAGCAATTCACTAGAAAAAGAAGAGAACAAATAAATTAATGGTTTTTGTGAGGTGTTTTACCAGGGGCAGGAGGGCCTCTTGCACTTGGATCGTTTTTTCTCTGTAAAGAGTTTGTTATTTTGCCTTTTATTAAAACCTTTTTGTTTCTAACACTGCCACAGAAGCTATTCTGCTAATTTTATGCCTTCCAAGATAGCTGAGCTATCTTAGGTGTGAAATATATCTTTAAGAGCTTATGAGACCTGGCTCAAAGACACACCTATTTCACACAGTGGCCAGCACACTGCTGCGGCTGAGTCCTGATTATCTGAATTCCTTGTGGCTTGACATATGAGCCCATGGGCAGCCTTAATTACCATTTCTGCCATCCTCCTCCTGCTTGCCTGCTCCTTTCACCTTCCTGGTGGGCGTTTCTCTGCAGCAGCCTGGCAGGGCAGCCCGAGGAGGTCTGTGCTGTGATTCCCTGGTGGCTTCCACGCTGGATGGGGCTGGGTTTGGTCCCTGAGGGCTGGGCTGTCCCTGGAACACAGAAACACACCCCACACTGTTACTCCAGCAACACCAGGGGGATGGAACAGCCTGTGGTGAGTGGCTGAACCTTCTCCTTATCCAGAGGCCCCACAGCATCTCTGAAATTGGAGGTCAGCAATTCCTGTTGCAACCTGGCCCCACAACTAAAGCAGACAGAGAAATCTGGTCCAGCCCCGCACCAGACCCTCAGCCACCTTTTCTTCTCCAGAGACAGCACCCCCAGCCTCAAAGAGCAGCAGGAAACCATGAGGGTGCAGGGCAGTCACCCCCAAATGCCAAATCCTGCAGCCAACAAAAGCTCTCCCAGCAAACTTTGCCTCCCAGTTCTTGTCCCCACCACTGCTGCTCACTGAGAAGGATTAAAGGGAAAAAAATGGTTCATTTCCTTGCAAGCCAGGTTTTGTGCTGGCCTTGAGTATATCTCCCAAAGCAAATCTGTGTTTTCCTATCTAATTAGCTGGGAAGGAGCAAAAGTCACCTGTGGGTAAAGACGAGATAATCCACAGTGTATCAGAGGTGGTCAGCAGGCTTTCACAACTGAGCTCACCAGCTACCACCCAAAATGCAGGCTGTTAGAATTCCAGATATTGAGAATTTTAGATATTTTGTGTTGAAAGACACAGGCCGTCAAGAGAACACTTACATTTAACCTGAAGTGGTAGAGAAAACTTCCAAAATTGAATAGTAGCATTAAGATTATGAGTGTGTAGTTTGAATAAAAGTGTGTAATATCACATAGTAGAAAACCTGGAGTTTAAAGTTTTAGAATATACAGTTTATAGAATATAGTTGTACAATATAAAGTTTTATAATATATATAAAACTATAGAAGATGGTTTTTTAGAGAGATAGAAGTTTTAGAGCAGTAGCTAATCCTTCTTCTTCACCTTCTTCTTCGTAAGTTTAAGCAGTATTTTGTAATTAGACAAAAGAGTTGACATTGCAAGACCTAAGTAATTAGTTATTAGATTAAAAGTAAAAATAATTTGTGTCATTACTTAATTAGATATTTTTTCCTTAAAAGACCTTGTAGAGATAGAGAACCATTTTTTATCTATATAAATACTATATATATATAAATTTCCCTATATATATAAATACCATAGAACTCACAGATTATAAGACTATAATATAAATAAAAATAATAAACATCTAAGTCCAAACATAAAATTCCATCTCAAGCCCTTCCAATCCCAACCCTAACCCAAAAAAAAAAGATAAAAAATCAACAGCTGGCAAAATAAATTTTATGAGTGCATTTTTTTTCCTCCCTTTTCCTGGTGATGCCCATTTCTACCATAATTGTGGTGGGGTGGAAAGGGACAAGGCAGGAGGGTGAAATTATTGGGGCTGCAGGGCCTCCCTACACAAGCCCCCTCTCCCCTCCAGCCCTGCATCAGGAGAGCTTCATGGAAGGAAGAGCATTGCTGGCTCTCACCTTCTAAAATGAGGTTGCATTCTCCTCACTGTGTTCGGTTTCCCTGACATCTGATACAAAAATAAGTCAAGAATGGGGTTTTCATTTGTTCTCTCACCCAAAGTGAAAGCAGACAGGTTTTCTAGACACCCAGGGAACAAAGCAGCCAGGGCTGGCCTTTGACTTGTCAACATCTACACGCCTCTCTGCTGGAGAATGCCTCAAGTGTCTCCTCAAGGGCTGGGCAATTCCTGGTGCTGCAGGAATGGCATGAATGTCCTCCTTCCATTACAAAACACTCTCAAATCACTGCATTTCTGTGCTCAGAGCCTGGATCCATATTTACATCAATATAACAGTGGCTCTGAAGGGAACTTTGGAAACTGCCTGAAGTGCAGAACCCCCAAAATGAGACAGCAGATGGCCTGAAATGGCACCAAAGGGTGGGGAGAATCCAGGAATTTTGGAGGCCTTGACACAGCACTGGTTGAGTTGGTCCCTTGTTGCCAGGCTCAGTGACATCCATCAGCACAGGCTGGGTGGGGTGTGAGGAGAAAGGACAGCCATGGACTGCAGCCAGGGGTGGCTGAGAGGAGCAACATCCAGTGCAAACATCTCCCCACGCTGCCTCCAGTGCCGTTTTAGATCACAAAGTGAAGATTCATCCTCTCTGGATTACCAAAACTCTTACCTGTATCCGAAAACTCGTCCCAGTCCCTGGCTGAAGGCTCAGGTGTGATCTGGTCAGCCACCAAATGCACCTGAGCCACTGCTGTGTCCTGCCACAGCCCCGTTACTCGCTGCTGAATGGAGAGTCTTGAGAGGGCACAAGGCTGGGCAAAGGATAAATGGAAATCTCCACTGGAGCCGGGAAGCAGGCCAAGAGACCAGGAATGATAACACCCAGCTGCTGCCACTTAATGAAAATATATGACAAGGAGCACAGGCTAACGTTTACAGAGCACTCTGCAGATAGGAGATTGCAGTTATCAGGTTATCAGACTCTGATAACTTCAAGGGGGAGAAAATCAAGATGCTCATTAAGTAAAGTGAGGGAAAGCTTAGATGAACTCAGCAGGGCAGAAAGCAATGCAAGCTCGCTCCATTAGAACCAAAATGCTTTTTTCTTGCCTTATTCTGAAGAAATAGCATTGCTGCCATTGAGCAAGACAAATGCAGCATCAGTTTAGCAGAATGATGGAGTGAGCCAGGCTGGCAGGGACCTCAGAGATCCCAGTCCAGCCTCCTGCTCAAAGCTGGGAGACTCTAAATTCAGCCCAAGCTGCTCAGGGCTTTGCCCTCCTTAGACCTTGAGAACCTCCATGGATGGAGTTGTACAAGCTCTTCAGAAAACCCTCTCCACCACCCCACTGACCTCACAGTGTGAATCCAAACCCTCCCTTTTGCCTGATTCATTCAGGACTTACTGAAGGCGCAGCTGCCCCCCAGGTGAGAATCAGCACGGGCAGCAGGGGAGGGAAATTTTCTGGAGGCCAGATTCCAGGTCTCCCCACAGCACTGAGGATCCCCATTTCCCAGGGAGGGGACAGATGAGGCACTACTCACCCCCGCAGCCCGTCAGGCAAGTGTCAGGGCCGAGCCTGAGCCCCAGTTAATATGTGCTGGTGCTGGGGACACCTGCGAGCCGCGGGAGGGACGCGATTGGGTCCTGCCCCACACCTCGCTGTGCCCAGCACCTGATTGCTCTGCAAGGGGAGGTGACTGGGGCATAAAAGAGCAGATAAGCCATTTATTGTTTGTTTTAATACGTACTTATCTCCAGGAGTGTTCTGAACCCTTCCCCCAGCAGTTTGGTTGTAGAAATTTCGTTGCTGTTTTGGTTTCGTGCCTTGCGCTGGAATTTAAGCCCAGCTCATCTGTGTCAGCGTGGGCCTTGCTGAATCAGGCAGAATGGTGACAGAAATGATATATTGTGCTAGGTGCTGTCTGGTGGGGCCTCTCTGTGTCCCCTGGGGTCCCAGGGTCAGCCTCTGCACCACCTCCAGCCCTAAACCTCTGTCTCCTGCTTCTCATGCAACTGCTTTTCTATTAAATCAGCTGAGAGCACTGAGCAGCTTCTGCTTCATGGTGATTCCCAAACACCAGCTCCTGGGGATCAGGAAATTGCATGGATGCAGATTTTGCTTGACGAGGAAGAGCCCCTGAGGATTTCAGTCCCTCTTTTCCCCACTCCTCCCCAGAGCCAGGGCAGCACACAGAGCTGCCTGGTCCGTGCTGGGGCTGTGCTCCTCCAGAACACAGTGGTGAAGGAAACTTCTCACTGCTGACATGCTCAGGCAAGAATGAGGCTTGCCAGAGTGCTTATTTTGGAATTAAACTTTTGAAGACAAGACTGGTGTAGGTATCAGCACAGGGATGACTTTACCTTTGGTCTTCTTGCAATAAATGGACTCTCTGGAAAACATTGCCAGAGATAATCCATCACAGAAAACTCTTGTGGGCTATCTGATGTGACAGAGAACATGCAGCTCTCCTGTGAAGAGTCTGCAAATAACCCCAACCCCAGCAAGAATTATGTTTTCTGGGCATTGTAGTTACAGAATAACCCAGCCACCCCTTCCTGGTTGTCTCCTGCAGCAATGTGTGCTCAAAAATAAGATTATTCCCTTCAGTGACCAAACTGCAAAAAATGGGGTTTTTTTCAACCTGAAAGGAAACAAGATTTAGATGGGTATTGAGGGGATAGAAGACAATTTTGAAATAAAATGCTTCCTTTAGAGAAATACATTTTTAAACTAAATACTTTAAAAAAAAAGTCTAAATGAAAGAAGGCCTAAATGGTAAGTTTGGGGACTTAAAAAGAGAAAAAGTCCCCTTTTTTAGGGGGCAAGGTTAAAGCTGTTCACTGCATCTGGCCAGAATACTCAGGCTTAGTTGCTGGCTGGGTTTAAACCACAATATTTTCCCATCACCATCCCCAGAGCTGCTTTGCACTTGGGCTACTCAGCATCACCAGCCCTGTGGTCACACACACAAAAATTTGGCTTTTTTTGAGGTCAGCAGGTATTTTGGTGTGGGTTTTCCTGCTTTGCCTGTGCCTGGGTTAAAAGCAGAGGAGGAGCTGGGGTCTGCACTGGGATATTTGCCACGCTCCCACCCACACAGGAACACCAGGTATTTCACAGCCTGTACACATCAGAAAATCCAATTTTACCTTGCTGCTCTGCAGTGCTGGTGTCACTAAGTTCAAAAATCACACAAGCCAGCACAGGGCACAGGGGCTCATTCCCCAGCAGGCTTGCACTGCCCCATCCTCCATCTGAAGAGCTTCTTTGCAGCATTTAACCTGCAGGATTGCACTGGTTAACATCTGCATCCCCAGGCTGGGAGCAACAACTGCAGAGAGCAATCAGCCAGCCAAAAAAATGGGAAGAGGCAGCTGAGAACACTGGGATGGCTCTGGGCTTTCCTGAGAGGCTGTGACACAAAACTCCCTGCCCAGGGAGAGGGACTCTGCTGTAAAAACCATCCAAAAGGCTCCTTGCAGAGGGAGTTTTAAAGTTCTCACCTCATCTTTACTGTGCAGATGGGGAGGCCCTGGCAGAGCCCAGAGAAGCTGTGGCTGCCCCTGGATCCCTGGAAGTCCCCAAAACCAGGGTGGATAGGGTTTGGAGTCACCTGGGACAGTGGAAGGTGTCCCTGCCATGGCAGGGATGGAACGGGATGAGCTTTAAGGTCCCTTCCAACCCAAACCATCCCCCTGTGGGGATGTAGCACCCAGGTTTTACTTTTGGGCACTTGGGAGGAAAGGCCTGTAGTGACCACAGTTAACCCCCACCAGTGATTTTTTTCCTAGAAGAGGAAAACAACCTGGTTTTAAAATGTTCCTGATTCTGCTGTACCAAGTGGGAAGAAATCCACATTCTCCCTCCCATGCAATTTAATATTTAAAATGGCTTTATCAAAGCAGTTGAAACTTCACACCAGGGCTTGAGAAGATGACAGGAGAAAGATTAGCAATGTTTTGGGAGGGCCTAGCAAATAATTCAGGGCAGAACAGGCTTTCCTTGGTTATTTTTGGCCAGCAGAGAAAAAACATCTTGCTGTGAGAGCATGAGGTTAAAACTGCTTCTGGTTGAGCAGAATTGGCCTGTGAGTTGGAGAACTGGTGATGCTACCTGCTATCTGAATAATGTGGGAAAACTGGGAAAAGGGAGGCTGTCACTTGCCTTTAATTTTTTTTTTTTACCTGTTCAACAGTGCAAAATGATGGCAGCTGAAACAGGATCCCAGCTGTCCCAGGCCAAAGCAGGAATAGGTTAGAAAAGTTACATTTTTGTCACTGTCTTGGAGCAGCCAGTCACACCCTCCTGTTTTAGGAGAAGTCACCATTTGCTTGTACTGATGCCTTAGGATTTTAGCTTTTATATTTTTCATATACTTGTAATTCTGCAATTATTCAGTGTATAGCTCTAAACTCCATACACAGTGTTAGCTATTGTCTCCACATTTTGGTCAGACAACACAATACCTCTCCAGGCCTGGGAATCATGGACACCTCACTGTCTCAGACCCCAAAAAGTGTAAACAAAAGTGAGTTTGGGTGGTGTAAACTTGGAGTAAATGACTTCATTACCTGAAGCTGTAATTGGAAGATTAACCTCCAATATGCAAATGGACCAAACTTATGAAAGTGTGCAAACTTCTTGGATAGACCCCACATCCATTTTGAGTGTAGCCCCT
>JAWWMS010000001.1:110927172-110941935 GCA_035048045.1 Chlorospingus semifuscus | reverse complement strand
ATCCCTCTATCACATTTTGCTGTGGTCATTCAATAAAGGTGCATTTGTTTTGATTATCACTGCAAACCCCCTGTGCCACGTCGGTTTTTTTTGCACCTTGAGATCAAATCCATGAACCATCACGAAACCCGTTCATGACACCCTCTGAGGGGGCTGCCAAAAGGAAAAGCAGGGATCTGCCAGCAATAGCAGCATTTCAGGTACCACATGAGAAGGATGTGCAGGAGGGAGTCAGCCCATGCTGCTGGACTGGGGTAAGGAGAGGAAGAGGTGATGAGCACAGAGCACTGTGTGTGTGGGGAGGCACCTGAACACCCAGCATGAGAGCAGGGAGCTCATCCTGGCAGCCTGGAGACATGGAAAGAACTGCAGAGCCTCACACTGACAGCCAGGGGTCTTCTGCACAAATTTCTTACAGCCTTAACACACCTACAAGCTTGAACTGGCATTAAAAAAAAAACAATCTTACAGTCTAACACACAAGCTTGAATGGGCATTAAAAAGCCAGTCTTACAGTCTAACACCTACAAGCTTGAATTGCTATTAAAAAAACAATCTTACAACAACCTTACAGTATAAACACAAGTTTGAACTGGCATTAAAAACACAATCTTACAGCCTTAACACACTTAGAAGCTTGAACTGGCATTAAAAAACAATCTTTCTTACAGTATTCACACACAAGCTTGAACTGGCATTAAAAAACAATCTTACAGTCTAACACACTTACAAGCTTGAATTGGCATTAAAAAAAAATTTTACAGTCTTAATACACTTAGAACCTTGAACTGGCATTAAAAAACAATTCTACAGTCTTAACACACAAGTTTGAACTGGCATTAAAAAAAGCAACCTTACAGTCTCAACACACAAGCTTGACTTGGCATTAAAAACACAATCTTTCTTACAGTCTCAACACACAAGCTTGAACTGGTATTAAAAAAAAGAAACCTTACAGTCTCAACACACTGACAAGCTTCAACTGGCATTAAAAAAACAATCTTACAGCCTCCTTAATACACTTACAAGCTTGAACTGGCATTAAAAAAAACAACTTACAATCTTAACACACAAGCTTGAACTGGCATTAAAAAACAATCTCACAACAACCTTACAGTCTTAGCACACTTACAAGCTTGAATTGGCATTGAAAACACAATCTTACAGTCTCAACACACAAGCTTGAACTGGCATTAAAAAAAAACAACCCAGAGCCATTCTGCAATCAAACAGCTTTTATTGAACTCTTTGTATGGTACATTTGTGAACATCTGTGCAATAAATACAGCTCATAGTGGTGATTTTTCCCAGCTCCTTGAAGCATAAGGAGTCTTCCCTTTCCCTCAGTTGACACTGCACAGTAAGAAAAGCTGTTGGATGACAGGGGCAATGTCAGGAAACTTCTGACAGTGTAGATTTATAGCAAACAAGTTTTCAGAAACGGGCTTGGTGGGCAGATGAGATTGGTCTGGCTGCTCAGAGGAACCCCTGCTAGCCAGAGTTCTGGAGTCAGCCCCAGCTAGTACAAGAAATGGGAAATAAGACTGGACATGACAATGTGAAAATGAACCTTAAGTCATTGCCTGGTAACTGCTTGCAAGATATTGTACAGATTTTACTGAACAGCTGTCTTCAGGTGAGAAAATAAGTATTTTTGCAGAGCCAACTTTAGGACTGATAATCTCTCACAGTGACAAACAAATACAGCATCAATTGTTGATAAAAATATCCATGTGCAAAATAGTTTTCAGGTTTAGTCAGTGCTTGCAAAAGCAGCAAAGGTAAACAGAAGATGCAGGCACTCACTTCAGGAAAAAAATACATTTCTGTTCAGGCTCTGGCCTTCGATTTCAGGTAAAAGACTGAACAAACTGCAGTGTCTTTCTTGGTCTTCAGAGCACTTGAAACAAAGATAAGCCCAGTTTTAATCAGCCCTACCACAACTAACCAGGACCAGGCCAGCAATGAGGTTCTCAGACATGCAAAAAAGCATCACATTCACAAGTTTTGCAGAGGAACTTCAGCCCTGCTGGATTCCCTGTCCCCTTCTCTTTGCTGCCTTCACCCCTGCCATGGGAAAGAGCTCTGGAAAGTTTTTCAGCTGTGCAGCAACTCAATTTATTTACCCAGTTCTTCTGGTCTCACCATGGGGAATAAGAAAAGCTTTCTATTCCTTGTGCCAGGGCAGAGCAGGAGACAGCTCCTGTTCTTAGCAAACCCCAGGGGAGAAGGTGAATTTCTCTGGATCCTTTGGCTTATTTGGGATGGTTTAGACTCCCATCTCCTGTTCCCCACCATTTCTAACCATCCCCTGTGCCTCACTCCACAATACTGCCAGTTTCCATGGCACTACAGGGATTTATGTATGAACAGTGAAGCAGAAAAACAGATTCAAATCTTTGTACTTCTTCATAACTGACTAATTTGCTGCCCCACCTTAAACTCCCCTCTTGTGCTGCTCTGAAAAGCAGCTTTGGGAACCTCCTGCTACCATTTTCATATTTCTTGCTGAATTCAGTTAGCTCAGGTTTGACAAGGGAAAAGGACAAACCTCAGCTACTCAAGCACCTCCCCTCCTGCTGCTGTCAGCAAAGGTCAGATGGAAAATGGGGGGAAAAAATCAGATAAAAGCCAGTAAAGTAAACATTCAAAGTAATGCCAAAACCTAGCAGCAGTGACATCTACAATGGCAGAAACAAATTCATCACCCTTTAGAAACTTTCAATTACTGTTGAAGTTGTACATTTTTAGACTTATAGTATTTTTTTTTCCCAGAGCCTTGGGAAAAACTGTCTTAAATCTTAAAGAAGTGCATGAATTTAATGGCAAACCACAGTTTAAGGTAAGGATGGGTCACTTGCCTTCAGCAATAGCCCTAATCTGAAGGGGTAGCCAACGCAGGGCTTTTCTCCTGGAATGAGGCACTACAGGGTAGGAGCACCTGAACAAGACTTGGAAGAGTTCACAGCTCCTCAGAGATTATCTTTGGCTCTCCTGAAACAGGCACAGAAAAGGCACTCTCAGATAAATGGGGAGGGAAGAGGAAAGTAATAGATCAAACAGCATGATTTTAAAAAATCTTCAGGCAAGATGCTTGATCTTACCTTTTAAATCTTTCCTTACTTGTGCTTACTTATCAGGAAAAAACAACAGGAAAAAAAAAAACAGGTCTGTGATGGCAGGGAAAGCTGGTGCACTGTGTAAAACAGAGTCACTGGCGGATGTTTGTCACGTCACTGCCATGCTTCTACTGAAACCAGGTTTTCCTCAGAGCAGAGCAAGTCTCAGCTTCAGCTCTGAGGTTTTTTTCATGTTTTACAATGATGCCACCAAAAGGGAAACCCTCCTTTCTTCTGCCCATGCCCCAGTCCCAGTTTTGTCTCCACACAGGTAATAACTAACTTAACATCCTTAAATGGGGGGGGAAAAATCCAGAACTTTCCAGAGCTCTCTTGGGCCTCTGCTTCAGTAACTCTTCATTTCAACACATTTTATGATTCTGAAACAACACTTTGGAAAGCCAGCCTTTAGACATAATGAGTAAGGAACAAACCACTTAATTTAGGCAATATTTTTTACACATACATATATATATATATAGGTAAAAAAATAAATTGTCTTGATAAGAAATATTGCTTAGCCTGATTAAGAAACAAGATCCCAGAAGCTGGGCAATACAGCAGGACACATTGGCTGGAGAGCTGACAGCAGGATGGCAAACTACTTATTTTCAGAATTTAAAAAAAAAAAAAAAAGGAGAAAAAATAAAAGGAAAAAAATATTCTAGTTAAGACATGACCCTGATTCTTTGTTTGAGGCTGCAGGATGCTGAGCAGGCTCCAGGCTGCTGCTGGCTTTAGTTGGATTTCCTCTCCCTCTCACGTGCGGTGACGAAGTTCAGGAGGTCAATGGCCGTCACGATGCCAAACACCATCTGCCGCTTGCTGGAGGAGCCATCCGTGTGATCTGCAGGGGAAAAAGGGAATTCTGGCTCCAGGAGGCACAAACACATCCCCTCCTGCTTGGTTTTAGTGTTTGTGAAATGGGGGGCTGAACCATCCCAGCTCCATGATCTTGGAGGTGTTGGGTGCTCCTGGCACACAGAGGTGGGACACGAAAGGCACCTTTGGCCAAGAGTCACAGAGCAGTGACAAGGATTTTCAGCTCAAAAAGGCTCCTCATCAAAAGGGACACTGGAACTTTATGGAAGGAAGGATAAGGATCCAGTGGATTTATTGTTCTTGACATAAAAATTCCAACCAGGCCCTCTTGTTAATTATAAAGTGTATTTTCTTCAAACATTAATTACTTGAAACAGCTGCAAGTGGCATTACCCCACTGGAACCAGGGTCCACTTGAATGGCCCAATGGAACCACATTTTGAGGAGGAAATGTGAGACAACCATCTTCCTGCATCCCTGACAACCACAGCATCAGTATAAAACCCACAATATCCCATTTATATCCAAAAAATATACTAACCATTTAATCTTTGCTGCATTGTAAGCAAAGGCTCAAGTGACTTTCTCATTATCTTGGGACTTGACTTGGTAACCAAGTGGCCACACGACCTCTGGCCCTTTATCAATTGTCTAAATTCCAGTTCCTAAAGTCTGCCTCTACTGAGATGTTGAATCTACTTCAATTCTCAGTTTTTCAGTCAGCTGGACTGTCCTGGGCTTTTTTTCACTCGATCTCTGTTTCACTGCAAGCTTCCAGAGAAACTCCAGGTTTATAAGTGGTCAGCTCAGAGCCAACAACACATCTTCATGGAGATTATCAGGAACAGCCCCAAATTTGATAGCATTTCTTTTTCCAGTTAAAATTGAGAAGCTAAAGATAAATTTATCTGGCATGACTTAATATTGTTTTTAGTTTCATTTCTCAGTATTTGTAACTTTGCAAAATTGTCTGCTATTAGGAAGATTAAACAGGACAAAATATTATTCACATATAAGAGTGATATAAAATCTTCGAAGATTTGAAGATTTATTTAGTCTTACTAATCCTAGCATGGTTTGGGTTGGAAGGGACCTTAAAATCATCTTGTTCCACCCCTGCCACAGGCAGGGGCACCTTCCACTCTCCCAGGTTGGTCCAAGCCCCATCCAGCCTGGCCTTGAACACCTCCAGGGATGGAAATTAGGCTCAGTAGCACAAATTTACATACAAAATGAGGATTTTGCTTCATCAGAGCTCACTTTATACATTCACACTCTCACTTGCTTCTTATTGCCACTCAAAGATTTGCCCTCTCAAGGTGCAGCACTTTGTACTCACATTGAATTTGCTCATGAACCACCAGAGCAAAGTGGTCTATTTCCAGGATGTGAGAGAGTTTCCCCAAGTTGTCTTTCAGGTTAATCTGTGAAGAGAGTTACAGAGCTTGAATAAAACAGTGCTTTCTATTTTTAGCAGTCAATAATCCCCATACACTTTGTACAGAACTAAAATCAACACATCAGCATTTGTGTTCTGATCCCACCTGAAGCACTAGAAAACACCAACAAATCAAGGCCAACTTAAAAGACCAGTTTTCCTTGTTTCTGATTTCCAAAAAGCACTAAACACTACATGAAGTTATTCCTTCTGGTTCTGTAAACATAATGAATAGAATGAAGATCTGAAAAATGCTAGCAATCAAAGAAGTTAAAGTGTTCCATGTGTCTCAACAAAAGAAGTGACCATAAAAGTCTTTATATTTGGTGATTTTATTCTAAAAAGATTGAAAAAGTGAACGAATCAGGCTGCCAATCATTGTGGAAGTAAATATGATCTGCAAAGGCAGAAAAGCCCAAACAAGCCAAAACCAAAACCAAGGGTGAAAGATTGCTCAGCTAACACAGGACTCGGGCGCAAATCAAGGAACTGAGATTTAATAATTCATTTTCTTTGTGAAGCTCAACTTTGCTAAGACTGAACAAGAAAGCACCCTGTGTCAACTCTGAAAAATTACAGATATTTCCAAAACACTCCAGCAATCACCTGCTGCAATATTTTTTGTAATGCCTAAAACTGTTGAAACATGAGTTAAGAGATGAAGCAGCAGCTCCATTAAGCAGGTGACTCTCCCCAGCAGCCACCATCTGACATCCTTTTATTAAAGGAACTCACAGCAAAGAAAAGTCTTGCACTGCAGGTTCAAAAAAGCCTCTCTGTGTTAAATAAATGCCACAGCATGAACAGTTGGGCTGCACTGGAGCACAGAGCTCTGTGTCCATACTGGGAGTCAGAGGATTCCCAGCAGTCTGTGTTTGAGACCGGCTATAGGAACCAATATTTAAACCTGGGGGCCAGGAAGGGAAGGAGGTGGGAAATCTGCCACATGGAGTCACCCATCAGTCCCAAATCTGTCTTCAGGGACTGGGCAGGCTACAGAGAACCAGGACAAGCAGCTCCTTGGCAGCACTGGGACAGCCATGAAGGCATAAACATGCCTGGAGATGCTCAGTGGAAATTTAACAGAACCCCCACAGAGTTTTCACCTGCTTGTTCAAGCTTCTTAAACATTTTGCCCATAGGTTTTTCCACATTTAGGCTTTGTTTTCAAGCTTACTAGGTCTCTAGGCAGTGAGTACTACACTACACATGACTGGGAAGCCAAACCACTGGAACTAACATCTGAGTCCACAAGAATGGCTCCTCCCTCCACTAGCACTCGTTTGGGTTGGCAAATTATCCTGTGACTGGTGTTTCAAATCCCCAGATTTGAAATTGTACCAGGGACTTTCAAAAAAGCTCTAACCATTCTGCTTCCATTCTAAGAATTATCATAAATTAATTGAGGTGATCCTACCAAAGCTG
Organism: Chlorospingus semifuscus; assembly: GCA_035048045.1. Classification (NCBI taxonomy): domain Eukaryota; kingdom Metazoa; phylum Chordata; class Aves; order Passeriformes; family Passerellidae; genus Chlorospingus; species Chlorospingus semifuscus. The sequence goes on along the minus strand of JAWWMS010000001.1, from coordinate 110,935,131 downwards.
GCTGCCCATGTTGTAAAATCACAGAATGGTTTGGGGTGGAAGGGACCTCTGGGGTCATCCAGCTCCTCTACCATGGGCAGGGACACCTCCCACTATCTCAGGGTGCTCAGAGCCCTGTCCAGCCTGGCCTTGAACACTTCTAGGGATGGGAAATCCACAACCTCTCTGAGCAACCTAAAAAAGCTAAAACCCCCATCTTTCCAAAATGTACCTTTGCCCCGGTTTGCAGGCTTAGCCTCTTACTTGATGCAGCCATGTAGGATACCAGAAGTGATTTTGGTGACACAGATGATTCATTTTCCCAATTTCACTCATAAACAAGTCAAATCAGCTTGACTAAGGTGGCAAGAAAAGCAAAATCCACAGTACTTCTGAGGTTATGTGCATTCCACCACATTTCTCCATTAACCCATCAATTCAAGTGGAAAATAACCATTTTTAGTTAACATGTCAGTATTAACACAGCTTGTGTCACTCCCCTTCCAGCCTCCACCAAGAAAATATCAGAAATAAAGGAAGAAGAAATGGTTAAGCTGTTCTTTGCTAAAGAAGCCTTTGAGCTGCCCATGGCCAGAGCCACAACCTCAGAAGTGCAGAGAATTGGCTGCTGCAGCCAGCACCAGAGCAGCCCCAGACACCACCCCACACCACCAGCCCCAGAAACTCCTGAAGTGTCCAAGGGAGGAAGAACATGAACTAAGCAGTTGTGTTACCCACCACAGGTCCCCATGATGCTGGATTATCTGTCTGGGGAGGAAAAAATAAATTCACATTTGTCCATTAAGAACCAGCAGCCTCGGGTGGCTCACAGGTTGAAGAGAAGCATTAAACACACTTCCAGAACACAGCCCTCAATCCACTTTGGGACAGTGCTGGAACTTAAATCCTGGTGGAAACTAAGTCAAGCATTCCATGGTTTTAAAAGGAAATTCTGTGCTCAGTAACAGGTGCTGGATTGGCCCCAGGTGAACCTCACCCAGCCTGTGCAGTGTTAGCACATCTACTCTAGTATTGCAACCAGGAGCTGCAGAATGCACCTGCCTACCTGCTGAAATTGCTTGTAGATGACTTTTCTGACTTCATCAGAAGGCTTAACTTTTCCAGCCAGCAGTGAGGAAAGCATGTTACCCAGGGTAACCATGCCCAGGATCACCCTGGGGAAGGAGACACAAGACAGGGATAAACAACACAAAAGCCTCAGGTGTTCCTGTAGAGAAAAGTATCCACTCCCAGCCAGCCTGGAGGAGTCAGTTCAGCTGTTTCATGGTAATAATGCAGCATTATTGACGGCACACTTGGATCCTGTGAGTCTGCAGGAGACAGAGTGCAGCTCTCAGAGGTGCTGGAGACTCACACACAAGGCAGCAGGTGCTGCAGGTCCTTCTGAGCACCAGGACCTTTTCATCTCTGCTCCTTGCAGCTGGAGAGAGCTGCCTGCAATCTCAGAGAGCTTTTGGAAAGCACAAACTACTTCATTTTTTCACACACTTTTGAAAGGTGTGACAGCCAGAGACAAGCTCACCCCAGTTGGGGTCATTTCTCTTCTCCCTGTGAGGATCTACAAGAATTCATCCCTCAGGTCAGCACAATTGAGCAACTCCTCAATACTCAGCCTGTCTGCAGGAGGGCTGAAGGGTGATAAGGAACATTCCAGCTTGCTGGAAAACCCTGGTTTATGGGGGTCACTGCAGCCCTGCACTGTAACACAGTGTGCTGAAGAAAGCTCTGATAGACGTGGACACGTTTGGGGTTGGTTGTTTTAAACAGGAATTTTTGCTTTTTTTTTTAAGTTAAACTGGTATTATTAAAAGAAATTAAATTATCCTGCAGAGACACAATGAGTGAGTAAAAACAATTCCTGTGAATTGTTTTTACTTAATGACCAATCACCATGACCAATCACTCTGAGGAGTCAGTCACGAGTTTTTATTATTCATTCTTGTTAAACCTTCTGTCTGTATCCTTCTCTTTCTTTAGTATAGTTTTAGTACAGCATAATATAATCTAAGATATGACATGATATGATATATGATATGATATGATATGATATGATATGATATGATATGATCATTAGAATCATGTAAAGGGCAGGACAATCCTGGCATGAAAACACAAAGCCCAGCACTGGCGTGTTCAAGGCAACATTTCTGAACTGTGTTAATAAATGAAAAAGGATGAGTGAGAAGACATTGTATTTCCAGCAAGCATTTAAAAGACATCCCTGAGGACCTGCTGAGGGGAGTGACAGAAATGGATGAAGAGTGATAGATGTGCACATACCCAGATTCATCAACAACTGGTACCTGGTCGAATCCCTTCTCCCGGAGGATTTCCACAGTCTTGGCACAGGTAACAGTTGGAAGCACAGTCAGGGGGGCAGAGAGGCTCAGCTCCTGAATGCTGATGTTCCACCACCTGGGGATGGAGGGAAAAACAATCCCATGCAAGTTTTATGGAGAACACAGAACCAGCCCTTGGTGCACAGTGGCCTCCAGCAGCACAGGAATGACAAAGGCTGCAAGGAGAATCAGGATTCAGCCAGAGTCAATAAAGCTTCAGGGCTCTCAGGTGTTACTCCCAGCATCAGAAGTCTCTGAAGTGTGAGATGGCTTGAAAATCAAACCCTTTCTCCTCATTTCATCTGCTTTCTACAATTACAGATAGTCAGTGGAGAGCACTGATCTCCCCAATTTCTTTATTTATCTCTCACACAGAAAATTTTGCACTCCTACTCAAAGACCTATCTGTATTTACAGTTATCATAGACAACATTTAGGGAAGAGTCCCTTCTAGCTACGTAGACCTGCAGTGCTTTGCACTCAAAACTCTGATTATGGAAGGATTCTTTGCATATTTCCTTTTTTTTTAATTCCAGATATAACATTTTTCATTAAAAAAAACCCAATCATTAAGTACCAAATTTTCTGCTGCTGCCAAACAACTCAAGGAAGGATGTCAACTAATTAAAGCAGATTTGATTAATAGCTGCACAAGACAATAGCATGGAAGATCAGCTAAATCAAAGGAGAAGTGTAAATTGAAATGGGCTTTAAATTAGCAGCTGCCATGAACTCTATTGAATAGACTGATGGAAATCCAGATGGATCTGACTGGCTTACCAGGGTTTGTTGCCAAGGTCTTCTTCTTTCATGAACCCTTTCTGAATCATCCATTTGTCACTCAGGAACTTGGACCTGCAGAGCACCAGGAGGTGAAAAGCTCATTAGCAGGGCTTGAACATCTGACAGCAAACAGAGACAGCTGTTCACAGCTCACTGCCACCAACAGATAAAGTGAAATTGGAAATTGGACATCATTGGCCATCTAAGCTTGGGTGGCAGGGACATGAAGAAATACTCATGGGGAAAAAAAGGAATCCCACGGGAAACAAAGCTCCAACTGCATCAGCCCCTTGCAATATCACAGAGACACAGCCTGGAATGGAGATGTGTCTTCTCTGCAGCTTCTGTCTGTCTAATATTGAGCTGGATGTAACATGGGTGAGGAAACTCAGCTAAAAATGCCATGTTTTGGGGTATGTTTCAATGTGATTGGAGAAAAACAACTCAGGACAGCTCAAAGCCCTAACATTTCCACCTGCAAACTCACCCTGAGTGTGGCTGCAGGACTGCTGGATCCTGCTGTGGGCACAGGATTATCTCATTCTGGGATATGGGATAACCAGTGATCCCCACAAATAACACAGTGAAAGCAAGGCCTTTACTGTGAGAAATGCTAACCAGTGATGATTATCTACTGAAATCAGAGCTCAGATTTAAAGGGGAAAAGACCCTCCCTGCCCCATGTGCCAGGCCCCTTTTAGACAGCTCAGAACTTGTGCCCCAAAGACATTCCTTGCTGGGATAACTGGGTGTTCCAAGGTCTGAGGGACTCCCTCATCCCTCCCCCAGAGAAGAAGAGCAGCAGGTCCTTACATGTAGTTCCTGATGGAGTCAGGGCAGATGACAACACAGCGCTGGCCCTCCTTCAGCTCCTTGGCTGCCTTCACAGCCACAGACATGGCACTGCCCGAGCTGCCCCCTGCAGAACACACAGCAGGGGCAGAACCATCAAACCACCTCATGGGAGCCATCAGAGGGGAGGAGCAGACAGAACAGAGGAGCCCAGAGCGAGGAGGACAAGATGTGAAGTGGAAGGAGTTCTCTGATGTGCATCAGAGGAGGGCAGGGGGCTCCTGCCTGCTCTTACCACACAGCAGCCCCTCCTCGCGGATCATCATCCGGGCCAGGGCAAAGGACTCCTCATCATTGCTCTTGTACCACTGGTCCACTGTCTGGGCAGGGGCAGAAGACAGAAACAAGGCTCTGTTTAGCTGGGGAGGGACAGGGGAACTGCACAACCAGTGTGGATTCAGCCCTGGCTCTTGGAGGGAACAGCTGAGCCCGGGGTTTCCACCCTCCTCCAAATGCCAGGTGGGGATTTTTGCCAAGGTGAGATGAACACATCAGCACAAAGGGCTCCTTACTGGAACCCTTCTGTGAGAGCAGCCCCAGACAGCATCAGCTTCCTCCCCTCCTGGAAGGCATCCCAGGGACACAGGCTCTGCTCAGGACAGTCTTAATTCCTTTGTCCAGGAGGGATGCTCTGCTGCAAGGTTTGGTTTTGTTGCTTTGTGGGTTTTTTGTGACTGGTGTTCTTTGATGTGTGTCTGTTTTATGTCACTGTCATATTTTCTGAAAAACCCCTTCACTGGGATTTCTTATCCTGGGAAGCTGAGAAGCCTCAGAGAAAAATGTAAATAATAAAAATTATCTGATTGCTTCTCCTGTGTTTGCTGCTTTGGAATGTAGTTTGAACATCATTTACCAACACGTGACTGTTTGATTGGTTTCATGTGAATTGTTTTTACTTCACGAGCAATCACCATCAGTTGTGTCAAACTCTGAAGAGTCAGGCATGAGTTTTTATTATCCATCCTTGTTAAACCTTCTGTCTGTATCCTTCTCTGTCTTTAGTATAGTTTTAGTATAGCATTCTTTAATATAATATCATAAAATAGTAAATCAGCCTTCTGAGAACATGGAGTCAGATTCTCAGTTCCTCATCTCTCACCTCATCCTGGGGACCCTCACAAACTCAACAGTTTTATTTTTATTGTGTGTGTTTCATGACTGGTTTTTTTTCAGGTGTGTTTTGGGGTTTTTTTAAGCATGAAAAAAGTGTGTGTTGTAGGAAAATGTTATCTACTTACAGCATTTTGACCTAGAATTGTAAAACTAATGTGGCCAGAAGCCTTTCAAGGGCTGTTTATGCTGATGGAAAGAACAGGAATAATTCTGCCTGCTAACCCTGACTTTTCAGCTCAAAGAAATCCTCTCCCAGGTTCTCCTCTGCCTTTAACCTCAATCCTGCATCCCAGCAGAGGGCAAAGGGCAGTAAACCCAGCAATGTGACTTACAGATCTATCCAACACTGTGGGGACAAAATCATATCCAATTCCTTCCACTTCATACATTGTCTTGTCAGTCTTGTTCAGTTCTTCTGGTTGAGCAAGGATGGAGCCTTCAGGATCCACACCTATAATCTGGAGAAGCGTTTTCCACTCAGGCCACCAAGACACAGAGCTTTGGAGAGCACTGGCCTTGTCACAGCTGCTGGTGGCACACAGCCAGCCTGCTCTCCTGTTCATTTCCTCCTGGCAATATTCAAAGGTTTTGCTGCTCCTGGCCCCCTTGGAAACCCATCCCACCTCCTCAGGCTGCTGGCACCACTTGTCCCACATTGGGTTTTGCTTGGTTTAAACAGAAAACAGAAACCAGGCTTTCCCTGAGACATGGTTGTCCTCATTCACATGTCAGGCATCATCACAGACAACTCATTTTGTGCCAAGTGAAAGCAGATCAGTTTATCAGTTTTATTTTCTTTACCACTCTCTGCCTGCATAGGAAAATTGAAGATTGAAGAGGGATCCCAAATTCTGTGAGGAAATCCCACACATCACACAGGAAAACACACAGGCTGGTGTGTGCAGAGACAATTCCACTGGGCAAAACCTCAGCAGCTCCAGAGCTGCTGGGGATGGCACAGCCAGGGAAGAAACCCAAGGCTGCAGAGCACAGAAGAAGAAGAAACTTCCAGAGAAGGAAGTTTCCCAGGCAAAAGGAAATTTCCCAGGCACCCCATGAGTGATCTGAGTGTCAGTGTTCATTTGCTGAGCCAAACCTGAGCTCTGGTCACCAATGGAACCAGAGCATGATGATTTCAGACACTCAAATCCTCTCTGCAGACAGAGCCACCTTTTAACTGAGAACACCCAAGAACCTCCCTTCAGAGAGCCCTGCAAGGAGTGGGATGTGCCAAGGGGAGCAGTTTGAGGAGACATTAAAGGCAAAAGCAGTGGGGTTCTCACTTACTTTGCAGCCTGGGCACTTCTCCTTCAGCTTCCTGGAGATGCCAGTGATGGTCCCTCCTGTGCCAGCTGTGGCCACCACCATGTCCACCTTTCCTGTTTAAGGGTGTGGGAGAGAAGTGTGAAATCTCCAGCAGAAGGATGGATTGAAAGCTCACTCCTAAGGATGGGCTTTCCTCAATAAAAATGCATAAAGTGGCTGAAAAGGGCAGGATAGGACTCTTTGCCTTGAAACTGCATTGCTCAATCATCATTTTCTCCAGCAAGGGTTTTGAAATGCCCACCCAGAGGCCTGGCAAGGCACCAATCTGTGGCACTTTGGACACAGCTGGATGTGGCCCACAGAGCTGACAGCTGCAGTTTTCCTGTTCCTGTATCTGCTGATACACATAACTCATTCTCTGAGTCAAACCGAGCAGCCCATTATGTTTGTTAATTAACTGAGTGAGTGCCAAGAGCGTGGGCCAAGCAGCTCTGGAGAGAAGTGTTAACACAACTACTCCCTCATTTTCATGTGAAAAAGGCTGTTTTGGTCACTAGCACTCAGAGGGAGTGTGGCTATGACAGTTCATCCCTGTGTCACCACCTACAGCTTCTCTGGTGCACCCACATGACAGCTTTGTTAATTTAAAAAGAAAAAGGATTTTTGGAAGGTCACCATACACAAAATCAATAGCTTAGCAGCCAAAAGAATAACACCCCACCAAGCAGAGGTAACTGAACAGTGCCTGGGCTGTAAGGGGAAGTAAAGAAAAACAAGAAGCCTAAATCTGGAAGTCATCTGGACTCTCAGTTTGTGGGATGGCAGCTTGTAAAAGTGTACTCAGTTTAACTACAAGTTTGTCACAGAAGGACAAGGCAAATCCTCTAAACAGCCAGAGGAGAACCTTCCACGTGGTCCTCACCTTTATGTGAATGAATTTAATTGCTGATTTTCTTATCAGAAGGTCCAACCACAAACTGCACTGTCTATTAAGGCAGGTCTGGAGCCTTCTTAGGACTCCCTTCTGTGCCCTATGGAAATGCCCACGTGCTGCAGCATCACAGGGAATGTCTCCAACAGCTCCCAAAGCAGCTCCTGAGCTGAGAACAAGCCCAGCTGAAGCTCTGCTGCCTCAGCTCAGCCCCCTCTGGGGCTCAGCTGCCCAGAGGCAGCTCTGGAGAGAGCCCTGAGAGCCTGAGGGTGCTGCTGGGGACAGCTGTGACACAGCAGCTTGTGCTCATGAGGAGCACACTAAGGAGCACACAGCTGCACTCCTAAGTGAACCTGCTTCCAGTGTATTGGAGTATTTGCTCTGGGAATGTTAAAACACTTATTGCAGTATTTGTGATCAAAGAATGATGACCCTATTCCATACCAGTCTACCTATGGAGTGTTTTTTTAAGGCAACTTAAACAGCACTGCTTTCTCCACCTGCTCACAGGCTGAGAAGTCTAAAAAACAAAGAATTCTTCTTTAATGGAAAAAAAAAATCATTACTATGACCACTTGTCACTGTCATATTTTCTGAAAAATCCCTTTGCCCAGGATTTTTCTCCTGGGAAGCTGAGAAGCCTCAGACAAAAATGAAAACAGTAATTATCTGATT
>JAWWMS010000001.1:110834064-110856816 GCA_035048045.1 Chlorospingus semifuscus | reverse complement strand
ATCAATAAATATTGCCAATATTTATTGGCAATAATTTATTGGCAAGAGATTGCTCAATCCCTTATATCATCACTAAACAGCTGACATCTAAACACAGAGGACCTTTTAAATGAGTATAGTTGTGTTTTAGGGTTAGATATGTGTATTTGAAAGAAAAAGCACGGGGATGCATTCCTGTTTTCTATGAGAACTATCTGAAGAGTTGCATCCTCTGCAGGGTGACAGGGTGTGGTATTTGCTGGGTCCTCAGGATGAAGGAAGAATTGAGAATCTGACTCCATGTTCTTAGAAGGCTAATTTATTATTTTATGTACTTGTATTATATTAAAGAATGCTATACTAAAACTATACTAAAGAATAGAGAAAGGATACATACAGAAGGCTTAACAAGATACTAATTAAGAACTCGTGACTGACTCCTCAGAGTCTGACACAGCTGATGGTGATTGGTCATTAAGTAAAAACAATTGACATGAAAATAATCAACATGCGCCTGTTGGTAAACAATCTCCAACCACATTCCAAAGCAGCCAAACACAGGAGAAGCAATCAGATAATTCCCTGAGGCTTCTCAGCTTCCCAGGAGAAACAATCCTGGCGAAGGATTTTTCAGAAAATATGACAGTGACAACAGGGTACACCTGACTTGAGCAGAAGTGCAGATCAGAGCAGAGTCTGCCTTTCTTGGCCCTCCTGGGGCTGCAAAAAACCAGCTGGAAACAGGAACCTCCCTTCTGTCAGCACTTCAGAATCTCCTACAAACCCTCCCCAGTCACTGCTGACCAGTCACTACACCTGACCAGTGTCAGCTCCACTTCAAAATTTGCTTTTTTCTTCACCCTGGGCTTGCACAGAGGGTTGGAGACCCTTGGCAAGGGGGGTTGGAGACAGCCTTGGGCTCTTCTGGAAATGGAGAGGTGGGAGTCAGTCATGGAGACAAACTGGGAGCAGCTAAACACAAGCAAGGGCTGGGATTGCTGATGGCAGCTTTACTCAGGAACGTGGTCTGGGATTTCTTCAGTTTGTCCTTTACTAAATGTCTCACTCACATGCTGGCAATTACACATCATGGTTTAGGAAGGGATTATTTCAAAGGTAAGCTGGGCAGCAGAACATTCTGGAGGAATTTCTCAGTTTTTCTCATGTTCTAAACTTGCAATGAATATTTGGGGAAAAACTGCCTTTGATGCATTGCTCTGGGATGTGCTCATGACCATATGCATTAATTTTCTTCCATTCAATTTCTGCCAACAAATCTCACTGCTGTTGCTCAGCAGGTGATAATGATGCTCAAATGTTGCGTGTCTTGTGAGGTCTGGGCTGCTGAACTGATGCAAAATGATCACTTTCTCTTCTCATACCAAATTCCCACTGGATGGGATTCATCTCACCAGCCTTGCCTGTCCAGTAGGAGATTAGAATTAGAATTGCCTCCTCAGCTCCCTCCTGACACACAGACACTGCTGAAAGGGGTCTCATTTCACCTTTCCTGCCCACACACATGATGATGTGTTCTGGAGGCATCTGTCCCTCCACTGACTGCACAGGCAGCATGGACAACTCATCTGAACAGGACACAGAAGGTTTAGACCATTGCAAATTGCATGTGATGCATCTCAGGAGATTGATCTTTTCCCCAGAGACACACAGGCAGTGTGAAGTCTGCATCAGAAAAAAACCTGTAAATGATATTTACATTTCAGTGAAATATTTTTGCCCACAAAAGACAAAAATGTCTGCCTAAGACATATGGATATGATTAATTCTAGGGAAAGCCATGAAAATGTAGGTCCAGAAGAAAATAAAGACATAAAACCACAAAGCTGGCTGATGCTTTTCAATTATTTGAGTGTGTGGTAATATACATAAATTCAGATAAAATTCACTTGAAGACATATTTCTCATTTGTCTCTAAAGAGCCAATTCCTTTCATCTCTCTGAACATACAGAGGGCTCTGGTTCCCTGTATGTTGCCCACTGGCACAGGTTGCCCAGAGAAGCTGTGGCTGCCCCATCCGTGGAAGTGTTCAAGGGCTGGCTGGATTTGGCGTAGAGCATCCTGGGCTCTCTCCTTCCTCCTGGCCTCAATAATCCAGGGAATAATCTGGGAATAATCTGGGGAACACTCTGGAGGTCAGAGCTCAAGGGTTTGGCAGTGTTGTGAGGACTGAAGGATGCCCAGAGAGGATCCTGCCATTGTGTGCATTGCTCCCTGTGCTCCCACCATAACCCCTGATTTGGGAAACACAGAGAGGATGTTCCCAACACACTTTAGGGATGGCATTCACCCCTCACCCTTCACCTGGGGCCCAAATGGTCTGTCAGACCCCCAAATCTCATTTTCTGTGTCAGCACCGTTCCCACAGTTCCTCTACCAGCCAAATAAGTAACTTGCTTTGTGTGTTCCAGTGAGTGCTTTGGGATTTGAACTTGTTCTGTCTCTCCTCTCATTTTTCCTCCTACCCTGCACATCAGGTGATGCATTCTGCATCAGGTCACTGCTGCCAGCTGGATAAATACAGGTTAGCTGGTCTCTGGAACTGAGATTTTTTTTCACTGCCAGGACAAATCTCACAGAGTTCTTGAAGAAAAAAATCTTGGTAGTGCTTTATGACTCGTTTGCTTCCCCTTAATTCCTCAAACAAAATGACAGATTTGGTACAATGGGAATAAATGAGGGGTTAGGTCTCTCTTGTGGAAAACCCTTGTTTCTTGTGGAAAAATCCCTCCATGCCTTGAGGAGAGATTGATCTCTTTTTGACACCTGATTTTAGAAAATCCTTCATGCCTGAGAGCCAAGGACGGACCATGGGGCCTTTTCTTGCTGGAGCTACATAAGGTGGAACCTAAGCTCTTGCCTGTCTTCTTAGCAGTCTTTACTGTGGTTTTGGGTGTTTTTCTGCTCAAGTTTTTGCTTTTCATGAAGGAAAGCCTCTGTAACAGGATTTTCTGGTTCCTACAATTCCTCCAAGGCCAAGGATTTTCCAAGACCACACAGTGCCAGGATGCCAGGTGATTCCCAACTGGATATCACTCAGTGCTAGAAAAGCCTCTGTGCTTTTCTCAGTTCAGCTCCTCTGGCCTGGAATGATCTGGTTTCTCCCAAAGAAGAGGACAAGATCTCAACCCCCCCTTAGTTTCTTTAGTCCCTGACAATGTGAGAGGATGATTCAGCCCCTCATAACTGAAGTGGCTTTTGGAAGTGCCCTCTCCTCTTTTTCTTTTGTTCTCTGCTGGCTGCAAAAGGTGCACAAGACTCCCAGCATGGGTGTTTCTGCTGCTCGGGGGCTCCTGGAACACAACGCCTGCATCTCTGGATGGGATGGAAATGGGGTTTCAGCTGTGGCCACAGGCTGTGAGCCCTGCTGTGGAGCTGGGCAGCCTGGCTGCCCTTTCAGAGCCCAGCCACCTCAGCTCTCCGGCAGAGCCTGCGGCTCCGGCGGCGGGCACGGTGCCCATTGCCCGGCAGCCCAGGGTGCCAGCTGACCCCTTAAAGGAGGCTTTTAGGGAAACAGAAATGAAAAACAGCTGTAACCAGAAATGCATGTTAAGCAGGATCTGTGCTGTGACACCATGAGATAAATGGATCTCCCACATTACTCCTAAATCAAAACAAGGACACTCTCAAGAGCAGCTTTGGGACTGATGTTACGGTGGGAGACCAAGCTTATTTTTCTTTCTTTCTTTAGCAAAAGTATTTTTTGTTGAAAGTTTTTGTTTTGTCAAACAAAAAATGATGCTCTGCATCATTTGTTAGCCCTGCTTCCCTGCCAGTCCTGCCATGATCCCTGTGCCAGGGACATCAGGCCCCTCTTGAGTGGCAGAGGCACTTTGTAACGTGTTACAAAAAAGTTTCCCCTTCTTCAACCTGAAACCGACCCTTTTTCCTTGCTTGGAAGAAAGCTGTTGCATTTATTTGGAAGAAATATTGAGTTTCTGTTTCAAGGAGGGGCAGAAAAGAAGCAAATTAATGAAACCCAGGGTCAGGTTACGAAGACTCATGGAGCAGATCTCTTTCAGAAGCATCTTTGAGTTGCCCACCGGGGTGTCCTGCTCAGCCTGCTTGATTCCACAGGGGACATGCCAGCACCCCTGGGCACCCTGTGCCTCGCAGCCTGCTGCCTGGCATCATCCCTCCAGGACATCTGGCACCGATTCCAACCAGACTGTCATTTCCAGGTCAGTCTCCGCATTTCTGCTGACCACGTTGCCTCCATCATGAGATCATGTCTTTCCAGAGGAATCCTGCTAATGCCTTCATTCTGCCAGGCCGGTATATATAGGGGGAGCTTCCCTGGGGCTGCACTCCAGCCAAGGCATCGCCGTCTCCCCAGCAGCGGCGCTGCCCCTTCTGCTCTCCCCTTGCAGCCACAGGTCTCAGCAGCAGCAGCAGCAGCAGCAGCAGCAGCAGCAGCAGCAGCAGCAGCAGCAGCATGGACATTACCATCCAGCACCCCTGGTTCAAACGTGCTCTGGGACCCTTCATTCCAAGCCGTTTGTTTGACCAGTTTTTTGGAGAGGGTCTCCTCGAGTATGACCTCCTGCCTCTGTTCTCGTCCACTATCAGCCCCTACTACAGGCAGTCCCTCTTCCGCAGTGTGCTGGAGTCGGGCATTTCAGAGGTAAGGGCCCTTTGATTTCCTCTCCTTTCCTTCCTCTCCCTCCTCGTGCCTCCACTGCTCCTCTCCACCCACATCTCACACTTCCTGGACAAGGAAGACCCCAAAGCCACTGCCAGGCACAGCCCACCCACCCCTTCTTGGGCACAAAGGGGAGCCCTCACTGGGGACAAAGCTTTCCTTTGAGAAACAGGAACCATTTTGGCTCCTTTTGAGGGTTGTTTCCAACACAAGAAGGTTGGTTTTGTTGTTCTGTGCCCCACCACCTGGATAGCGGAGAAGAGCAAGGCTGCTCCCAGAATTAGTGCCTGTGAGGGCAGCTCGCCTTGGGAGAGGACCCTGGCAAGTGGGAGCTTTCTCCACCTTCTCCTCTACCTTGGGAGCTTGGTGGTTTTTGTAATCCCTCACTGAAGGACCCCAGAGTAATTTTCTGTGGGGGAATGTGTAGCTATGGGGTCTGTGATCTGAAATTCAGGTACAGGTACTTTCTGTAGCCCTCTCTTACTGCTTTCCTCCAAGAGCTACAACCACAACGAAACCATAAATCACTGAAAGGTTAAAATACATGTTACCAGAGAGTCTTACACTGGTTTCCATCCCCTCTCTGTGCCTGGTCCATCTGGCAGGTCACTGAGTGATAAAGGGTCCCCAGCACAAGAATAGCAGCAAGGATCATAACACCTCTCCCCAGAGCAGTAGCCAAGGTGCAGACACCAACCATGGCCTCCTGGTGACCCTGATACCAACCATGGCCTCCTGGTGACCCTGACACCTCCCTCAGCCTCCCAGTACCCCTGACACCTCCCACGCCCTCTCTCTGGGTCCCCACAGTGGGAAGAAAACCCCTGCTGAGGCCCAGAGTCACAGAAGGACAAAGTGCCAGAGCACCCCTTTTTTGTCCTTTGACCTGTGGTGATGTTGGCAGTGCCCCACAGCCAGAGCTGGGGCCTCACTGTGTGACAATGCTCGTTTCAGGTGAGGTCTGATCGGGACAAGTTCACAATCATGCTGGATGTAAAACACTTCTCTCCCGAAGACTTGAGCGTGAAGATTATTGATGACTTTGTGGAAATCCATGGCAAGCACAGTGAAAGGCAGGTAAGTGGAAGTGATGGTGATGGTGGAGCAGCTGGGGAGTCCAGCTCTGTTTTCCTTCTTTCCAACGGTCCTCAGCTGAAGGAAAAAAAAAAAAAAAAGAATATATCAGAAGAAGGAGTTAATTATGAATTGTCATTATTGGCATGGGCTGTTTCCATAGAGCCCCCACCTGATATCTGAAAATAACAAGCTAATCCACCCCTCTTTTGTTTATTTTCAATCATCATCTTCCATAACCATCAGATGACCATGTCCATTGTTCACTAATAACGCCGGGCCAGACACAGAACATCATCTGGCACTGCTGAAGCATGGCTGAGTTTTCATAAGCCAGAATCCTTAGTGAAAACAGAGTTTTTATATGCCAGTCTGGGAGAGAAAAGCAAGAGCAAACAAAACAAAAGAAAACCAACCAAGTGCCTCAGGCTTGGAAACTTTTAACATGGATGTCATGGAAATATCTGTGGGGGTCGAAAAGTGAATTATACCAGCAGGGGTTTAATTCTTCTCATACACATTTTTGGCTAGACAAGGCTCTAGCCTGGAAACAGTATGTATTTTTAAATATAGTTATTAGTCTCATGGCCAACTTTAAAAAAATAATTGCGACTTCTCATTCTTTTGGCCAAAAAAAGAAGGGGGCCAGGATTGTGTACTTTGGCTGACACAGCATTGCAGCCTGATAAATAAATACATGGGTGCACACGTCTGCCTTGACTTTACCTTCCCAGGCCTCCAGACTTTGTCTCCAAGCATTCTTTGAAATCAGAGGTCTAAATCAGATCCCAGCCTGGGATCAAACCTATGGCCAAAATCACTCCCTGCTGCTGTGCTCAGCTCTTGCAGCTTCACGGGTGTCAGGGGGGACAAACCTGTGAAATTAACCCTAGCAGAGGTCTGCCCAGCAGTCCTGGCAGTGCAGTGCCACAATAAGCCAGGGTGATTGTGGGAGATGGACAAAGGGAGGCACGGGGAGTTTCTGACACGCCTTCCCCCCTTTCCCCACTGCCTCTCAGGACGACCACGGCTACATCTCCCGGGAATTCCACCGCCGGTACCGCCTGCCCGCCAACGTGGACCAGGCTGCCATCACCTGCTCGCTGTCCAACGATGGCATGCTGACCTTCTCGGGCCCCAAGGTCCCCTCCAACATGGACGCCAGCCACAGCGAGAGGCCCATCCCCGTGTCCCGGGAGGAGAAGCCCAGCTCGGCGCCCTCCTCCTGAGCCCGGCGGCCGCCGCGCTGGGCCGGCTGCCACCACCTGCAGGTCCCGCTCCCAGAGCCTTGGCGTAGATATCAGTGAATGTCTAGAGGGGTTTCTTCTCTTGGTTCCTCCCCCACTTTGTTTCCTCCTTTTTTTTGTTTTCTTCTTTTTTGTTTTCGCCCTCTTCCCTCGGATGGAATGGGGGGCTGGGTGAGCGGCTGGTGGACTTGGAAGCTTAAAACCTGGTGGGGATGGCGTGGATGGCAGTGCTGCCATGCTGCTGTACTTGCTGAAAGGGTCTTTGTCTGGTGCTGTAGCCCATTTCCACCATCAGGCAGGAAGGAGTGCATGAGTAACGCTGGCTGCTGGTGCACCAAGCCTCGAGGCAAGGCTTGGGACAGGGGAAAAGCCCTGCAGAATTGCTGTACCCCACAACTGGTTACTCTCAAACAGCAACAGAGCCAAGCCCCACACTCAAGACCCCGAACCTGCCACGAGTTCCTTGCAACCGCAGGAGAAATAATAACAACAACAATAATAATAATTACCAATAACATCTCACCTTCGGGGGGTTGCAATGTGTATTTTTTTTCTTTCAGCAAAGTGTTTAAGTGTCTCTGTTCACACCTCTGGCCTGTCATTTCCCTCTGGGACAACTGACAGGAGGACAAGCACGTCTTTCCACCGTCTTTGTAGGCCCTCGGTGGGGAGAGAGGGGGGCTCACCACTGTGCAAAGGCTTCCCATCCCCAGCCAGCTCTCCCCAGCCTGTGTGTGACACACTGTGTCCCTTGCTCTCCTGTAACTCTAGGGTAGCTCCACCTCTCCCGCTGGTATCTGGCGCTCAACCTGAGAACGTGGTCAGTGGCGGTCAATAAAGTGATATAGGAAACACGCAACCGGCGTTGGGGGTTTCATTTGTTCCTTTGGAAGGTTCCTGAAGGTCGCTGTGGTGCCCAGCACCACTTGGAGGATGTGCATTCCACTGCTGGAAGCACTTTTTTGTGAGGATGGCTCACCCTTTCTTTTGTGTTCCCGTTATCCCTTGGGCAAACAAAACCAAAAGTGTCAGGACCCAGGACATTCCTTGGGCTGCCCTGGGTGATTCGAGACCCTGGCAGGGGCCTCAGAGACCTTGGCACAGAGTCAAAAACACCTGTGCCTTTGATTTTAGTCCATGGAAAAAATTACCAACTTTGTGTGGAGATTTCCAAGCCACAAGGGTTTGAGTAGAATGATAGTTAATTTGTCACAGGGTGAAAAAGTAGAATTTTGGGGTTTTTAGAATGGGGGTTCAAGAGGCAAGATGGAGGAATCTGGGCATGTCCTGTCCTCCTTCTTCTTGTCCTCCATCTTCTGGTGTAATAGTAACACTTCTAGATTAGTTTAAAATAAAGACAGAGTTTCTAACATAGGTGATAGGTATTGGAAAATTATTGTAAATAAAGCACATGTAGTTCTTAGTATAAAAAGCTAACACCACCCCAAAAGGCAAGGACTGTGCCACAACCTGACCTGCTGGACAGACCTCAGCAGGTCAGAAAAAGAATGTGATAGATAAAAGAAACAGCCTTGAAAAGCAGAACTGATGAATCTCAACTTCTTCTTTGGTTGCGGGGCTGAAAAAAAACACTTTCTAATACCTCAGGGTCATCTCAACCACAGAAACCTGAGACAAAAGGATCAGAGAAAGAACAAAACTCAGCCTGACCACCACACCATTCCTTCAGACCATTGGGTCAGTACAAATAGCACTTCAAACCTCATGCCCATGGCACCACATGACAGATTTAATCTGAAATTAATGATTAAGGTTGTTTGATGGCAGGTTGGGTGGGATGGAGGAACGAGGTCTCCCTGCAGTTGCCATGCATGAAATCCACAGCTCCAGTGTATGAGAATACCCAAGACTAAAGGTTTCAGCACTCATGCTCCGCTCAAATAGCTTTCCACACAGATGGATATCCGGGTGTTCAGGAAAGGGCCCCACATCCCCATAATTTACCACATAGGTATAATAATCTCAGACAGTTTTTGCTCTGCCAAAAAGCTGACCCCACCAACCTCCTCCTCTTTGATGCTGATTAACTGTGAAAAACAGAGGAAATAAATGCAGTTGTTTGTTGGTTTTTTTCTTTTTTTCTCAGAGTGTGGGCTTAGATGTTAATATGAGCCATAAACACAGAAGCTCTGAGACTATTTAAATTTAAAAGCCACTTTCTTCTGCCATATCTAGGCCAAACCTCAGGGAGGGCTGGGAGTTAAGGAGCAGAGGCATCATCTCTTATCCAGACAAAGTGAGTGTGCCCCAGGGCTCATCCCAGTCCCTGCCTGCATCCCCGAGGGATCATTACTGGGACCAGCATCACAGCACCTGTGAAAGAGGCTGGAACAAGGCTGCAGGAGGGGGAAGGAGCTGCAGATGCAGGAGAAAGCAAAGGAGGGAGATTACTGTCTGGTAATTAGAAAGCAATAAAATCCCCTCAGCGTCTGACACTCTTTTAAACCAATTTTTTACTGAGATTAATTACCGGGCAATCTCAGAGCTTTCTACCACAAATCGTGCAGCCCCTGTTGTGTTTGCATCTCCGGGGGGGAAGGCGTGAATGAGTGCACTTTGGGAAAGGGCAATTCCATTCCAGGAGGGAGCTGTGGCTGCAGGCATGGAAAGGACATTTTAACTGAAGCTGCCTCTTTTCTTTGCCGGGTGCTAACAGGTCCCCAGCCTCTGCTGCTTTCTCTTCAGATGCGTCTTTTGCCAGAGCCTTGGTGCCTCCCTGCCATGTGCTGACATCTCCCCCCTTCCTGACAGAAACCCAGCAAAGCCAGGAGGAAAAAAAAAAGAAATAAAATCCCAGACATTTGACCCCCATTCAAACCTCTCAGAGGTGTAAAAATAGGGAATCAGATTTTGAGCGTGATCTGTGTGCAGGTGTTACCTGAGGTGCCTGAGCAGCCTGTGTGTGTCCGTCAGGGCCATCAAATGACATTTGAGCCATTTGTGGGCCCCTTTTTATGCCTGGCTGGCAGAAAGTGAGAGTTTTGATAGGAAATGATGGCAGGAAATCAGGGCAGGTTTGAGGCAGGCCAGGAGCCACACAGGGGGGGCAGCAGCTCAGGACCCCTGCTGACCCTCACTTTTGGGGACACCACACCATGACTGCCTCCCTGCTCTGAGAAGGGATGATTTTAAAGCCTTTTGCAATCCATAAGCTAATTAAACCCAAAAGCAGCTCTGAAAGCCTCTGTGCAAGGGCATTGGGGTGTCTGGTGGTGTTTTGTGTGGGACAGGGAATGTGTCCCCAAACCCAGAGCCCCTCTAACCCCAAAGGGCTCATCCACTTGCAGAACAGCTTTAGCGCTGCCACTAATGCCTGTGTGTCACTCAAAATATTTCAGTTTTTCGCCCAGAAATCTTCCCAGTCACATCTGTCCAGGATACTCCTCCTCTTCTCTGCAAAAATTATTGTTTCCCTTTGCTGAGATTAATTGTCATTTAAAGAAATTCTTCTTATTCATAACCTATGGTGGTTTCAGGAAGGAGTTCTTCGCCACAACTTTGAAAATTCACCTGTTAGTAAGGTGTTGATAACACTCTTTAAGGATTAACAAAATTTCTTGGAGGTTTTCTGGTTGTGAATTAGTCAATAGTTTTATGATGGAGGAAAAGGCAGTAACAGAGAACTTTCAAAGTGTCTGGGCAGTTTGTGAAGCGTGGCCTTTAACCAGGGCTTCTACTCACGGTGACTATTCATCCTTTTTGCACCCAGGGCTTCTGCTCAGGGTGACTATTCATCCTTTTTCCAGTGAGTTTTTATTACCTGCCCTCCATTTCCACCCAAACTGGCAATCTTTCTTCCCCACAGCAAAGCAGAAGTGACTTGAGCTTCTCCTCCAGAGGAATTATCAGAGGGCTCTCAGGAGGAGGCAGCAGATGGTGCTGCAGGGACATGCAGCCTCCTCCAAGTAATTCTCCTTCTTCCCACAGCTCCCAGTGACTCAGTGGGGTGGCAGTGGCCTGGGGGACAGCAGCAGCCTCTGGTGGCACTGCCCTGCCTGGGCAGGGTATCTCTGCCAGGGTCCTGTTCCTCCAAGAAAAATCCAGGAGCAAGAACTGGCAGGGTCCAACCTGCAGGCCACCAGCCAGGAAGATGTTCCTGAGTATTTGGGCCAGAGCTCCTGGCTTGTCACCCTCCTTGGCAGGGGGATAAAGAGGTTTCTCCTCATGCTGCTCACCCAGAGCTCACCCAGCCCTCTCTGCAAGGGAACGGGGCAGTTAAGGGATGCTGCATCCTCCCCAGGCTGATCCTTCAGCTCTGGAATGCTGTCCCCTGGCTCCTGGCAGAGGGACAGCCCTGGAGACAGGCAGGGATTGCCTGGCCAAGCCATGTCCCCACGGGGTGGCAGCCTTGCCTGTGCTCTGGCACTCCCAAGGGCTCCCTTCTCACCAGGGTTCAACACCTCCCCAGGGAGATGGGGCCCAGGGCACAAGGATCCGACCAGAGCTGCACAACTCTGGCATTTCTTGGTTTCTGACTGATTTACAAGTTCACCAGTGCTACATAAAAGCTGGGAGTAGCCTGAAAGTTTACCAGCATTTTTCACCCAAAGCAAATCCTGCTGCATGCAATCTCTGCAACCCCTCATCTCCTTGTCATCATCATCATCAGGATTTGGGCTCTGCCACACAGGTCTCTAAATCTGGAACTAAAATAGCAGTAGCTGCTTCTGGTAGGAAAAAGAAAAACACATTAAAAAAAACCCATTATGCTCTCAAAAGAACACTGGGCACATCCCTGCAGTTTATTGCAGTGTTGGGCACATAAATCTGGGAGATGCAGCCAGAGGAGGCTGTAATGAGCCTGCCCTCCCTAACTCAGACTTTGTCCCTCTGGTGTCACCTCTCGTCAGGACTGGCTTGGAAAGCCACCAGCTCACACCAGGGGATGTGTGTCCCTGCTGTGTCCCTCATTCCCAGCTCCTGATCTGGCTTTTCCCGGGGGAAATGCAGTCAGGGACCACCCGGAGCCCACAGAGCAGGCCTGGAGCCTGGTTACATGGCTGGTGCTTCACTTGCAATTAACTGGCCCTTTTAATGAGAAATGTCAGCTTGGGACAAGCACAGATGTTCGTGGCATTTCTGAGAGAGCAGCACAAGTGGAATAAAAATGAAATCTCAGTCAGAGAGGCTGAGGCAAGATGATGGAGTGACGCAAGCCGACCAAAGCTCAGGAGACTTGTCTGTGCCTCAGAGTTCATCCTCCAGCTGATCCAGAGATCTACCACACATTATGAGGGGCCTGAACTCCTCTGAGGGAGAAAATTGAGTGTCTGCTTAAGGAGGGTGAACCCAGCTGCCCCAGGGTGTGGGCAGAGCTGATCCACAAGGCCCTGGAGCCTCCCTGAAGCACTCATTGCTCCCAGGGTGGGCTGTGGTGTCTCACTGGGGTTTTGGGGTGGTTGAGGATCACTCTGCAAGGGTCCAGGGGTACTTGGGGTGGATTCAGCACACAAGGGGCTCATGGACAGTGTGGCATTGCCTGGTGTGTCCCAGGGGAAGCAGCAGCTCAGCTGGCAGTCAGGAGAAAGGGAATTTCCATGATTTGCTTGTGGTGCTTTCTCTGCTAAAATTTCATAGCTGCTCGATCATGTCATTAACTTCTGATCAGGGGGAAAGGAGCATTGCTTAATTCAGAGCCTGCTCTGCCTTCAGGCCATCAGTGAGATCTGCACACTTGCGTAATTCTGTACACAAAACCCATAACATCCAACACAGCATTTACACACTCACGAGTTTTATTTCCTCGGCGCCTTGAGCGCTGTGCTCAGAGATGCAGCACCCGGGGATTTTTACATCCTCATCCGAGAATTCCTGTGTTATTCCAAAGAACTGGCTCTGGTCTCCCTTCCCGAGGCTTTCCTGCCCTGCCAGCCCGGCAGGACCCAGGAGGTGGCAGCAGCCCCTCGCCGGTGGCACCGAGCATCCTCTGCCTTGAACAGAGGGGAACACACGATGGTGGCAAGGTCACCCTCGGGATTTGCTGAGCATCTCTGTACTTTCCTCCACAGAATGTTGGGCTTTCCTTTTTTTCTTCCCTTTCCCCTCTCCTCCCCGATCCCCCACAATAATTATTTCAGGGTTTTTTCTCTCTTTTCTCTGACAAGGCTCTCAGAGGGAGCAGAGCAGCACCATTGTCCGCACTGTCTCCGTTTTTCCACCCACTCAGGCTGATGTCAGCCCCTCGCTGCAGGATTTAATGCATTGCTCTCTGCCTTCCACACTGCTTATTTCCACAACTTTTTGTTTCTCATTTTTTCCATCTGCTGGGGAAATCTCAGAGCCAGAGCCTGGCTCCCACCTCTGATGCCCTTTTCTTCCCTGCTGAGCCATGCTGGAGGATGGGACATGCAGGATCACCCTGCCACTGAGTCACCAGAGTGGAAACAAAAGGGAGCCCAGGGGAACAGGCCCCTCACAGTGTTTTGTAGACCACTGAGGGTCAAAGAGGTCCCTTTTATTGCCCCTTTGTCCCTTGCATGAGCCCAGGACACTCTGCTGAGTCTTGCAGGAACAACGTTTGGCTCTGATGATGTTGATATTGAGATAACTCAGAGCTCAGAGCTGAGCTGTAAAGGCCTTTGGAAGTCTGCTTCATAGCTCTCAGTGCTGACTAAGGAAGGTCTGGGGTTTAATTTCCTGCCATGTTTTTGTTGTTGTTGTTTGTTTTTACTTAAAGGGAACTATTTGGAATGTCTAGCCTTGTCTCCGCTGGTTTTGCTGGAAGGCTCCTTGGGCTTTTGGGAGGATTTGCATGTTGAACTCTCTCACACTGTAAACAAAGTGTGTCAAATCCCTCCCAAGGATGCTGATTTTCCAAAGCATTCTTTAAGATCCTGACCTTTCTTCTCCAGTAATTTATGAACTACTTTCAAACCCTCCACAAAACAGTAATGCAAAAAGCCTGACTTATTTATGTGCTTCAGCGGGCCATAGGGGTAAGAAAAGCTATACATAGCTTTGTTTCAGTCTCTGGATATGTCATTATTTCCCTCCCCTGTGAGGTTCATGACACCAGGATCTATGACCCTGTCCATGGGGCTGCAACCAGGAAGCCCAACAGGCTCCTTCAGCCCCCATAGCAATTTGGCTTCCCCTGAGATGATTTCTGCTGCTCATTGATTTTCAACCTGTCAGCTCAAAGTCTCACCTGAATTTAATGCAAAACAAACACCCTGCCACCTCAACACAGGGAAAATGGAACATGATGAACCTAATCAGCAGTGGCAGGGTGGTTCAGCAGAGTCCGGGAAAGGATTTTGTAGAAGAGAGCAATTGTTCACAATTTTTTGCTGGGCTGTAGTTTCTCTAGCAGCATACACCAGAGCTGACTTGCAAGCCTGCCAGGCTGGCTTTTCTCTTCCAGGCACTACTAATGCCCTATCATTTTATCTCCCTATCATTTCAGACTAATAAAAAAGCCAGCACAGAGTAAAAGAGGCATAGACTGGGATGCATGGAAGGCCCAAATAAGAGATAGTATCAATGGATGGGCTGGAGAAGTTGGCTATAACAATATTTCTACCTCCCTTGGAAAAAAGCAGCCCAGCCACACTCTACCTCTTCTAGGGGGCTGGCAGATAAATCAGAGGTAAAGTCTCCAGCTAAAGTATTACAGACACATCAACTCCTTTATGCTTCAGTAACACAAAATTTAAAAAAGTCCAAACCAAAACACAGATTAGAGGCTATATATGTATTTTTCTCCTTTGATAAGATGAAGTGCAGGAGCCACTGCAGCACCTGAAATGATTGTAAATACTTTCCAGAGGAGTGTAGAAAAATTCAGCAGTGGTCCCTGTGCAGCTGGGCTGTCCTGCTCTCCCTCCCACCAACTGATGCTCATGGTCAGCCACTGAGGGGGACTGAACTGGAATTTGAGCTTCTCATTCACATTTTTTCCCATTCAAATTGCAGGAGGTTGCCTCACCGTGTGACTTCCATGTTTGGGTCATTAACCAAGCAGCTGAAAATGCATTAATTAAACCAAGATTAAAAATCCCAGCCCCAAAAGAAAAAAAACCAACCAAAAAAGTAATTAAAATAAGACAGAGGAGTCTGACAGAATTTTACCTGCATGTTTTGGAGTAAGGCAGCATAAATGGAAGGGAAAACTCACACCCACAGCACTTGTGATTTCATTTGCTCAGACTTTTCAGTGCCAGCCCTTGCAGGAGGGGTTTGCAGCAGGGGCAATGTGGGGACAGGAATCACTGAGGTGAGCAGCCACTGTGCCAAAAAAACCCCTCTGCCTGTGACCACCACAGCCCTTGGGTCAGAGAGGGGTTCCTCACCACAGAATGGAGTCCCCGAATAAATCAGGTGTGAACTCAAGTTTCTCAGGCCTCTAAGGTAAAGTGCTCTCCTTACCTTGGAACAGAACCAGACACTGAGGTCTCTGGCAGATTGTGCTGCAGCTGCAGTGTCTCAGGACACAGCCAGGTCAAAGGGCTGTAGACAGAGGGAATATTTGTCATTATATCCACCAGCACAGCTGGAAAAATTAGAGATTTTGAGCTCTGAAGCCAATCTGCAAGTCAGTGAGGACTTTGAGAGATGAGCCTTGGCTGTGGTTGTTATGGGAGGTTTGACATCACCCCCTTCCACTGCTGTGGCTTGGTCTGCAGGGGAGGACAGTGGCAGCAGCCACATTTCCCAGACTTTCTGCCAAAAGTTTTCCTGCTTGATGCCTGTGCAGCCCTTCTGTTGGAACTCTGATGGCTGAAAACTTTGAGCTTTCTGAACTTAAGGGTGCCAACCCTCAAGTAAACACCTTGTTTGACCTGAGACTTTGGAAAAGTCTTCAAAAATTGAATGATAGCACAGAAACAGTGTGTGTGTAGTTTGGATGGTATTGTAGGAGCTCACAGGGTGAAAAAGACTTTGAATTGGGGTTTTAGTATATGGTGATATATGGGACCAAGATGGAGAATTTTGGGTGTGAGTTAGATGGTTTTTTGCACCTTCTTCTTCCTTCTTCGTTGCTAATCTGTGTGGCTTTCTCCAACTGGATGAAAGATGTTCACATTGCAGGTTTATGGTGATCATAATTGGGTTAGAAACATAAATACTATAGATGTCAACTGTTTATTGGGTAATTGGGACTTAAATATCCTTGAACAGACACCATTGTAGCTCACTTTCTTGACTTGTTAGACAGAGTTCACATCTTGTGAGTTTGTAATAGATAAGGGTAATAAACTTCAGAGTGAGACTTCAAAAACAATGTCTCCTGGGTTTTATTTGTCCTGACCTTGGAGCAAGAAAGAGCTTGGTATTCCAGCACTCTTCCATGGGTTCACAGGTGCCGTCACCACTCGTGGGTCTGCAGTGAATGGGAGCAGAGCTGGGAAACCATGAAACAGCAGCAGAAATCTGCTTTAACCTCTTGTCTGACTGTTATTCTCATATTTTCTGGAAAAATCCTTTTGCTAGGATTTCTTCTCCTGAGAAGCTGAGAAGCCTCAGAGAAAAAGGAAAAGAATATTATCTCATTTGCTTCTCCCTGTTTTGCTGCTTTAGAATGTAGTTTGGAGATTGTTTATCCAACATGTGAATTGTTTTTACTTTATGACCAATCACCATCCAACTGTGTTGGGACTCTGGAGAGAGTCACGAGTTTTTAATTATTATCTTGTTAAGACTTCTGTAAGTTTCCTTTCTCTATTCTTTAATATAGTTTTAGTATAACATTCTAATAATATAATATAATATAATATAATATAATATAATATAATATAATATAATATAATATAATATAATAATAAATTAGCCTTTTAAGAACATGGAGTCAGATTCATCTTTCCTCCCCACAATGGGGGACCCCAAAAACACCACACCAGGCTTTTCCCATGGGAAAGCAGCACCCCAGAGGTGGCTCCAGGCTCACCCGTAGAGCAGAGCGTGGTCCAGGTGCTCACAGAGCCGCTGCAGGACCTTGTCGTGGTTTCTGATGGCCGGTGTCTCATCTTCACAGGCAGCAAAGTAGCTCTGCAGCTGCAAACAGAAGAGATGGGATGGCTGGAATGCCCTTCTCCAGCCCACAAGGAGCAGGTGGAGGTGCCAAACACTCATATTTCCAGCACTGAACAGTTTTTTGTGATCTCTCAGCTTGCTAAACCCCGTTGCAGGTTTTATTTATAGGGTGTAGCTGATGTTTTGAGAGGACACTAAAGGCAGTAACCACAGGGAGAACCTTGCCCAGGGTCCCCACATCTCACAGCCCAGCAGTGCTGTGGTGGCTGCACAACCAAGTTCCCCAATGGTGAGCAGCCTCTTCCCTCCCAGCCAACACTGCAGCAGGGTCTGGTGGTTCAGAGCAGAAATAAACCCCAGCTCTGCTCTGTTTCTGGGTCTGACATGGATGAAGCCTCTCCTTGCTTTTGCTAGAAATCCTAGAAATCCCCTTGCACCCAAATCCTCTATCCCTTCCCAGCTGACCCACAGGCCTCCTCCTGCCCCCAGAGCTTAGGGATCTATTTAGGTCCTGTCTCACACACCCTTGGCATCCAGGCAGGGAGATTACTCTCCTGGGATGTAATCTCAGCTGGACAGGCCATGGCTGTTTGCTGGCAACGTGCAAGAACAGCTCAGCTGAGCCACAACAATATTAGAGACAATATCTGTGTTATTTTAGTGACCTGACATGTCTTTGCCAAACCTCACTAGATGACAGATGTGTAGAAGCCAAAAACTTGACATTACTGTGCTTGTCAAATCTGACCTGTCCCCTAAAACATGTTTTTCCTCCAGAATTATCACTAGAGAAGCTCCTTTTGGAAAAATCATCCAGTCCTGATGTGCAGTTACCCAGGGCTCAGAGAACACCTCAGGGCCCCTGGGAACACTCTCAGGAGCATGAACATACCGAGCTCCAACCCCCTCCTGGCCCAAAGACCTTGAACCCCTCTGTGATGAGGTCTCTTATGTTGAGATGACCTCAAGGTGTTTCAAAGTCTTTTTTCCCAGTCCCAAGACCAAACAAGAAGCCAAGATGTGTTGGTTCTGCTTCTCAAGGCTGTTAGGTTGTTTATTTTTTCTTATCTATAACATTCTCTTTCAAGATCTGTCCAGCAGGTCAGGCTGAGGCACACTGACCGCCCTCAGGGCAGTGTTATCTTTTTATACTCAGAACTACCTGTACTTTATTTACAGTAATTTTCCAATACCTATCACCTATGTTAGACAGTCTGTCTGTATTCTAAACCAATCCAAAGTGCCACCATCACACAGAAGATGGAGGCCAAGGAGAAGGAGAAAGACAGAACATGCCCAGATTCCTCCATCTTGCCTCTTCAACCCCCATTCTAAAAACCCCAAAATTCTACTTTTTCACCCTGTGATAAATTCACTATCATTCTACTCAAACCCTTCTGGCTTGTAACTCCTCACACAAAGTTGGTAATTGTTTCCATGGGTTAAAGTCAAAGGCACAGGTGACTCCATGCCAAGGTTTCTGAGCCCCCTGAGTCCTCCAGGGCAGCCAGAGGAATGTCCTGGGTTCCAACATCTCTGGAGCTCTTAGGTAAGATGGCAGAGCCAGGCAGGTTCCTGCATGGAGCTGGTCCCAGCCCTCAGGTGACAGGAAACTGCTGAGCCTGGAGAATGGCAGCCAGAGCTGCCCTGATGATGGCACAGCCCTGCTCGGCCTGTCCCTGTCCCTGTCCCAGCAGGTGAGTCCCCTGGGGAAGCAGATGCACAACCAGGATTGCAGAGGCACCTGTGGGTGTTCTGGACATCCTCAGGGGCTTTCACAACACCCAGGTGAGACCTGGAGCATTTCAGCTCAACAGCTCCTACCCATTTTTGGGAGGAAGCTTTTCCAGAAGATTCCTACTATTCGTAGGCAGCCCAGACTGAAGCAAAGAGGAAAATGCCCTAAAATACCACTATTGAAGAAAATGCCCTAAAATATCACTATTGAAGAAAAAATTCAGGAGGTACCTGCAGCCAGTGTTTGAAGCTGCAGCAAGGACATCAGAGGAAGACACAAACCTGTAATTTAGAGCCATATCCCTCAGCTGATGGATAGATGGAGCCATGGGGATGATGTCCAAGAGCTGGAGCTCACTAAAATATCCCATTTTGGGGAAAATAGAGGCAGAGGCAAAGATCTCACAGGACATGAGCCAGCACTTGAAGGCAGAAATTCCCAATTTGTCCTAACCAGGCTGTGGGTTCTGCAGGGAGCTGGGGCACCCTTGGAGGAGGTTCTGGGTGTTTCTGCAGGCTCTGTGCTGGATTGGGGCAATGCAGCTGTGGGGGACAGCTGGGGGGAACAAGAATAAATCAGGCATTTCGTTAGCTCACCACTGCAAAAAATGAGACACAGCTTGGGGAGGTCAGTTTGGAGGGAACTTGGAGCCTGTCTGCGCCTCTGACCGGAGGAATTCCTCGTGACAGAGACACTCCAAGCCTGGGCAGCAAAAGGGATGAGGAAATAGAAGTAATTCCTCTTTTTTCTTTCCTCCTTTCTCCCAAAATAACTCAGAACTTTGTCATGCTCCTTCCTGCAGCCAGTGCAGCCAGGGATGGTGCCACTCCCAGCATCCCTCCAAAATAAACATGGCCAAAGGCTTCCAGCCCCCAGCCAAGGGCAGGCACGGCTCACTGGAGCACAATTCCCACCAGAGACCAGGCAGGTGAATCCCTGCCCAGCCACCCTGACCAGGGAGGAAACAAGACACAGCAAGCCTTGGGATCTCCTGGGTGGAGTCACCCCTCCAGCCAGGGTGGGGAAGCACTTGCAAAAGCTGATGGGGAGGTGTTTCTGGCTTGGGTGAAGGGTGAAGACACATGGAGAAAAGTTAGGATGAAACAGCTTTTCCAACTGGGGAATGAAGTCCAGCTGTGCTGTTTTTCAAAGATTCAATGCCTAGATGAAAATTTGTAGAAATTACGACCACCAGCACCAGCACCCATGATGGGTGATGTGGCACTGCCCCAAAAATGGCATTCTGTAGAGTGTTTATATGGAGTCTCCTGTTATAAAACATACAAGGATAATTGAACCAGCCTCTCCTCCTGCAGTCAGACCTGTCTGGGAGGTGGTGACCAACTTCATGAGGCACCCACAAGGCAGCTCCCTGACACAGCTGGGCTGGAGCCAGGGAGATCAGGAAGGAGGCAAATAATTGGGTTAAAAACACCATCCCTGGATTTCTGCAGAGATGCTCTTCCCCTCATCTCCTCTGCACCCCAAATCCAGAAGGAAGGGCTGATGGCTGGCTCAGATGGAGGACTCATGCTCCTGAGGGGCACAGCAATGCCTGGAGCCCTGACCCAGGGCTATTTATAGACATTCCTGTGGCCAAAAGAAGCCCTGCTGGCATGCAGAAGGCATCCCAGCCATGCAGCCACAGGGACCACTGTGCAGCCTGGCCAGGTCTGAGCACAGAACCTGCTCAGGGAGAGGGCAACAACAGCCCAGCCACGAGCTGAACACACCTGGGAGAGCTGGAGCACGAGGGAGTATGTCCAACAGGAACAGAGACCTGGCTGCCACTGGGAAGCACTCACACCTCATCCCCACTGAGGAGGAGGAGGATTTAATTGCTGTTTATCAATCACAAGTTCATTTTTCTAGCAGTGACACACCCCACCCCAACGCTGGCACGCGTGAGAGAGGCTCTTCCTTGCACAATTTTATAACCTGTTACTGCAGTGCTTCTCAATGAGTGTGGAGACTTCCAGGCTGATCTGCAGAGCTCCTGTGTTGCAAGGGAAGCCAACAAATAATCAGGGAGGTGTTCTGGAAAGCCCATTCCCAAATCTAATCATTCTTGTGGTGGTTATGAAATCCCTTCAGTAATTCTAAAACCTCACTGGAATACTGAAAGTCTCCTGACCTGTTCAGGGCTGGCCTCAACCCAACTGAGTCCACATCTCCCCTCTGTAAATCTGCCCTGCAGATGTTTCACAGCAGCTTTCCAACATCAATTCCATTTCACTTGTTCTGCTTGGTATTTCCCTGGCAGGACAAACAGGGTGGAAGAACAACAAACACCCCTTGCATTCCTCAGCTCCTTAACTGGGATTGGAAAGGTGCTTCAAAACCCTCATTCCACCCACAGCACATGCACTGAGCTGAGGGGTTTTCCCCAGCTGGAAGAGCTGAGCACCCTCAGGAGCAATCCTGGAGCTCCAGGGAGCACAAGAAATGGGAACTGGCCTTGTCCCAAGTGATGACAGCTCAGTGACAAGGGAAGACATGGGAAGGGCCAGGACAGACACCTCAGAGCTCACTTTCACACCTGCTCAGGGGGTACTGACATGCAATGGCAAATGGATAAAGAGGAGGCTGAACTCCCGTGCCTGGAAAACTCCTGGTTTTCCATACCATCCCTAAAAGCAGGCTGAACGCCATGCACTTGTACAACACAAAGCCCTAAAACTCCAGCTTCTAGCAGGACATTTTGGAGGTCTGACTCAACACTCCCTACAAACCAGCACTGGCCTCAGTGCCCAGCTTCCCACTTTGTGCACCTTGCCTGGATCTTGGGGTTTTTTCCAGATAAAACACACCAAGCACATTCAGGGCATCAGCACCTAAAAGACACCACGAGTGCCACTGGAGCAACCTGGAGATGTGGAGAGACAGCAGCCTGACCCAGGTGAGGCTGAAACCCACAGCAAAGTTGCTCCTTGCTGGAAACACTGAGCTTTGAAGCATTCCCAATCCAATGCCAGCAAGACTGTCACCTCATGGGACACATACACGTCTCAGCTCACACCCCCCAAGGCTTTTCTTCACTATTTCTAAGCACCAAAGCTTACAGCAGGCTGGACCCACGTGTGACTCAGACAAGGATAGGTTTTTTTTCCAGTGGGAATTTTTAGGGAGCATTCTGTTCCTCTGTCACAGTGAGCAGAGCAGGGGCTGAGCACAGAACAAAGTCCCTGAGCTAACCAAAGGCAGGTGGGAAGGTCACATACTCAGCATAACAGAAAAAATAGATTTTATGGGGAAAAAACCCCAAGTCCAGTGGCAAACACACCAGAAGCAAGCAAAGTGCTGCTCCCTCAGAGAGCTGCTGCTCTGAGTCCCTCCCCACTGCCTCCAGCCACTGCTTAATTCAGTTACACCTCTTGGACCAGTTCACCAGAAGTGGGGAAAGCTGAAATCACTCAACAGCCACCAAAATTGTGCAATCAGAAGGAGAGAGGCTTGGAGGCTTTCCTTTAGCTCCTTGGGAAAACCACTGCCAAATTCACCCTCCCAAACCAGCTGCTCCCCCAGCAAAATGCTTTGTGCTAGAGAGGGGAGAACAAATGGGACTTTTTAATTCCCAAAATGTTATCACAGCCTTGTCCACCCTCAGCTCCAGAGCTGATTCTGGGTGTTATGGAGGACAAACAGCAGTTTAGATACCTGCAGACCCCAATCCTCTTGAAATTGCAGATGTGACTCTGTGACTACCTGAGTGGCTCCTGGATGGCCAGGCAGGGAAGTTTCCTGATCACTGGGATGAGACACGAGGAATTTCTAAAGAGATAAACCTTGAAATATCAAGCAACCCAAGCAACACACACCTGTGATGAGAGCAGAACCACAGCACCACAGAGACAAAGCCCTTGGAGGCCCACCAAGACACATCTGTGGACTTGCTGAAAGCACCTGAGTGACCTCTGTGTCTTGTCTTCATGGACAACTGTAGCTATGATATTTTCTGAAAAAATCTTTTCCTTAAGATTTTTTTCCTGAGAAGCTGAGAGGCCTCAGGAACAAAATGTAAACAATGATTATCTGCTGCTGTGGAATGCAACAGGTGCAT
>JAWWMS010000001.1:110674218-110719712 GCA_035048045.1 Chlorospingus semifuscus | reverse complement strand
ATGTAAGATGCTTTGTTTAACAGAAAGGGCTTGCAGCGAGATAGCAGCCACAGGACACCTAAATCTTTCAGAGAAAGAGAATTTATTGCCTTCTTATCAGAAGAAACAAACTTCTTCCCACCCTGGAGGCGCTGTTAGGATTAGAAGGAAGAAGTTGTCACTGACCAGACAGAATCCTGTGTTTGAATAGAATTTATGCATCATGTATGAAGTGTATGAATATGCAATGGACTATTGTTCTTAAGGGTTAATCCTTTGTTAGCAGGGGTCCTTTTTCGGGCTCATGATGCCCAGAAAAAGGCACCCGGATGTCTGTAACTCTTTGCTTTTATTGTCTCATATTGTCCTAACCATTTTATTACTATTAAACTTTTAAAAATTTTAAAAACAAATTATTGGCGTTTTTCACAGAAAGTAAATGTCAGACTCTGCTTCCTCCAGTCCACTGCAATCTGGGGATGGCTCCTCCAAAATTACTGGCTCCTCCAAAATTGCTGTCTCCTCCAAAATTGCTCCTGTGCTGCCCAGCAGCGAGGCACGAGGGGCAGCTGGTGGCCCATTCCTGCCCTGGCTCTCCTTTCCCAGCCTGGCTGGTGGGAATGGAGCAGCAGGGCCAGGCTTGGGGACACCAGGAGCCACACAAACAGCCTGGCTGCCCTGTGGCCACCGCAGTCCCGTGGCGCTGATCTTGAAATCCCTGAGTGTTTCCAAAGCCAGAAGGTCGGGGCAGAAGGTGGGTAATGAATCCCAGATTTTTCCAAGAGAGTCATGTGTAGCATAAGAATAATGTGACTTCAGGAAATGGCAAAGCAAAGCGTTTTCCTTCCGTATCCAGGAGATTTCTGTTGAGTCCCAAGCTCTCCCCAGGAGCAGAAATGCCCTTCTGTCTGCCTGTCCACAGGAGACAGACAGACAGACAGAGACAGGACGTAGGCAGGGGAGAGGTCATGTTTTTGTTACAGGGAAAAAATTCAAAAGCCTCCTGGTGAAATACTCCTAATCCCTATGACTCTTTGTATGGTGGAGCTGGGAATTCTCTCTCTCTCTCTTTCCCCATGAGAAGAGCTCCATGCGCTTCATCCACAACCCCAAGACCACCTTCTCTACATTCTTTTTTAATTTAAGGATTTTATTGCTTCGAGGGAGGAGGGGGATAACACTAAGAATTACAGCTAAGCCCCTCACTGGGCACTCTGTCATAACCCCATCCTTGTGGAATATATTTGTTGTTTTTTTTTTCCATGCACTTAATCATTTATTTAATGGACAGCAAATGGCACGTGAGGCTTCGAGGTCTATGAGGAATGAAGCCCAACCTGCAAGACACTCAGGCAAGTCAGTTGTTTACAGTAAGCACAGCAATCCACTAAACATCCTTCTGAAGGCTCCTGAGGACCAGTTTGAGGCCAGTAAAACAGTCAGGATTTTTTTGTGAGGAGAAATACAGTTACAAATATGCCTTTCTGCCTATGCCAAGCCTGAAATGCAGGTAACACCTTGAGAGAAAGCCAGTTCACTTTATAGCAAAGTGGATTCATACTCTGCTGAATATTAGACACACACAGACTGACCTCCCTCCCCTGGAAGTTCAGTTCTGTCCCACTTGGTGATCAATCTGACTTCAAACAGCACAAAGTACCCTGTGTTTATTTTAGCAAAATGAACTCCAAACACAGAATTTAAACCTATTCCTGCAATGCTGTTTTAATTGCCTCAAAATGCTGACAATAAATTTACATTTTAATTAAGGTGAATGAATTATGCATGACTGTGTGGTACTTTCTGTATAAGTAGTAGATGAACAGAGGGACAGGTATGGTGTGGATTGAAGAGATTTATCCTGACAGTGCAGGGAAAAGGCAATCATTCAGGAAAGGGGTCAATCCAGGCAGGCAGCAGAGTGAAAATGGTCCTGTGACAAGATAAATGTTGTATTATGATGCCTGAGAACTGAATCCAGCTTCTCCCTGTCACAACAACACAACACTGGAAAATCACATTGCTGGAAGTTTACCCCTCCTGAACACATTTGGGTTGTGTATGTAGGAAAAGTGATGGCAAAATGCAAAATATCTGCCATCCCCAGCAGGGACATGCAAGCACCAAAGTGACTGTTGGTGTTGCAGACTCCCAGGATTTTGCCATGTTTTGGCAGCTCATCTGTCACAAGTGTCACTCATCCCCACATAGAACCACAGCATTCCTCTGAGGAGGAGGAGACAGGAGGAAGTCAGATTTTCTGGATGCAATATGTAATTGTGAGTACATGCAGACTGGAATGTTGGAAAATGAAACCACTGAGGGACACCCTGCACCTCCACTGGATGCTTGATTTGTGACTTCTTTGGAGATGATTTACACCAGGAGTTCTTAGCAGCAGGAGGGGGAACAGAGCATGACTGTGAAATTATTTGAGATTTCTCTACCACTTCTGCCTCTCAGAGCTTTGACCTTCAAAACAGTTTCTGTTTTCAAGCAAAAAGATGTCAAAGGCAAGGAAAAAATATTAAAACCACCAAGGCAAAAAACCCCAAAGAATTGTGTCTGATTGGCACCACCCTGTCTTTGTGTCAAACTAATTTGACTGAGTTCCTTGACTTTCATATTTTAGCTGCTTGCTTTGGCGTGGTGATAGCAATTTTCATCTTCAGCTGCAGTGGGATGAGAGCTCCAGCCCTTCTTGGTGTGCTGCTGGAGGCATCACCCTCTCACACCCTTGTCTGAGGGGGCACAAGGATACCTTGGGGAGCAGAGAAGTGGCACTGGGGCCTCGTGGTGAGGACAGGTTGTGGCTTTGGCATGGACAAATGGATTTTGGGGGCCTTGTTGGTGAATATATAGGATCACATGCAAAATTAAGGACAACAGTTTTAGCTTCTTCTTTCACCCTGCTTTACACAAATGGAAGGCTTGACAGGTCTGATACTAACAACATATGCAGCTTCTGTTATCCAAAGCTGACTGAAACCAAAGAAATGAAAGATTTACTGCAGTACAGAAGTGTGGGAGGTATTGTAAAATAATTAAAAATGTGAAGGAAAGCCAAAATTGAATGTCACTGTTACTTTCACCTTTAATGTGGTGAACACAGCAAAAGCAGAGCTCAGCACCACAGGGCTCATCCAAGTTGTGAGAATCCTGCACCAGGAGCACTGGCTTCTCCCCTTCTCAAGGTACACAACACAAAGCTACAGCATCTTTCCAGACAAGGTGTTCTTAGGAAGTTGTGAGGATGTTGTGTGGAAGATGGCCAGAATTTGGGCATTGCTGCTACCTCATGGCCCATTAAAATTATCTGTAATGGCAGTCATGCCTTACTGGCAAAACCAAACCTTTAATTTTTATATGTTGCAAACAGACATAAGATCCTTTGCCAACAGCTCTGTCCTAAAGCTCCACAATTCAACTCCAATAACAAGGACAGTTCACACAACTGAAGAGGTCTGAATACATCATAATTTAATAAAGTATTACAAAATACTTCAGAGAGCTTTGTTATTCATTTCCACATGCATCAGCTCATGAACAAGCCTAAAAGTTTTATTTGTGGATATTTTTTACTAAGCATATAGCAGTTATCTCTTTAAATTAAATAGCTACAAGAGATTATTAACTTCATATAGGCCACTGAGCAGCCACCAGTAGAAATTTTTATCTGTTTCTAACGTTATCCAAAGTCAAGCTCATGACTTGAAGCACGTCAGTATAGTCCCTAGCCAGCTCCCTCAGTGAGACTCTGTGCTTGATTCTCTTTTCCTCCTTGAATTTTCCTTTTTTTTGGTGTGTGTGTATGGTCCTGGTGACACTGAAGGGCAGTTTTGACTTGTTCAGCCAACAGAAGGTATACCTGATGTCCCCTTTGAGCAGCTGCTCTCCTCGAGGCTGGCTATGAAAACACACGTGGAAAGAAAACTCCTGAAGCTTTTGATGATGGAAGTGCTGGGAGGTTTCAACATCCCTCTGCTCCTCCACAGACCTCAAAGTGATAAGTTACTTTTTGATCTCAGTCAGATCTTCTGGGCTTCTGCCATGAAGAAAGCAAATCAAACCCCATCCACCTTGAGCTGCTGATGTATTTGCCTTTGCTGTGCTCTTTACCAAGCCCTCCAGCAGCAGAGGGGAAGGTTTGACTCACACCAGCGTGACTCTGCATTTCACACAGCTCGGTCCGTTTGGCTGCTGTGGCTTTGCTGGAAGCAGGTCATGGGGAAGGATCAAGCTCCTTCCTTCAGAGCCAGCAAAATCCCTCCAGTGAGAGCAGGGCTGGCCAGAGGGAGAGGAGCCTGTCTGTCAGCTTCTGTGCAGCTCCAGGTGTGCAGGGAGCCTGCAGCAGCCTCTGGAGCAGGACACTGCTGTAATGTGGTTGAGTCTTCCAAGTCTTTCGGGAAGGGAAACGGAAGCTTGCCATTTCAATGGGGACCAATATGGGAATCTTTGATGCATGTCCCTGCACTTGATGGCAGGCCATGCCTTTGGATAGCTTTGACTTTGAGCAAGATCTTTGTCCTTTTTTTTTTCTTTTTTTCCTAGGTATCCATGGCATGTCCCTCGTATCTTCCCCTCCAAGTTGTGTCTTCCTCCTTGACATTTCCCCCCGTTTTTGCAACATCTGTGAGCTTAGTTTGGGCCTGTTTTGGTCCTTT
This sequence comes from Chlorospingus semifuscus, assembly GCA_035048045.1. Lineage (NCBI taxonomy): Eukaryota > Metazoa > Chordata > Aves > Passeriformes > Passerellidae > Chlorospingus > Chlorospingus semifuscus. Next base: position 110,715,069 of record JAWWMS010000001.1, on the reverse strand, counting down.
GCACTGCACCTGATATAATCCCAGTCCATTTTCTTGTAGTCACTAAATTTCCCAATTTTCTTTTTTTTCTCCTCCAATTGCAATTCCTTGGATGGCATCTCCATTCCAGGGTGTTTGTAAGTCCTTCTTACTGCTGTATGACCTGCACGTCTCTTGATCCTGAAATGCCTCAGAAGATCTCCAGATGAGCTGGGCTTTCAACCCAAAAAGATGGCGTTGTCCAAAAGCTCCTTGAGCTCTGCCAGGCTGCTGCTGTGACCACTGCCTGGACAGCCTGGTCAGTGCCAAACCAACCCTCTGGGGGAAAAACCTTTTCCTAATATCCAACCTAAGCCTCCCCCGACAGAACTCCAGGCCATTTCCCCAAGTCCTGTCAGTGTCAGCACAGAGCAGAGATCAGTGCCTGCCCCTCCTCTGCCCCTGTGAGGAAGCTGTAACTGCAGTGAGGTCTCTCCTCAGCCTCCCCTTCTCCAGGCTGAGCAGCTGAACCTGCCTGTGGAAGGGAGTTGGATGAAGTGATTTTTGAACGTCCCTTCCAACCCAAACCATTCAGTGATTCTATAAATGACTCACGCTTCCACGACTAGGGAAGGAGTACAAGAATAACAGATAATAAGAGAATCTGGAAGAAAACAGAGTTTATAATGGAACCAGGCAAAAAAAGTCATTAGGATGAGGTGAAAGGCATTTCAAGTATCTGGGCTCATTAAGAGCAGGTGCTCAGTGGAGAGAGTGTGCCCAAAACAACTGGAAAATTGCAGGACACATTTCCAGCTGTAAGAAAACTCTCAACAGAGTGAAACTGGCAGCACCCAGATGTCCAAGATAGTTATACTTATGGCTGAGAGAGACTGAAAGGAAATATTTGAGAATTTAACCACACTGCCAGGTTGGTACAAATATGTTTCTTGGCTGGGGAAAAAACCTCCCACACCTAAATCTTTCATGGAAGTACCAGCACAACCTAATTTGACTTATAATTCTTTTTATGAAGCCAAAGGGAGACATTTAAGCAGACAAAACTCATACCAGTTGTTGCATGCTTGTGCTACAGCAAAGCAGGAAGAGGCCTGAGGCATTTGACTTGTCACACATGCCACAGATATTACACCAAGTCAAAGGAAGAGTATCATTAAAATAACAGAAGAAAATGAAACATAGATTTGCTCACATTCTTTTGAGAAAGGTGGGTTTATTCCAGGATATTGCTGTAATTGTACAGAGACAGCCCCAGCTAAGCAGGGGCTCTCAGCCCCATTCCTGGCAGTTTCATTTGCCAGGCAGAGCCATTTCCAGCCCAGCACACCCCTGCAGGCACCTGGGCTGCAGCTGTCTCACTGCCACCTTTACTGTTCTCATTCCAGTGAAAGGAGTCCCTGGCCATGGCAGGGGAGTTGGAACTGGCTGAACTTTAAGGTCCCTTCCAACCCAAACCATTTTGTGATTCTTTTTTTCTTCTCAGATAAACCTGGTGTTCTTCACCAGGGACCTCCTGCTCGCAGGATGCTGCTCCCCACCTGCCTCCATGTCCCTCCACATCCCTACAAATGCCTCCATGTTCCTCATCCTCCCTGGGCTGCTCCACCCTGGGAAAAGGAGGAACCATTAAATCAACTGTACTGCTGGTACAGTGCAAAAAGAGCCGCTTTTATCTTTTCCTTTCTGCAAAGATCAGGGAGAAATGAGGAACAGCCAGTGTCACCCTTGTCCCTGGATTGGGGTCACCCCCTTCCCGATGTGTTTGTGGAGCTCAGCAGTGTCAGCTGCCCAGCAGGACCATCCCTTACAGATCCTGGCACTGGGATCTGCTCCTGGTTTTGGTCTCCCAGTACTCAGAGTGGGAGACGAGGAGCTGGGAGGAAGAGATACAGACCAGCGTGCAGCATGCCAGCTCAGAGGGACACAGCTCAGCCCAGCAAAATCAGATGCAAAATATCTCATTTGGCCAGAGATAACCAAGCAGATGAGGGAGGATGGGCTGGATAGGTCTGGAGTCCAAGAGAGAAATCAGACATGAGAGTTGCACTGCAATTTGTATCCCATGTGGAGAGAGTTCTCATCCTGGTACTTACTCATCACCCTCTCCCTGAATGTCTCCTTCAAGCAGCGACAAGAATGAGAGTGAACCCAAAAGAGAGACAAAGCTCTGTGGAAAAGGGGTGCAGGGGTGGTCACAGGGGGAAGCTGAGCCTCCAGGCTGCAAAGGGAGCACTCAGGAAATGGTTGCCCACAGAGGCAGGTCCTGCTGTTCTCTGTCAATGGCAGTGCAGCAAGGATCAAGCAAGGGAAAGGGAAGGAAAAGCACTGTGTGCTTAACAGGATTATCCTGCACTGAGAAGGAGCTCCCCAGCTAAATAAACCCTGCTATGAGGCACATGTTGGGGTTTCTGCTGCCTTCTCCCAACTGCTGCTTCAGTTCTCACCTTGGCTATTTTCCCAAATTTGCCAAACCTGTGGTGTTGTGGAAAAAGGCACAGGAGGCATGGGGACCACAGCAGGCACGGGACAATGTGAAGAGTGAGGAGTGGCTGAAGGCAGCTACAACACCACACCATTCCTAAAATCCAGAGTGATTCCCTTGAGGCCTCTTAGGAGTGGGATTTATTAATTTTTTTCCAAACTGAAGATGCTCTTTGTCAACGGAAATATGATATAGGCTGGGGACCGTGCTCAGCTGATACCCTGCTGGGACACATGGAAACAGAGCTCTGACTCCTCAGGTGGTGTTGGAGGCACAGCTGGGTTCAGTGTCACCCCTTCTGCTCACAGAGGGTGTTAGAGCTCTGAACTGGGCTGATATTATGATATTATGCTGTGAAACAGGGAGTTGTACAGATACTGCACCGTACCTCTCTCCTCCTTCCCACACAACTGTCCCAATTTCCCTCCATTTTTGTACCAGCACTTACAGGGAAGAAACTGCTTGTCTAACCCAGATTTGCACTCTGAATAACAAGGGGAGCATGTCAACAAAGTCCAGGGGGGAGGAGCAGAGCAAGGGGAGCTCCTGAGGTGCTCAAGAATTGGAAAATGGGAGGAACAGAGCAAGGGGCGCTCCTGATATGGAGGAATTGGGAAATGAGCAGTGCAGTTTCTGGGAGCATGAGAAGGACTCCCTGGAGAGCACGGCAGCCACACACTAAGAGCTGCCTGCGCTCTGTAGACCCCAATAAGGGACTCCTGTACCTGAGTCTTTTCAACACTGTGGCTCTTTTCAGACGGTGCCTGAGGGATTGTCTCAGCCCAGGTGTTAATCACAGAAATGCCAAACCCAGCTCTGATTCTGGACTGGGAGAAGGGAGTGGTGTGAGGGATCTGGGCTCAGGGAAGGACTCTCAAGATTCTTTCCCAGGGGACCTGCTCCTTTGGTGTGTCACAGCCTGTACAAGTGACTCGTGTGGTAGAGGGCATCTCCTACCCCTGCACAGTTAAAGCCCTCCCTGCACCAGGCCATGCAAGTTGCAGTGTAGACATCCTTTTAATCATGTTGGGGAATTTTCTCCCTTTTCTACTGAGACATTTGAGCTCTCCTATTTCATCCCCAAGCAGAAATAAAGGAGGCAGAAGACAGAGAAGACAGGACAAAAGTCTCAACACCCCCTGTGTAAAAATGGATGTGTAGATAAAGCATCTTGATATTGGGAGGGAAGAGAATGCAGGAGGAGAGAAAGGAAGGAGATGATGTGCATGTGAATCTGTCAGATGAACAGAAACCAAGAGGGATGGGAGGAGCAGGGAGAAAAAGTGGCTTTGTTGAGGGGAGCTGGTGACAGTCCAGGCAGCAGGGAGGAGCAGGCAGGGGGTACAAAAGGAGCTTGTGGGGCAAAGGCATCCCTGATGTGGGAAGTCAGGTAGGTCTGCAGCCAAGTGTGGCACACACAGACCTGTCCAAGACACACATGGGCAAATATCAGCCACTAGGGAGGAGCCTCCATGTATGAAGGTCCCTCAGAGTTTTGCAGTGGAGCTCAATGAGAACCAAAGCTGGATCTTCCTCATATTTTTGCAGGAATGTTCAGGTTCCTTTAGGCTACAGACCCTGGTGCAGAGTAGTGGGGGGGCTGTTGCTTGCTTGCTTTAAACTAGAAGCAGTTCCAACAGCACAGAGCCTGGTGTGGACTGCAGAAGCTCAAGAACTTACACTGAGGGAGGGAATTTGGTGGGATGGATGGAGAAACTTTGAGTCCTGCAGGAGAGAAGTGTTCCAGGCTCTTGGGCAGAGATGGGGAGATGGAAAAGGCTTTGGGACTCTTTAGGGAATATACAAGAGGATAAAGTGAAGAAGGCTCTAGAAATGGCTTCCTCCAGGAAGGTGGCAAATTTATGGAAGGGTCACTCCGTCCTCAAGCTGCTCTTGCTTTTCTACACCAATACTGGAAGGAGCATTGCACAACCTTGTCCTCAGGCCCTGCTCCCTGCCCTGGTCTCTCCAAGCCTGTGGCATGGCAGGCTGACGGGGAGGCAGACCCTGTTCCACACAGCAGGACACTTTCCAGTCAGACAAGCCCCGACCTATCCGATAGCACAGAGCGCTTTCGCTTTGTGAATTACTCATGGCATTTCCTGTAAACACCACCAGCACGTACGGGCTGTGAGCAGGGAAACACTGTGACATTATAAAATGTCTCCTGAAAGGGCAGCCCTGCCTCCTTTTTTTTCCGTTATTTGCTAGTTTCCATGTTTGGGAGAGCTAGATGTTGGAGCAGGGAGTGCAGTGAGGGGAAATCCAAGGTTGCTTGGGAGGAGGGCAGCCTTATCAGAACCTCAGGACTGAACTTTCCAAAGCTCTCCAAAACCTTGGCATGGAGCATTTCTTTCCCTAGAAAACTTTGGATAAGAAAAGATGACGAGTGCTCTGATTGCTTACCAGTTTCCCATCCAACTTCTGTACACTCTGTGCCTGAGGAAAAAAAATGCTTGTGGTCTAAATGTCAGGATAGAAAGCAAGCCCGAAGAGGACATACAGGCAAACAGAGCTGCAATCTAAATAAAACATTACCAATCTCCATGCTTGAAAGTTCCCCAAATTGTGACATTGGGTTGAAAAATGACTTAAGTATTTTGCTTTGAAAAGGAACGAGAAAATAGGCAAACAAAGAAACCTCAGCCTCCCGTCAGGTCTATTTGTCTTCTGATATCTTTGTTTTCAGGTTCACTGTGGAGGGGTTCAACCATCTCCCTAGGACTGTGACACATAGAAACAGCATAAAAATTGACGTCTCACATTGTCATGTGACTGCAAACATCCAGACATTTAGAAAGCAACAAACATCACAAGATTCAGAATTCATCATAAGAGCGAGGAACCATCACGTCATTTGCCACTAGCACAAAGCAAAGCTGACTGGCAGTGTCACACTGGCATGAACTAATGAATTGCTGTAAAAACAGGCTCCAAGGACTTTTGAAAGTCAAGCTGATTTTCCCCTTGTTTGTTTTATGGTGTCCTCAGTCAGGACAAGGGGAGTCACCTTGCCAGGAGGTTTATAAAGACTCATTTTTTCCCCTCAAAGGCTCACAGTCCAGTGTGTGATAGAGTCCAGTAAAGGGCTTGACAGGACCAAAGCAATGAGCCAAAAAGATATGTAAAGACTGGACATAAAATATTGCTCTGGACTGGACAGAGAAAAAGACAAAAGAATTACCTGCATGATGCACTATCACAAAAAATGTGAAAGTTAAATAGACATAGGCAGCTAATTCAATCTGGCAGGTGCTGGGGCTGTGCCAGAAGGATTGGTGCCATCTGGTCCATGGCCTGATGGAGGTTTTGATTAGAGGAGCAGCAGTGATGGATGGATCGTGCCAGGGCAGGGAGACACCAAAAGACACACTCAGGTGGCAGCACATTTGGAATTATTTTGGAATGAAATATCCAAGGCTTAATTTTATTTAAATTTTCTTAATTTATTTTAAATTTCTGAGCCCATTTCCACTGAGTTCCATCCTTTTCTAAGAACAGCCCAAACCCTCTTTCTGCTGCCCATCACAAGGGAGTGTGGTGGTCTCTTGTAAGAGTCCCAATACTCTTTTTCAGACCACAGCGATTTGAGTCTATCCCAGGAGGAATTTCAGAAATACTCTGCTCCTGCAGATTAACATGGAAAACGGGAAGAGATTCTTCTAATAGGGAGAAAAACTAGTTAATCTATATTTCTAAACCTCCAAGAACCTGAATCTGTTCTGACTCAGCAGGATCAAAATATCTGTATTTGGTCAGGTTGGATTCTCAGCCCAAACCTTCCTCTTCCTCTCCAAAACCACTGTGCTCCTACACAGGGGGTTTTGTGGGGGATGTTTGCTCTGAGTGTCACCTGGAGCCCCCAGCCCAGGTTCCATGGGGGTTTTGTGGGGGTTGTTTGCTCTGAGTGTCACCTGGGGCCCTCAGTCCAGGTTCCATGGGGGTTTTGTGGGGGATGTTGGCTCTGAGTGTCACCTGGAGCCCTCAGCCCAGGTTCCATGGAGATTTTGTGGGGGATGTTTGTTCTGAGTGTCACCTGGAGCCCTCAGCCCAGGTTACACATTGACCCCTGGTGTCACACCCAGTGAGCAGGAACACTGGCACACGGGCAGGCCCTGTGCTTGGCCTGCCTGATCCACCTCCCCAGGGAGCCCAGCAGCTCTCCCAGGCTCTGATGGACAACTTTGAGAAGATTTTTGCCCCCTACCAGCAAAGTCTCCAGGGAAGATGGCAAAGTAAGTGGTTGGATCATCATCCAGCTAGCAGAGAATCAAAGGATATTTTGGGTTGGAAGGGACCTTAAAGATCATCTCATTCCAACCCCCTGCCATGAGCAGGGACACCTCCCACTAATACAGGTTGATCAGAGCCCTGGCCAGCTTGGCCTTGGACACCTCCAGAGAAGGGCTCCTTGGTCTTTTCCTGGTATCCCAGCTATCCCAACCTCCATGAAAATGTTTCCTCAGAGGGTACCAGGACAAGCTTGAGGATGAAGAGCCCATAAAAAATCTTGGAGGAGTTTTGTGCCACTTCCCATTTCAGTGGAGGACATCAGGTTGCAGAGAAGGAGCAGACAGGTGGGTGCATGGGTGACCCCAGCACTGTCCACGCCCTCGGTGACAGCAACCATCCTGCAGGATCCACACATGGCAGACACACCTGGGGGGCTCTGGAGGTCCATGGGCAGCCCCCAGCAGAGTGAGAGGATGGAGCAGGGTCAGAATCCACTCAAGAGCTGAAGGAGACAAGGCTGAGGGCACGGCTGGAGACAGGATGCCTACAGCACAGACCCCAGGGCTGTCCAAGAGGCAGGGCTGGACAGAGCCACCCCTAAACCTCAGGCCAGGAGGGGACTAAAAGCCCCAGGTGGGGCTGAAATGAAGCTCCAGAGCCCATGGCCAGGGTGTGGGGGGAAGCTCCTGGTGAGACTGGTCAGGGCTGTCAAGGATTGTGAAGAGCCCTGTGCTCGTTTGGGCCAGGGTAGAGTTGATTTTCTCTGCAGTGGGACTGTGTTTTGGGTTTGGGCTGGGGTAGAGTTGATTTTCCCTGCAGTGGGGCTGTGTTTTGGGGTTGTGCAGGAGGCAGTGGTGACAGCACAGGGCTGTTTCAGCTCTTGCTGAGCAGCTCTCACACAGAGCCAAGGCCTTTCCTGCCCCTCAGCCCGGCGAGGAGAGGGGAGGGGACACAGCCACAGTCCCAGGGATGTCCCACACCATGTGGGGCCATGCTCAGCATGGAGAACTGGGGAGAAGGAGATGTCTGGAGTGGTTAATTTGTCTTCACAAGTCACTGTTACCTGTGATGAAACCCTGCTGTCCTGGGGGTGGCTGAACACCTGCCATGGTAAGTGGGGAATGAATTTGCTTTTCTGAAATGCACAGCTTTTGCCTTACCTGTTCAAATGCCTTTATCTCAACCCATTTTTTTTTCACTTTTACCTTTCCAATTCTTTTCCCCCAGCCCACTGTGGGGAGTAAATGAGGCAGCTGTGTGGGGCCACAGGAAGAGGGGTCCATCTTCTTTAAAAGCAAGTTCTTTCCTCAGCTCACCTCCCCGATGTGAGGTGTTTCTATGGAAATTATCAGCTCCTTAACCAGTGCCTGCAGCCTTGCCTGCAGAGTGGCCTTTTGTGCAAAGCCTGCTCTCACACCAGAGAAATCTTGTTCATGCAGCTGACCTGTGTTCTTCAGAATCAGCTGCTCACAGCACCAAGTACACCCCTAAAAACAATGTTGGTGGAGGTGCAGAGTCCAAAGTTAGGAAATGCTGTGATTAAGGCCACCTGTGCAGCCTTTCTTCATCAGCCTGGTGTGTCTGTGTTGGGAAACACGCTCTTAATTGCCTGCTGCACAGTGTCTTACTCACTCAGCTCACAGGGTGGGCAGTGCACTGCTGCTTGGTCTCTGACCTGTTCCGTACCCACTGACAATGGGCTTTGTGTGTCAGAAAATTATTATTTCACAGCTTTTCCCAAACCCCCCATAATTAATGTACCAGGGCAATGCAGTGGGGGCTTGTCCAGCTTCACAAAAGTTCCATTTAAAAGGGGGAAACCAGCAAGAGAGAAAATGAATGAATATTTCATTTTTGGCACTCAGACTGGGAGTGTGAAGCTCTCAGAGCCTGAGCCTTCCCAGTGCTCAGTATCTTTAAGGACAGAAACCACCAAATTCAGCTGAATTTTAAAAAAATCCCAGTATGTCTGCTAGGTAAATCCCAGTGCTTCCATTCATAGCCAAACCAAAGCAACAGCTGATTACTTCTGGGTTTTAGCCACTTTTTAGCATCTTAACAAGAGCTTTGCAGAATAGGTTGTAACAGAGTTCTGTTACTAAAACATGATCCTGGACAAAAGATGTTTGAGGTTCTGACTGCTTCCTTCAAGGGAATTAATGCAATTATATGTACTTTAAGGTACATGTTAGGTACACTGTAAGATACATGTATTTCATACTCTTGGGTACAGAGCTATACACAACCAAAAAAAAAAAAGAAATTAGACAGCATTTCCAGGAGGCTCTGTTGGCTGTGCCCAGGAATGCTATTTTCTCAGGGCATTACATGCTTTTCTTTATGCTCTCTGCTGGTTTAACATCCTGGAGCTGGGAAGAAGAATGAGAGGTCAGCAAACATCATTGTTTCAGCCCCATCTTTCTCTCCCTCTCAGCTCCCTGGCTGTTCTCTCCTGTGATGAGCCAAAGTCCTCACCATTCCAGAATTCCAGACATCCTTTCCTGAGCCAGATCCATCAGCCTTGGAGCTGCCTGCAGTGACTCTCTCTGCCATCAAAGGTCTCACAAGCTGAGTTACAGCCACTCAATTCACAGGCACCAGCCTTTGCCCCATGCCTAAATCCTGTCTTAATCCAGCTCCTGGATTTTGAATAAGACAAACCAGGCTTTCTGCAATCACTGTGCCCTGCCACTCTTGTGCCATTGAACACCAGTAAATCACTGGTTCCTTGGGCAACCTCTGCACTCTGCAGGCTTGCTCCTCACCCATCCTCAGATTTTTCTCTCAAAATCTTAGAGGAAAACCTCAGCTCTGTCCCAGTGATCCCATCTCCACTCCCTTCCTAGACACCCCTCCTCCATCCTTGCTCAGAGTCAGAGCAGCCATTCTGCCTCTCTTCCATGACTTGTCCTCCTAATCCCTGTATTCTTTCCTGCCCTGCTCATGTTCCTGATCTCCCCTGCAGTCTCCCATGCCTCACTCTGCTCTCTTTACAGATCTCACTCACCATCTTCTTGCCCAGATTCCTCTCTTCAGCCTTCTGGCCTTCTCTTTGCAAGCTTCACAATCTGAGTGGGTTTTCCATAGAAGGGGGGGGAAACCACACCCTATAACCCAGGTGTGTACTCATTCATGATGTTACATACCACCCAGGCAGCGATGGGATGAGCTGACAGTGTCTTTGAAATTAGTCACATATTTCTGAAAAACTGGACACATGTACAAGATCAGGCAGCAAAACTCACACAAACTGTACACAAAGCAAATGCTCTTCCCTTTACTCAGACATTTTTTCAGCTTAGGAAGGAAATACTATGCCTGAATGTGCACAGGACAGGCTACAGGTAGGTGTTCTGTGGTTTTTGTTGTTCACAGGAGCAGATAGATTTGCATTAAGGGCAGACACAAAGGTAGACTGAGTAGACAGATTAGGTACAATCACATCAGGTGATGTAGAAATGCCCCCTTTTTTCCCCCTGGTTCATTATCTATTTAAATTAACATTGGACTGAAAAACAATAGAAACACCAGCAGTTCTCCTTTGCCTCGGCAGTGTGAAGCAGAGCAGAACCAGCTCCTACCCTCTCTAAAACCAGGGTGACCAGAGGTGAATGACAGAAGAGCTGAAGAAATTTCATGGCTGATCTTTATCAATCAGCCCAGCATCATTTGGCATAGCTAATTCCACCCACCACAGGTTTGTTTTGAAAGCAAGATGATGCCATTCCTTGTTGTGGATGCACTGTTTAGGCATGTTAGAGCATTGCCCAAGCTCAGCAGGAAAGGGAATAACATTGCTAAGGGCAGGTGATATCATTCCTGACTGAGAGCAAGGACATGCCTTTCCCAGCACCCCTGGGGAGCAAAAACACTGACAGCAATAAGCAGTGAGGAAAAGAGGATTTGCATGGTGGTCCTCATCCAACAGCTCCCAAAACATGCCCAGCTCATGAGTAGCCTCTGATTAAGGTTCAGCTCATGAGAAGCCCCTTTGGATTAGGTCAACACTAAATCATGGCCATGATAATGTGTAAATACAAGGTGGAAACCCTGTCCTAAAGCTCCCCAGGCTCCCAGCGAGGATCCAGCTGTCTGCCACAGGGATGGGGATGAGAAGGAACAGACTGACTGCCAAACAGGCACAATTTATTTTTGTACAGTGCCCCAATTTGTAACAGAATGCAATTATGTATTCAATGTGTCAAAGAGGCAAAATCCTTCAAGGCAAACAAGATTTTTTTTTCCCCAAGTGAAACACAGTTATTGTAGCAAGGCTCAATTACTTGTTTCTTCAAAGAATGCCATGCAACCAAATGGAAACCATTCACCTGGATTTGGGGTTCCCATACCACAACAGGAAGGGAAAAAAGGCAGAGAGTTAATCCCATAAATTTCATAGGCTGGAATCCAACAGGTGACCCAGAGATCTTCCAAGCAACAGTAGATGAGATGTGATTTTTAAATAAGGGAAAGGAAAGAGAGAGAGAGAGGAAAATTCCTATTTTCTTTGAAAGCATCTGTGTTTGGGAACAAATTGGAAGCAAACACCAAAAGTGGACATTTACAGCTGAGTTGGCTGCTTGTAGAAAGAAGAGAGAAGTGGGCATTTCTGGGACACAGTTTGTCTCATCCTCATGTAGAGGTCTGACAGAGATCAGATGACTCACACCATGGAAAATCCTGCTTCTCCTCCCTGACGATAACGGGAGCCCAGAGCGACTGCTGCAAACCCCACCTGCAGTCCCTGTAAGAGGCTGAATCACATTGGTTTGATTAAAAAGAAATCATATATAATGAGAGAATTGTCTTCAGGGTCACCTTTTGCTGTATCTAGGCTTTTCTTGGAAAAATTTACAGTTGACAGACCTGTGTCTTCTTGGTTTGGGAGGAGGCTGGGCAGAGACACAAGCTCTGCTGGGAAAGGATGGAGCCTCTGACCTTGCTGACAGTAACACAAGTGCCCCCCTTCAGAAAGGAACGGAAAAAAGCCCTTCATGCTTCAGAAGTTGCTAATTGAGACTTGCAGCAGTCATTTAAGGAAATCCCTCTGTGCTGCTGAATAACCTTTGAGGAGGAAAGCAGTGGCTGGCTGAGCTGGCTGACGTGCCCTGGTACGTCACTGGAGAGCAGCGGGATTCACGGGCACGGCAGAGCCCCGGAGATTTGGGAGCTCCTTGCACTGCATCCTCTTCCAGAACTGGGTGAAGGCAGGATAAAACCCATGGAAAAGATGTAGAAAACAGCTGATAAGAGAGAGGAGGGGGAGTTTTTGAACACAACTGGGCTCTCCCTCCCCCTGTTCTCATCCCTAGGGACTTCCTTCCCTGGATGAAATGCAGGAGGGCAGCAAGAGGGCAGGAAGAAGAGCACAGCAGCTGAAACCTCTGTGCTGCTCAAAGGGAAGTGTGGTGGTGTGCTTTAGACAACAACTGTCCTGCCATTTCCCTCCCTTAATGGTGCTGGCTCCTTAGGAGAGCAGGCGTGTGGATGTGGGGCTGGATTCCAGCTGAGGGCCTTGGGAAGCAGCCTTTGGTGCACTTGGGAGGGAGGACACAAAGCAGGAGGATCTTGTTGAACTCATCAGGCCAGGCGTTGGTTGGTTCCACAGGGAGGCTTTCAAGTGTCTGAATTCAACCCTTCCCAGAACCTGTTTTAGCCAGGACCTCCCCCACCACAATCTACTCTATCCTGACCTTCATCCATTTGATAATGTTATTTGTACACCTTGGTTGAACACCTCTGGTGAACAGAGTTCTCACTGGCCAGGCAAGCATTGTATCATTCAACCTTGACAATTTCCAGCCTTGGCAAGGGCTGCCCAGGGAGGTTTGGAGTGCCCATCCCTGGAGGTGTCCAAGGAACAACTGGATGTGGCACTCAGTGCTCTGGGCTGGGTGACAAAGTGGTGATCAAGCACAGGTTGGACTCGATGATCTCAGAGGTCTTTTCCAACCTTAATGATTCTGTGATCTATGGCAAGGATGGCTTTTAAAAGAAAGATAACCTTTCTGGTTTATCTGGAGCCTGAATTCACATATTGCTGTTGTTCTTGTTGCCATAACAAGAAAGAGCTCTTGGTTTTCTAATGTGCTGTTCTTGGTGAGCTTTTTGCCAGAATAAACTTGTGAGGTGTGAGTCCCACAAACCTCAAACCTTTTTATTTATTTTAATAGCAAGGAGTTTACCACAATGAGCTGTCCATGTTTCTGTCTCCTTTATTATGTTGCTGTGCCTTGTCTTTCATAGAAGCAACTCATGCAAATTCTTTTCTTGAATAAAAGAATCACTATCAAGCATTTTGAAATCAGCAAATTGTATCACCTCTAGGCAGCCTGAAACCCTCCCACCTGTCAGATTTATTGTTTTTATAGGTCTGTGTAAAGCACAGTGCAACCTTGAGCCCAGTACCTCTGCTTAATGATGCTGGTCTCAATCACAGGCCTAAATTATCAGGTGTTTAGCACCAAGTATTCAAAGCATAACCTTGAAAAATAAGTTGCAAGCTTGCAGAATTTAACTAATACAAACAGCTTGAAATAAAAATAATGTAGTGAGAAGATGAATAAAGAAACAAAAAGTTTCACTTATTCTTTGATATTCCTTGATATTCTTTGGTATTCTTTCACCTATTCTTTTTAGAATTTCTACAGAATTTTTTATTTAGCACCTAGAGCATAAGAATTCCTATTTACCTTTTAAAAGTGTGAATGAACAGTTTTCCCCTACTCTGATGACCAAGAAATAAAAGTGAAGGAAAGTGTTCATACCCCATTGTGTTTTCAGTTCTCCTGCAACACAGTAAACCAGAATAATTGCTGGATGCTGGACATCAATATTGCATTTGTGAGCCCAGGTAAAACATTTTTCTTTTACAGCATGAAGGAAGTGAAGAATTCGTTTCCTGGGATGTTTGAGGAGCAGATGTGCTCTCTTATCTAATGGCCCAGCAGTCACATCATTTATCTGAAGTGCAGGAGATCTGATATTTTCCCTTTCTCCATGCAAAAGAGTTTGACCCTGCACCTTGTGTCCTTTAGATGGCTGTCCTGAACGTATGAGATGACAGCCAGGAGCAAAGGGAGCAAGTAGGGCACAGCTCAGTTTCTCCTGCTGACGTTTCACTTTGCATGACAACTTAAAACCTCCACTTAATCGAAGATGAGGGCTCCCATCCCCTCTGCCGCAAGTGTACCTCTGTCACAAGGGTGGGATTTCATCCCTGCCCCTCTGAATATGGAATTGAGACTGTTCAAATTTGCTCTCCACCCTGCTCACCCTCCAGGCTTTCACCTGCAAAGCTGTTGGGGTTTTTACTCAAACTGCATGAGCTCAACTCAGACCCGGGCCATGCAGGTGGGCTTCACTTTGAGGGTGTAAATGCTGGTTTAGCACTGAGGGTTTGGCCTAATATTCACATTGTGTTGACACAGCTACACCTGTGACAAACCTGGAGTTCCCCCAGAGGCTTCCCACACAGCACTGCAGTACAGAATCATAAAATGATATAATTGTTTAAGTTGGAAAAGACCTTTAGGATCATTGAATCCGACCTTTATGCCCAGCACTGCCAAGGCCACCACTAAACCAGGTTCCACATCTACACATCTTTTAAATACCTTCAGAGATGGTGACCACCACTGCCTTGGGCAACCCTTTCCAATGCTTGAGACCCCTTTTCCTGGTGAAATTCTTCATAATATCCAATCTAAGTTTGGGATGCTAGCAGAAAAAATGCACAACCTCAATTTTTGAGGCTTCCTGTATTCATCCAGTAAGAACCAGCAGTGTAGCTTGTGGTGTTGGATGATGCATCAGCTGCTCTTGACTTTCAATCCAGTTCCACTGAATGTCTGTATGTTTACAGTAAGTTTTAAATATCCATACAGTTGGCAACAACCGGAATTTTGAAAAGCAGCAGGTTATCTGGGCTTGTTGGGAAAGTTTTCCAAATGTTCCTGCTCTTTGTGGAGCCAGAAGAGGCAGAATCTCTGTGTTTTCAGTCAGATTAGTCTGCTGGTGGCTAACAAGCTCCCACATTGCCCAGAGGAGGCTTTGTGCACTCCTGTACTGTAAATGCTGTCTCACATTCACTGTGATTTACAGCAGGTCCCAAGACACAATATAAAAGCCCCTGGTGAGCCAGAGAGTCTCCCTGCACCACCTGCTCTGTGAGCTGACATTTTTATCCGCCTTGAGAAAAACCCACCAACGAGGAGACGATGCAAAACACCACCAGCAGCGCAACCTGAGATAAACAAACCCTGCAGACTCTCAGTGAAAATGCAGTGGGAGCTGCTCTGATCCCTTTGCTCCTTCTGTAGGACTGTGTAGGAGCTGGAGAGCTTTATCTGAGCATCTGAGCTGTGGCTGGGAGAACAGGGCCCACTGAGGTGCTGACTAAGGCTCGGCCTCAGTAAAAAACAATGACGTGACCATTTCTGTGCCAAAGCTACAACAAACACAGGGTCAGAAGCTGGTGAGGAAGCTGGCTGGACCACACCAGAGCATTTCAAGTGGTCTGCTGATACACAGCTTAGGCATATTACAGAGCTGAAAATTTTTGCCCACTTAAGGATTTCAAGTGACCACACCCAGGAATGTGTTAATACCGTTGTAATTAGGGGTGGGACAACTGGTTCAGATAAAATAAAAAACAACCTGAAACTACACCCAAAACTTTAATGATCCTCTCTCATCCTGCCCTGTGTTGTTTCACCTTTAATCTCTTTTTTTTCTCCTCCACACACCTTTCCAGTTTTGAACAAAGAGGAAGCAGAAATACTGACAATAGCAGAGCAGGCTCCTCTCATTTCAGTGACAAAACCACCAAGTATCATAAAAAGTCTCATAAAAAGTCAAGCCCCTAAATCTCCAGCATGTTGCACAGAACTGATTTGTGCATTATAAAATCTCTCCTGGACACACATTTTTTAGCCTCCCTCCAGGTTTCAAGCAAAGAAAGGTAATTACCATTCTCTGATTGCATTTGTGAGCACCTGATGTTGCAGTTTAAATGATCACATGTTTCTGATGACTGGCTACAACAGCCTGGAAAACACCTTTCTTCCCAAGACCCTTCCCTGCCCCACTTCCTCACATGGGGGAATACAGATCAAGAGAGGATGCAGGGAAGACCTGTATATCTCCATGTTTTTTTCTCTTGTTCTCTACTTAAGGTCAAGCTGGTTACTGGGTGTAGAACAAAGGAAGAAAGCCCTCCTGCTACCCTGAAAGTGAGAGTGGAGAGAGGATAGGGCCCCTTCCTTTTCCTGTAGTATGAAGCACCATCCACCTCCTAGGATCCCCACTAGGATGAAGGCTTGCTCTCTTTCTCCTGCCTTTCTGGAAGCTCAGAGCATTTTCTGTTCCTGAGCTGAGGTGTTTTCATCTGCCAGAGCATGGATTTGTGGAGGAGAGATGTGAGCAGGGAAGGGCTGTCAAGAGACTGTTTAGTGGTCCCCATGGCCAATGATTTCTTTTTCATTTGTGTACAAGTCATGTCTAATCTTTCCAGGTGACTCTGAGTCCTAGCCATGAAAAGAAAAACAAATAGTCAAAGAAAAATTAAGATAGTGTTGAGACTTGAGTAAAGGAATCATGTTTTTATGATTTATGATGTAGCCCTGAAAGGTTAATTTTTTTCTGTTTGCTTATTAAACCACTTGTTTGTTTTACCTTGAAATTATCAGAAATGCTTCAGGTTCCTCTTTACATTTTGTTAGTAGTCAGCCTGCAAAAAAAACTTCAAGGAATGTGGCTTGAGACAGCTCCCAACGGCTTCAACAGCAGCAACAAAGGAGCTGAATCCTTCCCTTGTGGGCCAGGTTAGTTTGTCCTTTTGCCCCAGCTGTTTCTGCTGCTTGAGCTACATTTGACTACGTTAATTAAAGTGTAGTAGACTTTAGCCTGACTGAAAACTACTTCCCTTTCAGTTAGGTGGCATTTCTTTAATGGAAAAGTGTCCTCAGCTTCCTATGTTTCTTTCATGGTGTGTACTCTTTAAACAAATAAATTCAGCACAACAAAACCCATGCAGGAAGCCAGCCATTTACTAACAGGGAAACTACTGTGAAATCATGAGCACCTTTAGGATTAAAGGAAATTTTCTGGATTTTGTCAGGAATGAGTGAAAAAGTAGAGTGCCTTTTTCACCCTCTTTGAGCAAAATTTCCTCCCTTTCCCCCAAGCTCAACCATAGACACAAATCTCACTAAGAATCACCTTCCAGATTCCAATAGAGTATCTATTAAGAAAATAGATTTCTATTTGGGGGGAAAAATGTGGAAAACTGCACATACAGCTTACAAGTTTCAGATATTTAAAGCATGAAGTCCTTTTTCACGGGGAGTCACAGGTGAGGGCTGTAAATAGGGTGGGGACAATAGCACAATCACTGACCCCAGCTCTGCACCCCCACCTGGGTCAGTTCTGATGAGTTTCACATGGCTTTGATCTCCATATGGGCAACTCACGATTTGGTCTTGTTGATCCTTGTGAGTCCCTTCCAACTCAGAATATTCTGTGATTCTGTGATCTGATACCCCAATTTTGAATGCAAAGAGCAGCCAGGAGACACAAGTGGAGCCCAGCCCATGGCCACACCATGTACCTACATTCCTGGCTCTTCCCCACACCACCCTAAAAGCCTCCATCCTCCAAGGTCTGAGAGCACCTGGCTTTTGGCAGGAAGGGCTCCCTGAGAGAGAGAGCTCCTGAGCTCCCTAGGCACCAGTCAGCTCCTCCAGCAGGCACCATGCTGCACTCACTTTCCAGAACTCCCTAATTCCCACCTCTCACTGCCCGTTCTTCCCCCCTTTCATTTCTCTCCCTCTCTCACACGCCATGACCTTGGTGGCAGAATGAAAACCCTTAATCAAAAAGGGAAGAAAAACAAGTGCAGCCTTGTGCCACCACCTGTAAGCTGCCCTGAATTCATTACCTGCACGGTGCCAGACAGTGACGTTCCCAGCCACCGTGAGCGAAGTACAAACACTACCTCACACCAAAGGCATGTGCATAGGAACAAAAAAACAACAACAGGATTCCTGTACCCATTACTTCAGTCTTGCAGACTTTCTTTTTTTTTTTTTTTCAATGCTATTTTGCCTCAACATGGGCATTAGGGCCAGGCTTTTGATTTATTTCGTTATTTCTTCAGATATGCGTGAAGTTTGTTGGCGGGTTCAGCCGCTTTCTAAAGCTTGTCACAGAGTTTAAAACAACTCTGCAAAATAATAAGCAAGGCTCCTTGTTGGTTTAAAAGCTAGGAAATATTAGAAGATGACAAACACCAGATCATCTCCTTGCTTTCCACCTTCTGAACTCTTGAAGTGTGTGCTATCAAATTTCCAAACTTCCCAGTCATGGTCGCGAGGGCTGGAAACTCGTGTTGCTTTGTTTTAATCCTGCAGCTCCCTTCTCTTGGGTGGCACAGCTGCAGGTTGCTCTTGCTCTGTGAAGGAATTGCATGAAAATTTTAAATGCAGGTAGCTTTTAAAACACCAACCAAGGCAGTAGTTGTACTGTGTTTGGCCAGGTTTCAGGAAGATTATTTTCTCAGCTTATCTAAAGGAATGTGTGCCTTGCTCATGGAGCCAGCTACTAGTTTTCCAGAGACAGGGGCATTTAGCAGTAAAATGGCACCAAAAAAAGCCACTTTCCAGCTCTCCTGACCTCATTTGCGCTTTGCAAAGAGTTTCAGCTTTCTGTTGTTTAAAAAGCCAGAGGTGCAGCGAGTAGGTTTTCTGGATTGCATTTAAGCTGTTCATACTGGGGTATCTGGTGGCAATCCCCATTGTGAAACAGGCCACCATGAACAACTCAGGAGCAGAAAAAGTTTGAGTTTTGCTAAAGTTTGGACAGTCCTTTGTGCAGATGGGCCACATCCGAGTGGCCCATGCAGCTCATCTGCTCCATTCTCAGCATCCTCAAGGGCTGCCTGGGAGGTGGCCAAGAATATCCCACCTATGAAGAGCCCAGATTTATAGCCTGGACTAAATCAGCCTGGGATGAGGGATTTGGTATCACATTTCCATTCCTGGGGCACCCAGGCACTGTGCTTGCTACTGTTTAGTTTTTGGTAGTTTCAGGTTCAGAGCAGTAATAAATTTAAAGGGAAAAGGTCACACTTTAATTATAAAAATACCAGGTTTTTCTGCTTCACAGTTCTCGCTTTTTTCCCTCTTCTCGACATATCAGTCATTCAGGGATCGTATTTTACCACGTCTCTGCTATTTCCCAAGCCAAGGTTTGGTCAATGAAACATTAGATCATAATGAAACAGCAGCAGTTATGTGCTCAGAAATGCAAGAAGCCCTTTTTACTATGGTTTTGCTCTTATCCAATTTCAAAGGCTCACTAGACGACTTGTGAAACTAACCCACTCAAAGTGTGAATCAAAAGCTTGGTCTGTGCTCATAAGCCATGCTGGAGAAGGAAATCTGTCTGTCCTCTGTGCTGAGTCAAGCTATTAACCCACCCAAAACACATGTACAGGGAATTTACGGAGCACCCACTTCTTACCACGTCTGGCCTCGCTCCTGCCAGTCTGACACAGATCCTGGCTTCCACCCCCTCTCGTCTGCACCTCCCATTTGTCTTTTTTCTAGCTCCCCTTTGCACTCTTACTCTGGTGGAGTGGGAAATTCTGCAAGACAGAAGCAGCCCAATGCACACAAACTTCCAAAGTGTCAGCACTGGGCTGCTGCACCTTCCCAATCTCTCTACAAATCCCATAATTCTGGTCACTGCAATCAATTCACTTTTTCCCAGTGCCTGGCAAAGGAGAGCCCAACACTCAAATGCTCTCTCAGCCTGGGACCCTCTCTCTGATCAGTCAGCATCTTCCTCTGGGACTTCCACATTACAGCTGCTGTCCAAGGCCTGAGGTTGGGAGCAATAATGGGATTGGTGGCCCGTAAAGCACTGATCTGATTGCTGTTGCCTTGATAGATTTTTTTTTTAAAAAACAATATTTATAACTGGTCATCAAACCTCCACACTTTCTTCAACTGTATTTTTAAAAAAGTGAAAAGAAACCTAGCAAAACAAAACCAAACAAAACACTTCCTTTGGCCCAAAATGTCAGTTGTGCAAAAAGTGCTTTGTTATTACCAATGCTTCCCTGAAAGGTCAGCATTCAGGGTATGATTTTCTTTGTTTGATTGAAAACCCTCAAAGCATTCAAAATATTATTTTCAAGAGTTTTTCATGGGGAAAAATAAAAAAAAACCCCTAACTTTATTTTTTCTCTTCTCTTTCTTTTGCATCAGATGAGTTCCACACATTGTTGAATAAGCTTAGGTCTTGGGATGAAATTATTTGATGTAAGGAAGGCAAGGCCAGACCTCCTGTTTTGTTTCCTACCAAAGGACACTTTGTACTGGGATTAGACCACCACATTTACATACAAGAACTTGAGCAATGAACAGTCAGAGCTGAACAAAATATTTTTTGAACATGACAAATAATAAAAGCAGAGATGGGAGAGATAAGTATCATTTACATATTTAAATACTTACCAACTTGACTCTGGTTGACAAATTATATTTAAAAAATGATTGAGGGAGAAAAACATTTTGAAAGGTATTGATGTTTTAAAAATTAGGCAGTGCGTTAATTTTAGAATAGAGCTGTTGTTTCACACTGTGTACATGTTAAGTAGGAAAGATGTAGGGAAAAACTTTGCCCTGAAGATGAAACAGAGTCTTTGGTCTGAGCCTGCCTTTTGCTGACTCAGAACAAAGCAGTGTTTGTGAAGGGGGTCACACTGGAGGAAAATAAACCCAAACCCTAAAACGTTTCACACCAGAGTTTTGCTCTTGTTATTTTGTCTTTATTGCAGTCCGGCTACTAGATCAAGGACGTATTACTTACATGTTATTTATACTTTTGTAATTAATGGGTATGAGCACTATTAGTGACCTCTTGCATCATCATCACCACCACATGCTTTCATATTCAAAGTGTATCTGAGGGCCTAAGCAGGCAAAAAGGGAACAAGTTGTTTGTTGTAGCAACAGCTCTTTCATTTTTGCCGGGAAAACTCCTTGTGGCCTCCAGACACTTCATAAACGGGAGGAACCGCTTCGGAGAAAGGGAAGATGCTGACTCAGTTTCCTCCCCCCAGAGGATGACAGGGTGAAAATATCCCGTGGTCATATGGGGAAAACACTAAATTAAACATCTTAAATGTCCGTTCAATTAGGCTTGAAGGAAGGTAGCTCAGCATTGGAGGATAATGGGAGTTATTTACAAGAGATTGTCAGTTACATAAATATTCCCAGGCTGTTATCTGACATTGCCCATTAATCACTCGGTACTTCAGTTCATTTTTGCAGCTACCCCGCACCAGGGTTGTAGCCCTGGACACACACTCAGCTGCTGGCTGGTTAATCCGAATGTCCAGGCCAGCCCCAGCGTTTCCTTAGTGCTTTTTCCTGCTGCTCCCATTGCCTCAGTGCTCCACACCCTCTCTCAGAGATTTGGCGACGTCTGTCTGCTCCTGCTGCCGCCTGGCTACTCCGCCTGTGCTAGTCCTTATGGGGAGAATCCAGCCCCGACTGAGAGGCACACCAAAGCGCCAGACAACGATGGTGATTTGTTTATCCCCGTTCATTACCTAATGCAAAACATAAAGCAGATCATCTGCTGCTAAGAGGTTCCAGCTCCCCCTCCTTCCAAAGCACGTGTTTGGCTTTCCATGGGATTTCTCAGGAAGCAAGGGAGCTCATGCTTGAGATTACTGACAAGAGATTGCCCAAAAAAGGAGAAGGAGAAGGTTGGAAAACCTCCCCTTCTCACCCCTGCATTTATATTTTTTACAGAAGAACAGGTCTGGGAAGGTGAGGGGGTGGCATACAGAACTTTCCCAATTGTCAGACAGTGTAAAAATGCAGCCAAATTCCTCATCCAGCAGTGACCCATTTATCTTCAGGCAGAGATGGAGATCTCATTAGATACTGTAAAACATCCCCAAACTTTTCTTTAATTTTTTTTTCTTCTCTCACAGCCTGGGTGTTCATAAGCATTAACTTGAGAAAGCTCTATTCTGACCTGCTCCTCTGACTGTGCTGGGTTTGCACCTTGCAGTGCTTCTTTCTACCAGAAAAATCAGTAGTTTTGAAGAAATCTGTAACACCAAAGTAGGCTGACAAGCCACTGAGATGTTTAAAGGTGCTTGTTAAAGCTTTAAGAGCCTAAAGTTGTTTCCAGCCAATATAATAACAGCAACAAAAAAGTCTTGGGCTGCAAGACCACTGGGCTGGTGAACAGATTTTTGTGACACCCTTTTTGTAAATATAATTTACCTTCACTTATGTAAAATTCAGTTTCTTTATTCTTTTGTTTTATTGAAAAGGGATTTCTGCTCCTTAAAGAGCATTTTACTTTTAGGTGAACAAAGAGGCAGTGGGAACTGTGGCAGTGGGGACTGAAATGACAGCAAAGCTCTGCTTGGGGAATAAAGAAGGGAGTATCCCATCCAGGGAAAACAAGGTAATACACCCACATTTGGGAGATGAATCATGAAAACAAGAAAGAATTAACCCTTGAGGCTTATTTTAACTTTAACTTTACAAAATAAAGTTTTCCATGGGAGAAAAGCAGACAAATCTGATGGGTTGAAGGATGGGCAAGCCTGGCCATCCCCAGGGTCTGGGTGGCAGCTCCATCCTGTCTGTGAGCTACTTTCTGCAGCCCTGGATCCTAAGGCTGTTTTCCAAACATCTCTTGACAGCACAGGATTCACCAAGCACGAACCTGAAAGTTAGAATTAAAAAAGAGTTAATGGTAGTGCTGATCTGATCAGTTCACGCCTTTGTTTGGAAGAATGTGTTGCTCTTCTGGTGCTAGCACGCTCAAAGTTAGTTTTTAATCCCTGTTCCTTTATAACCTTAAAAATAAAGGATCTCTTTCACAGAAGACTGTTGCAGCCAGCTCATACCAAGGATATCCAACATCCACCCAACTCAAGCAGAGTTCCTGAGCTGAGAAATGTTGTTATCCAGCTATATAACAGTCCATCTAATACCTATAAAGTGCTGCTATGTAGTTTGGGATTTAGCAACCAGGAATTTCACATGCTAATGTGCAAGAGTGTATGTTCGTGTAAGGGAAGTAATCTTTAATTGTTTCTATTCAAAGGAAACCCATGAGCATCACAAGCTGGTTTCTGAGACAATTTTGGTCGAACAGCTTTGATACTGATTCAGGTAATGGACTGGTGGCCACTGAGAAGTTTAAAAAGTTAAAAGTTTCAGGGTTTTCAATGGAAATACAAAAAGTTTCAGAAAAAAAAAAAAAAAGTTGCTGTATCTGGAGGCTTTATCCACCTACCCCAACTATTCCAATTGTAAGCAAACTTCAGAGAGGGGTTTACCTTGGCAGAGCAGCTGTTAATCTGAATTCTGATACAGCTGCTCTGTCCCAGTCACTCAGACCTGCAGAGATGCTTGCTGATCTCCTCCATGGGAATCAACACTGTTAAGAGACTGTGATCATAAAAATGCAATGAAGAGCAAAGCTTTGGGTGTTTCTTTTCTGTTTCCCATGTAGAGGGATCAAGTACCCCAGAGACAGCAGGTTAAAATATCTTTTTTGACTTGCATCCTGGCAGAACTACCTACTGAAATTCTCCACAGCAGCCCTGCCCTAGCAGAGTCTGTGCTGGTGACAATAGCTTCTTCAGGTGTCACCAGGAGCCTGATTTATCCAGCAGTACCTTGGTTCTTGCCACTGGCCAGGTGGCCTAAGGAAGTAAGGTTCTAATTTTAGTCTGAGACAGAAAAACAGCTATGAAAATACACCTGTTTTCACTTGTCACCCAAATGGTCTGTAAAGAATCTTAATTTTCATATCAAAAGCCCTTTTTTTTAGGAAAGATCTATACTATGGAGAACTACAACATTTTTTCCAGTCATGGAGGCTGGAGGATATTCACTTGGGGATACATTCACAAAACATTTAGCTTCATTTTTATGTTTTTCTCCTCCAATCCTGAGATTTTCAGAAACATTTCTCCATAACTCCTTCTCTTTTACATTCCTTCAGTATCCTTTAACCAGGGCCCTGGCTTAAGCACAGTAGATGCCACCACTAGGCAGATATTCATCTGGACAGCTACCCAAATTCCCTTGGATCCAAGCAGTTTCATTGCTCAAGCCTGGAAAGATCCACAGAGAATTCTAGACCTGCTAGGTCTGCTGTGGAGTTCTAAAACAGCAAGCAAGTGTGGCTCCACACTGACCACAGCTGGGAGCAGCTTGAGAGCCAAGGTCACCTCCACCTTCTGCCTGACCCAGGACCAATGGCAGAGCAAAGAGGGAGAGTATGAAAGTAAAACTATGAACTTTGCATAAACCAGATTATTTTCAGAAACATACAGGTATTCATTCTTTATGGGTGTTAGAGCTTCATCACAGGTCCCTGCAAAGCCCTGAGAAGATCCTCTGCCCTGTGGGGTCTGAGGATATTCTAGAGATCCTCTTCCAAGGAGTTCCAGATGTCCCCACTGTGGGACAGCTGCTGCAGAATATCAGTTCCACCCACAGGGTTGCCCACCACACCTAAGGCAGTTCAGACACATTGAAACAAAGACAGCTTTGCTTCTTTTAAACTGAATTCGGTTTCATCGCCCTTCTCCAGACTTGCAGTATCAAAATAATTTTCTCCCCTTTTCTAATTTCTTTGCCTTGTTTGCACTGTCGGACCAAAAGGACTGAGAAAAAAACCAGCTGGATTTTGAGCCTTTTATTCAGAGTCAGTTTTTCAACACAAAACAAATAAGAAAGGTCTGCTTGATTCTTGCTCTGTGTATTATGTACAACAACTCCCCTCCTTCTCCCTCTGGACATTAAGTGCTTTGAGGCAAAGGCTGGTTTGTTCTCCGTGTTGGGGCAGCACGTGGCACATCTAAAACTTACAATTTAAAAAATACAAATCCCAGGCACCTGAGGCAAGCAAACTGCAATCCATGCCCACATGAGCACAGGCAACTGGCAACTCTGTAGTAAAACCAGCCAGGCTGATTGGAAACTGGCCAGATGGCAGCTACTGCAAGCTAAAAGGATTAATTATTTGGGGATCATGCCTGGAGAGCAGGCGTGATGAATGCAATATATAATTCCTTGTCACGACTGTATGTCAGCACTGCGAAATAAGGAACAGCCTGTACCCTGGGATACAGTCACAGTCATCTTTGCTCTCTTTCAGAGCTTTTTTTCATAAGACCCGGAAGATGAAAAGGGTGTCACTTTTTCGCTTGAAACCGTACATGTGAACTGCTGTGGTTTATCAGCCTTTGCTTTCCTGCAATTACATCAATGTCAAACATGCTTATTCATTTTATCTATTTCACAACTGTAGTGTTAATTAACTATTTTATTGGGTCTGTGTAATTAACCATGCCTCGACTCAAATTTCTACAAGGCTATTCAGTTTTTTCCCTCTTTCAGCTTAGCACCTAAGACCCTGTATCGGCCTTTTCTGACCGGCTATTTTACAAAATAGGTGCTGCTGCTGCTGGCCAAAGAAAACTGCCAGCCAACCTCTGAGAATTCCTAAAATTGTCCAGCCTAATTAAGCCCAGTTTTTTTGTGTAAGTGGAAAAATCCACTGAGGAGTTTTCTGCCAAGTGTGCCCCGCAGGGCTCCTCTGGGGTTACCTCTGTGCTCAGCAGCGGGGGCTCGGCCCCCATCTCCCACCTCCGGCCCTCACGCTGCCCAGGCCGGAGCCGGGAGGGCTGCGATCCTCCGGGCCTGCCAAGTGGGAAAATTCCTCTGCAGGCAGCAAAAACACCTCCCAGGCTTTTAATGGAAGGTATCCTCCTCAGTGTGGAGACAAAGGCAGCGCTCAGCCTCGGCCTGTTCCCTGCTCCCGCCGGGCAGCGCAGGCCTGGCTGCACTCCCGTCCAAGCGGCACCGGCGACAGCCTGTTTTTGACAGCTCTGCATAAGCACAGTTATTTCTAGCACAGTTTCCCTGAGCTGTGCCAACAGGCTCTTTCTTTTTTTTTAACAAATATATTTTCAGACCCCATCTAGCCCAAGAGCGCTATATTCTCCACCTAGACACGGGTGTAGTGTTACAGGCCCTGGATGTGGCTGTGGGGAAGAGGAAGGATGACCTGAGTTCTCGTAAAGCACTTCTACCATAATCTCTGGGGCTTTACCCTCTGACCTGGGCTTAACCACACATGCTGAGAACACAGACAGGGCTCCAGCCACTATGGCTCTGCTGCCTGCATGTCTCCTCGTGCAAAGCACCACTTTGCTCCTCAGGTACTGCCATGCTGGGAGCACAGGCTGTGTCTGAGGGAGATGTTTGCAGAGCAAGACCATGCTCAAATGCTTGTCAAGCCTGTCCCCCTTCTATCAAACTGCCACAACTCACAGCAGTGCCCTGGCAAGGCTGGATTGAACGGAAAGCGAAGAAATGAAGCTCTTTGAGCAGCTGACTGTTCTTGCTTCTCCCAGTTGCCATCGCTGTCCCAAACTCCTTGACTGCCACAGATGTGGGCTGCAGGGCTGCTGCTCTGCTTGTTGGCTTGATAAGGACATCCCCCCACCTCATATTGGGGACCTTTCTCAAGTACAGCCCTGGGTTGAATAAAGTGTACTCCTTCAGTAAAGCCACCTCATTTTGGTTGGACTTTGATGACCCTTGTGGGTCCCTTCCAGCTCAGGATATTCTATGATCTCACGATTTTTTAGGTCTTTCTTTTGGTGACCAAGGACATATCAGTGGATAACTGTCATTGCATCAGTTGTAGGAATTCTGCAGAAAAACCCAGATCTAGCTTTGGCTGCTGGATTGAAGGAGTTTCTGACTAGTTTTTGTGAGATCTGAGTGCGAGAGAAATGAGCACAGATTTCCAGGGTGCTTTTGCATTGCAGAGAGGTTCCCCATAGAGCCCTCCCTTCAGCCCTTCCAACCCCCTCTCTATTTACTTATGTGTAACTTCTTTAGCTCTAATCTGCTACTTTGCTCTTGTGCAGCTGGAGCTAACACATAAATAAGGCAAACAAAACAGAGAGAGTCCTCTAATGCCTCTCTGTACTGCTGCTTCTCAGAGCCAAACTAGATTTTAGGAGCTTGTCTGTGCCCATTGCTGTTTTCTCACCTGAAACCATAATCTTCTCTTTGTGCTTTTGTGCTTTCCGTCACTTCCATAGCAACCAGTTGTGATGGCTCCAAGGATTATCGCTTCAGGAAGGAAATAAGCAGTGATGGAAGAAAAAAAGGACCTGTTTTTTTGCTCTGATCCTGCTTTTATGATGAGTGCAGATAAAATAGTGTTCTTAGCTGATCTCCAGACAGTCCAAAAGCTGAAAGGGTCACCACAAAGTTGGGTTTGTTTCCTCCTTTTCTCTGAGTCATTGTGTTCAGGACTTCTGGCTGAGCCAAAACACGTTCACCAAGAGCCTGCTCACCTTGCTTGGCTGACCTGTCCAGCTCAATCATTCCATGCAATCAAATTGACTTTCCTCAGAAAGGATCACTAGTCTGGCACTAATGCAGCACAAAATATTTGTGCAAATTCCTCAATAATAAAAACATTCTGGGGAAAGGACCTGGATAATACATGTGGTCACACAGTGAAGGCTGGGAAAACAAACAGAAAAGTTTCCCGAGATTTTGGCTGGGCCTAACTGGTAGAAGTACTTTAGGTAACAGTATTAACTTGGGAGAGAGACTTTTAGAGATCACAAGGAACATCTTATTTCTCTCCAGTGCCTCAGTCAGATCAAGCAACTCAAATACTGGAGTCAGAAGAAACAACATTGAGGATGCTGCAGGGAAAAAGGGGTAGGGTGAGCCCATCAGGCAAAATCTGCCAGGAGGGTATGGAGGAGTACAACTCCCTCAGAGTACTGCAGGACAATCAGGGGCAGCTGAAAACAGGGATGATGATGTCAGTAATCAGTCCTGGGGACAAACACTGAGGAGAGACCTTTCCCTGGAGGAGAAGGATGGGAAAGAGGGAACAGCAATGGAAAATTGTGAGTCAGCAGTGAGCTGTGTTACTCTCTGAGCTGGTAAGGGAAATGCTACCAGGATCCAGAGTCAAACAGGGACAAAGCCTCCTGTTTCTCAACTGCTGTCCTTTTGCTGTGCAGATGTGGCTCAGGGTCTGCCACACCTGGGTCTCACAGTCGTTTGTGCCCCTCTTTTCAATGCCAGGCATCAACACCCAGCAGACCAGCATGGAGGGTTCTTTGTGCTGCCCTTGTTGTCCTGAAAGGCCTCTGCAATTTGTGTTATTGTTTTCCCAGAAGTGATGGTGTGTTCTGCAGAAATTTGAGTTATTTAAGGTGCTCAACGTGGCACAGTGACGAACGAAATGGAAAACAAGCTCACTCCTCCAACAGGGTATGTTACTGCTAAGCTTGACTAATCACCCCCTGACAGCAGCAGGAATCTGCTGGGGAAGGAGCTCCAAGGTGGGAATGGCAGAGCCCAGATCCTCTCCTCATGAAGCCCTTGGGGAGTTGTGCTTTTCCTACTCTGGGGGGACCAAGCCAAGCTCTCCGAGCCTGCTGCCCACTCCCAAAGAAGCCAGCTCCTGCGCAAGCCTGTGTATCTCATCCCGTTAATAAATGCTTTCTGAAGGGCACAAAACATCCACATGCCAGATCTGTGTTCTGGTTCAGGGCTATGGAGGAGCCTTGGTTTCTTTGATCTTTTCTTGGGTAGAGGTGGTTTGTTGTAAGGATTTCCTTCTCGTGCTATCCCTGGCAATGGTATGCCCAGGGAGGGCAGCAAAGCTATCTCCCTCTCCATCAGCAGCCTGTTTTCCTGGGGAAAGGCCTCCTCTGCCTGGTGTGGAGCACCTGTACCCTGCTGTGTTCCCTCAGAGCCCTGAAGGGCTTGGGGATGTGCTGGCACCTGGCTCTGGGCTACCCAGAAAGCTCCATCTCACTGTTCTCCTGTGCCCACCCATGAGCCAAGTCAGTGGGGAGGAGTCACAGGTACACTGCTCTACCACAGCCATGTGCTGGGTGCCCAAAGCAAAGTGGCTGAAACAAAAAGATTGTTTTGGTGGGGAGTGACAGGAGTGGAGTGAGGTGGGTTGATGCCTGCAGCACCACCCACAATTTCATTGTGGCTGCTGGGATTGGCAGGAAAGTTCCAGCCCTGGTGTGTTCAGCACAGGTCATGAGGTGCCACCATCCCAGTGGGTGTCTGTGGGTTTGGGGCAGAGCTGCTAAGTTGGGTCCAGCCACACGAGTGGCTCCAGACAGTCGGTGTCACACCTTCCCCATCTCCCAAAGTGCTGCCACACCAAGCTGACAGCACCAGGCTGGGAAAGGTGAGGTGAAGGTTTGTGCAGGTGACCTTGAAAAGCTGGAGAGAAAGCCATTTGCATGTGTACTTTAGGAAATCTCTCCAAGGAGCCTAACGAAAGCTCTAATCACAAACCACCTTCAAGCCTGCAGTAATGACAAGGGGGAGCTCAGAACCACGAGCAGGGTAATGCACTGAACTAATACATATTCACCACCTCTCACGTGGAGCTTGCATCAATCAGATCTGCTTCATTCTTCACAGTCTGATCCAAGACAGGTCATGCATAATCTTTTTTTCTTTTTGTTCAAGTCTGTGGTTCCAGTTCTGTGTACCAGGCTGTGCTGCAAAGATTGTTTAGCTGATGACTTTGGTGTGGTGTGTTAGAAAGGATTAGTTTCCTTGTAGGCTTGTGTACAGGTACACAGAAAATGAATTTTTTTCTTGTTGAAAACTTCTGGGGCAAAACTAGGCTAGGATATATTTAGCAGAAAGCCCCAAAGGGACATTTTTCAGGATGTTACTCTTATACCTCTTCACATCAGGGACATGACTGTCCTCTATGTGGAAGTCTTTTCCGCCACTTTGACAATGTAAAATGTCCTCCAGGGAACAAGCAACATTTTGTTTCCTTTTTGCTAAACTTTTTTTTCCAGGGTGAAAAGACAAGGTGAGAAAATAACATTAAAAAAAAATACAATAAAAATTTACTAGAATTTGTAGGGCGGACAGCATGCAAACCCAAGACTGCAGGGTCACATAAAAGTGAGGCTGGAATGGAGATAGTTAGGTCACATGGTTCCATAAAGCAGGACCAGATGGACAGAAACCTGCTTTATTGCAGGTCTGAAACAGTCTAAATCTGTGCTGAGAACTCCCCCAAGCCCTCCCTCCCCATAAAATCTTGCCTTTTCCATTCACCTTTCTCTGTTCCTTTGGCTACATGATGGCAGAGACCTACAGAGCACAGGTGGAGGAACACAGAAACCTTGTGGTGCATGCAGACAAAAGGAACAAAAGAAAGCACACATAAAAGGCTGGTGATGTATGAAGCCAATAACTAAAGCCTTTCACACAAGCTTCTTCCTTAATTACTGTATTTAGTGCCACTGGCGTAATCAAGAACGCAGAGCTGTGACAGAGCCGGTGGTGTAACCTCATCCCCTCTGCTCCCTGCCTTCCCTGAAGCTTTTCCAAGAGCATCCTTCCTTCCTTCCTTCTCTGACCCTGCAGCCTAGAAAATAAGTCAAGGGTGGGTACTGAGCTGTACCAGGATGCTCTGTGTGCTGAAATGACTGCTGTCAATATACCACATTATATCAAATACCTAGAAGTCACAAAAAAATCCCTCAAATCTAAAACTGAGCTGGCAACATCAACTCTGGCTAGATTTCTGTATTGCAATTCCTGGGGAAGCAGATTTCACTTAAAAGGTGCCCTCCTGTTCTCCTTTCTGCTGTACATGCAGCTCCCTCCATTCAGCTGTCATCATCTCTGCTGGCCTCTCTTTGCTCTAAGATAACTTTAAAAAATGACCTGGTTTACAAAACAAACAAAAAAAAATCTGAATTTTGGGGTTTTTTTTTGTTTTGTTGGTGGGTTTTTTTGGTTTTTTGGTTGGTTTTTTTTTTGTTGTTGTTGTTGTTTTGGTGAGAGTTTTAGTAAGCTAAATGCAGAGCTTTTTTTCCTCCATGCTCACTAAAAGCATTGGGCTGGTGCCCCAGAGGATCTGGGGAGTTACCTTTGGAAACAGGAGTGGTGGTGAACTGCTGTCAAAGAGAGGGCATGGACTGAGCAGGAGGGATCAGAGTGTGAATTCCCATTCTGTTGCTCAGTAAAGTTAAACCTCTACACATCAGAGACATGGCTGTTCTCTACATGGAGGCCTTTTCCACCACCTTGAGAATCTAAAACACCCAGTGAACAAGCAACATTCTCATTCCCTTTAAACTGAGTGCCTTGGCTGCAGGATGAGGGATCTCATCCTGCAAAACCAGGATCAGATAGCAGCTCTTGTTATGACATGAAATACTTGGGCTGTGGAATAACTCCAAGTTCATGTTATTTGGGAAACCCCATTATTATTATTATTATTGTTATTATTATTATTATTATTATTATTATTATTATTATTATTATTATTATTATTACACTCCTTTTAAATTTCCTGATTTCCTCATGACTCCTTTTCCAGCCTGAACTTTGCATCCTTTTCTCTCTTTCCCATCACTTAGTTGTAACTAATGAAAAGGAGAGGAGGGAAATGTTAATTTTAATACAGCATCAAAATGCCTTACCAATGGTTGTTACTTTCCACTGCCACTCAAATTTAACAGTCTCACTCTCAAATATCATTGTAGATGCACCACGTTCATGCCAGACTTAAGGGATTTGTTCAGAATGAAAATGAAGTGGGGAAATCTGCATCTGTGCAGGTATTGACTCCATTCTGCCCCTTCCAAAGTTCACAGGCACCCTACCACCCATCCCAGGTGAAGCTGGAGCACTCCTGGGAGAGGAGTGTGAGATGATAAACACCAGGGAGACCAGGACTGGCAGGGCCATCAAAAATAGGATAACAGGAATTAGCTGAATAAGTAAGACATAAATGTCCTCTTCCTACAGGTCTGTTCCTCATCACTGCTCTGCAGAGAGTCAGTAACTAAATCAGGCAGAAGAACCTTCAGGAGGAATATGACGGGAAGAGAAATCCTGACAGCAAGGTCTGTGAGGCTCCCAAATGTCCCTCAAGGGAAGCAGTGGAGGTTTGAGTCATTTGGACAATAGAGTGGACCAAGTGCTGGAAAATGGACAGGAGGGAATCAATCTGCATTAGCAGAGGGACGTCTCAGATGATCTCAGAAGTTGTTTCCACCCATAAATCTGGGATTCTGTGACAAGACCTGAGCCAGAAGAGAGCTGGGGCAGCATCACAAATGGAAACACCCATATCCACGTACATGGGAGCTTTGGGTGACCACATTGAGCTATGTGTTACATGAATGACAACTCATATTCTGGTGTGGAAACTGCTTTCCACCCCCCATGGATTTGGGATCTGACTTGTGGATGTATCTCATCACCCCAGCCCATGTGCTATTTGGAGGGTGAGGGAAGAAACCTGGGACATCTCTATCACTTAGTTGTTCTTCAGAGCTAAAATACTTCATCTATGCTCAGTGGCTTCCGGGGCCTTCCAGATTCCCTTTTTTCTTCTTCCAATGTTTGACTTATGGGGACCTCCATCTGGGAGTTTTTGTGGGAAGGAAGGGCCGACAAGTCTTTTGATCTTAATCCAGGATCAATAAAATGTAGGCCTTTCTCCTAGCTCCACAAATTAAAAAAATCACAGTACAGAAGTAAAGAAACAAGCAACAAAGATTAAATGGTTAAAAAAACTTGGATCATTTTGGTTTATAATAATGCACACAATCCACCTGCTAGATTTT
Source organism: Chlorospingus semifuscus (assembly GCA_035048045.1). NCBI lineage: Eukaryota > Metazoa > Chordata > Aves > Passeriformes > Passerellidae > Chlorospingus > Chlorospingus semifuscus. The sequence continues at coordinate 110,682,643 of JAWWMS010000001.1, read as the reverse complement.
AATACTCTTAGTATCAACTTCATCCCTTCAAGGATTCCAATTCCCAAAGAAACCTTTCTCTTCTCACATGAGTAAAATATCAGCATGAGAAAACAGAGACCTGTTTCCCAGGATGTGGGAGTCTAAGCATGAGACATTTTCTTCCTTATTGCCTGAAAAATGAAGCTCTCATTCATACCAGTGCATGTTCATGCCTGCACATCACTTCTGGTGGCTCAGCCAAAAGTCAGGGTTCAAACCCACCAACAACTTCTCTAAGCTCCCATTCCCACCTCTCCAAGGAAAAGGGATGGAGCTCCCCACTTGAAGCCCTTGTGTGTTCTTTGTCACCACAATTCAGCACCACTCCTACCCTCCATCCATCCAAGAGCATCAGGAACCCCTGGGTACCAACAGCTGCCCATCACACTCCAGCAAAGGGCATCCATCCATCCTGCCTGTGGTTCTCCCTCACATCATTCACCCCAGGAAAAGTCTCCTCTTTGTTAGGGAGTCTTGCAAAGCTTTATTAGCCCCTCATTACCTGGCAGGACTGACAATAAGCAATAATCAACGAGTCATTTAGGCAAAGAAAGAGCCCCTGAGAGTGCCATTATTAATTCTGGGAATATAATTTTGTGTGATATTGAAAAGTGGCACTGATTCAGGCTCTGAACACAGAACAGGGAGTTCAAAGCACTCCATGGACAAAGGCATGGATGTACATGTGCATTCCCACTCCTGGTGATGCCTATCAGCCAGGGTAAAGGAGGTGAGTTAGTCTGTGCTGCTCTGGCTGGACTGGGCACTTCTACAGACACAGTCCCAACTGATCCCTCACCTTGCCCTGCCAGCCAGTTCTGAGCAGCATCCTACAGTGTCAGCTCTCCTATTCCCCTGCCACAGCCCCCTGCTGCCACCAGGACACAAACTCCCCTTTGCTTGAGCATTAAAAACTCAGCCCTTCCCTTCACTGCACCTGAGGGAACAGCAAAACTTCCTGCAAGTGCTTAAAAAACAGTCCAGGAGCTCTTTGGAATTGTACCTCTAACCTGCCAGGGTTAGCTCACTCCAAAATTCCCCCTCTCTGCAATTTTAAGAGCTCCAATCCTTTCAGAGGGCCATCCCTTCTAGACCAGGCATCTGCCTGGCCCCAGGGTGAGATGTAGGAAAATGAGTTTGGGGAGCTCTCCCTGGCTCCTGCTCCAGCACAGCCCATGCTGCTGGCACATGAGGATGTCAGGAGGAACACAGCTCATCTCTGCAAAGAGAGACAAGGCTCCTCTTTGGCACTGGAGCCAAGTCCTATTTCAATGATGAAACTGGGCTTGAGCAGGCAAGGGAGTGACTGGGACAGTCTGGACATGCAAGGTGTTCTGCAGAGAGCAATTAGGAGCCTCTGTGATTTCCTCATCAGCTCTGGTAATGGCTGGTGTGACAGGGGAAAAAACTGGTAACACTGGAAGCTTTTATCCTTTTAGCTCTTCCAGCAACCAACATGCACCTGAAAGTATGATCTCAGAGATCACAAACTCAGGTGAGAGAGAGCTCAGTTCACAGGCAAGGCTTGGTGGTGGCTCATCAGCCTTGCTGCAATCAGCTCCAAAGCAGCCTAAACCCTGGATAAACTTGCTGGATACCAGGAAAAACCCAAATACCAACACACAGCAGGAAAAAAAAACCCAACCTGTGGTCTGCCTGTGTGGCTGTGACATGCAGAGCAAGCATCCATGGCAGCTGGAATCCAGCAGGCAGCTAAACCAGTGGGAGAGGTGCTGCTGGGGTGCCTGGGTCTTGCTCTGCTGTGTGGAGAACTGAGGAGCAAGGGCACATCCTGCCCTGAGGAACTGGTTAATCCTGCTGGCTCGAGGGCTGAGTGCAGCCAGTGACTTGATTGCATTTACAGTGTTAAGCCAGTTATTGGATCCAATTAGTAGGGTCCTGCATGGACAGAAGTGGATCCACTTGGAGACCAGGAGCATGGTTATGGGCTTGTGAAACAGAATCTGTGGTGAAGAACAACCAGGCATTGCTGCACCCCTGTGTCTGCCACCTGGAGCTGGGAGAAAGTGGATTTTGCAGTGTGTGACTAACCCCAAAATGTGCCAAGATGGGCCTCTGTGCAGCAACATGACTCACTTCCTTCTGAGGACAAACAATTTCCCCCCATTCCCACAGGTCCAGCAGCATGAACAAACTTGTAGCCCAGTTGCACCAACCCCTCCATCACAGGACTCCCCTCCTGGTGCCTGGGAATCCCAGCATCTCCCACCTCTTGTGGTAGGTGGCTGGGGATAGAAGAGACACCAGCACTGAATGCAACAAAGCTGCCCAGAGAGCCTCTTTGCACGAACAAGAGGCACAAGGGGAGAACCAGGATTCCTGTTTCCCTCCTGCCACTCTGATATTCATTTTCCCAGGAGCACACAGCATCTCCCTCCTTTTTTCTGGAGATCACAGCTCCCACCACACACTGGACTGCTGAATGGGATCTCCTTCCCAGCAGCAGTCAGTGTGCAAGGTGGGCTGAGTGGCCTGAGGTCATTTGTCCTGTCAGACCTCCTGTTCCTCTCCCCTCCTGTGTGAACACAACCTCCAGAGCCACATCCTCTGGATGCCTGCGACTCATCATGTCTGACTTTGGAGATTTGCAACAGAGATCTGAGTAATTAAGAACCAAAGCTACATTTCTGTGTCAAAGTCATTATGAAGACATCCTTGTAGCCTTTTAAAACCTCAACTAATCCATAGGGAAGGCTTTCCTCCCTCTGGGACTAAGAGACACTCTTTCACTCCCAAAATTCAAAGTGCACAAAGAGTTTTTAACCTCCCTAGCGCAGAATTAAGACAAATACCCCAGTTTTTCTCAGATATACCAGGGAAGGGAAAGCAGCAATGATCATATAAATAACTGCCTGATCTGTGCAGCATTGCAGTCAATTTGGTGGCTCTGTGTCCTCGTTCTTGTTGTGCTCACTTTTCATGAGCAGAGAGCAGAAATGTTCATGGAAAATGGATTTCAGAGGCGTGCGCTCAACTGTTCCTGGAAATCTAATTTTACATGTTCAATAAAATCATCTGCTACCAAACAAGAGTTGAACAGGAAAAACCCATGAAGACACTTAGCTGACCACTGCACAATTACCTTCGCTGGGTCCAAAGAGCAGAAAGTGTGAATGTATCCAAATGTACGAGTAATAATGTTAGGCAACCAGGAAAAAGCAGCTAAAATCAAATGATTAATGACTCTTTTTTTTTTCTTTTTTTTTTTTAATATGGTATGAACAGGAAGGTTTAAAGCTCAGTTTTTGCAAGATGTTTCTTGCAGGAGCAGGTCTGTTTGGAAATCCAGGAGATGCCTGGAGATAATGGATGTGAGAAACCCATCTACCTATCAAGTGTGTAGACAAGCTCACCAAATGATAACATCTTGTTACCTTACCAGGAAATGGGGAAGAAATGATCAGCAAGATTAGGGAAAAAAAACAGGCACTTAGCTAGAATTTCTGAAATCCCTTCCAGCTCTTGACTAAGATATTTTTCTTGTCACAGAATAAAACAAGGACTGTTAAAAAAACACAGTTTCCCGGGGTAGCGGAAAGAGATGTAAGACAGAAGAGCTAAAAAAGCACCCCGGCATGGTACAGGAAAAGCTCCATCAAAAATAATGAATCTAAATTCACTGCCTCAGTGGCTGAAGAAACAAAGGATGAGATTGTCTGGCTCTGGACGTTGGAGCCTTAATGTGCTGCTAATAATGTTTATATCATAAAGCAGCGTCGCTGCATTAGCTTTGATTTAGCAATGCCAGTTTACATCAGCTGAGGAAGCAATCTGTAAATTCAGCCCCACAAATGTAAATACAGTGTAGGAAGAAAGGCTTGATCATCCCTGGACGACATAAGAAGGGGGCTGCTGGGCTGACCTGGGCACTCTCCAGTGCCCGCCCTGCTGTCACAGCTTTGTCACCTGTCAGAGGCGCAAAAGGGACATGTGGTCTGTGTGGCTCAGCCTCTGGCTGTGCAGACCCATCCATCCAGTCCTGGCAGTTCTGCTTGACTTCACTCCAGCTGTGCCCCACTGCAGCTGCACAGGGGACAAGCCTCAGAAACTCTTCAAAACTCCAAGTGCCAGTAGGAGACATTTTTGGATAAAACTATAAAAGTGATATTAAAAGATTGCTGGGACCAGACGGTTTCACTCAAGAGCTCTGAGGGAACTCAGACTTGAAATTGCTGACCTATTCAGTACAATACCACAGCAGCTGTTGAAATGGCGAGGCACCACAGGAATGGAAGGTGGCAAATGTTACATTCATTCTTATAAAGGGCCTTTAGAGGTCATCCAGAAACCTGTGGGCTGGGAAGCCCAGCAAGGCAGATTGACAGAAAGCATAACAAAAAGCAGGATAGCTGAAAGTGTGATAGAATGGGAAAGAGCAAAGTTTTTTGAATTAGAGCTCAGGCATTGCAAATCCATTCATGTCAAGACCTGGGCAATTTGACATATTTGTAAAAAATCCAGCTGCAACAAGGTGGAGAGTAATCTCAGAAAACTGAATGGCAGGTTGATGAAATCGCCTATGAAATTCACCAGCAGCAAATAAAAAGTGAGGACTGGGAGAAATACCAACCCAAGCCATACTAAGACCGTCAGGGGCATTAAATTAACATCAGGCAGGAAGGAAACCTCAGTCAGAGAGTTTGCTGAAAATTCCAGCTTACTCCTCAATAGGGGAAGAACCTTAGGAATGACTACAGAATTAAAAGAGAATGAGAATGTTTCCTTCTAGAAACGCTGCCTTAAACACAGGGTGTCCACCAAGGAGGATATAGAACAATCCATGAAGACACAGAAGAGATGACAACTACAGCAGTGTCCTTCTTCTTGGCCACCTCAGCTGAGAAGGGATGTGAGAGAGATCCTGGCAACTCAACATGGAAATGTGATCAGGAGACCATTATTTGTGCCTGTTGTCACAAGGGAAAGGCAGCACAACCCAATCTATTGGGATGGAGGTCTAAGACGAAGAAAAGGAAGTACTTCTTTCACACAGTGCAAAATTGAATTATGGCACTTGTCACAGGATGCTGTGAAGACCAGAATTATAAAAGAATTCCAAAAGGAGTTAGCCAAATTCTTGGAGACTTGACCCATCTGCAGCTGTTAAACACAATGACCCAAATGCCAGTCAAAAATTCCCTTAACCACAGTCTGCTCTCTACTGAGCTGGTAATATCACAGAGGAATTGTGCTATGCTTGCCCTGTCCTTATACCCTTTACCTCACAGTCTGCTGCTGGAATGGGCTGCCCAAATAGCTGGACCTTTGCTCAGAGCCACTATCACTGCATAAGACATATTACACATGGCATAAGATGTTTATTAAGAAATTGGTATTTATTGCAGGTGTTGGCCAAATTTGTTCACCTCACATGAAAGTTTTGTCTCTGGCAGGTGCTAATATCTGATAGCTTGGGAGAAAGGCATTTCTGTCCTAAAAATCTATCATGCCCCTGGCAGTCTGTAGCAAAGACCAGTTCCTTCCTGATCTCCCACAGCTGCTCTGCTAAATCCATAAACTATGACAGTGGATTACCTTTATCATTGATTTAACTGTCACCACTAAAAGTAGTTAGCAGTCATGAAATAAGCCAGCAAGCGCATTTGAAGCAATGCCCTCCCGAGGCACATATATTTCCTTTTATCAGTTTTAAATTAATTCTCCTTCATTGCGTGACGTGTGCCTTATTCTCACTTTGCAGGATGAGTAAAAAGGAAGCACCCATCACTTTCCATCTCCTGCTCCATCATTTCGTTCGCTCAACTGCTCTCCCTTCTGCTGCTTCCCCCTTCCAGCTGACACAGGCCAGCATTACACAGCCATGGCTTTTGCCAAGAGGGATTCCTTTCCTTGCTGAGGTGTGGCTGCTGTGCTGGGCACAGTGAAGGAGAAGGTGGTGGGGATGAGTTATGGGTCACCTGCAGGAGGAGAGGGGCAGGTGAGAATCCCTCGCTGCCGTGGCTGGACCTTGGCACCAGAGTGCTTGGCTGGCTGGCTGTGCTCAGCCTGCTCAGTGCAAAAACAGCCTGTGTTTTTCACTGCTACCAGTCTGGCATCTCCTGCCAGCTCTAGGCATTTCCTTTCTGAAGAAAAAAACAACCAAGGTTTGATCATTCACTTCTGGGGTTGTGCTAAACTTGCCAGCATCTGTTCCATCTGAGCGGCGGGGGAAAAACACCAGTCCTGGACTGGGAGAGAAAGGGAAGGTACCAAGTTGTAATGTGAGAAATGAAAGCAAGAAAAACAGCATCTTGAGAGATGTTAAAGACAAAAACAAATGCTGTGAACAGGAGCAGAGACAGATTTCAGAGGAAAGGAAGGAAGACAGTGACTAAAGCACCAAGAGTGAAAACAGTGTACACATGGAAACTGAATCCAGACTCCCATGGTTTCTTTGTACTTGTTTTTCCTACCATTTCACAGAAATCATGATGCTGGCGGGATCCCTTTATACCCAAGGGTCAGTGATGTCAATGAAAGTTGGTGGAGCTGCACTGATTTGTATCCATTAAGAAGTGACTTTCTCAAATTTCTCAGAATTACTGGAGTTTAAAATAATGCCCTGAGAACTCAGATGAAAACAACAGTTAGGATTATCCTTACGTCAGGTTATACTAAAACCTAATTAAAGATTATGTAGAATGTATACATTATTTTTTAAGAGTTGCAAAATTCCTAACTTTGGATGGTCATGTTGAAAACACAACCCTGGAAAAACCTGTATGTGACACTTTTCTATCAGTTCAGGAGTCACAGCAAATGCATAAAGAGCTCTACAAATTCCAGCTCAGCAAACAACTACTTTAGAAAGGAAAATAAGTAAATATTATCACTGTTTCCCCACAAGCTTCTGTTTAACTTCTTGGATTTACCTTTCCATCACTCTCCCTTTCCTTCAAAATGTGATAGGTAGAGTTTAAAATAAAAACGCCAGGGCAGAGAAAAAGAGAAAAAAAAATTGATCCTTAATTTCTTTTAAAAAAATAACATTGGTTGTTGGTTTTTTTTGTTTTTTCTCTGAGTGTTTGTCAGGTCAAACTAAAGCTTGTCAATATTTAGGGGCCTCTTTGCAGACAAAATCATTCCTTGCTCTCATTGTGACTGCACGAGCTGAATACAAAGCCCTTTCAGTATTTTTTTAACAGTCAAGTTATATTTTACATGACACAATCCACTCTCCCCTGTGACTCCCTCCCTCCCTTTGCTCTCCCTCAGGAGCTGCCCTAATCTGGCTGGGGCTGTCCCAGCTGAAGGTGACACTGAGGGAGGGAGGGAGTGTCCATCTGGTGACACCACCACTGCCCAGACCTCTGGTCCTGCTGCATTTTATAACCCGATTACCCCAGACTTGGTGAATTCAGACAGATTGCCTACCAGCAAAACGCTCACTATCCCATTATCAGATTTGTGGGCCCACCACCCCTCTTCATTTAGGATGTAATAGAAAGTGTCAGTAATGTCCTATGGACTTTGGCTCGAAAATGAGTCTTGACTATGCAAATCATAAGTGCACTGCGTGAAGATACTGCACAGAATCACAACAATTTTAAAACATTTTTTATTTAAATATTAAATAAAACACATCAACTAATCATTTTAGTGTACACCTCTCATTTTAACATAAGAAATAAAATGATTGTTCAGTCATGATAAAAAATAAACTATACATCTCAATTAAACCAATCACGTAGTGTCTTTAAATAACCTATTGCATTGCAGTCTGCAGAACAGCACTGTCAAGATATCTACAAAAAAAACCCCCAGACTTTTAAAATGACCTCTTCTGCTCCAGCAATAATTCCAAAGAGGTTCTACAGCAATTGGAAAAGAAAAAAAAATACTATGAAAGTAAAGTGCTTGTCATTGCTCAGGACAGGAAACAAAAGAATCTGTGGCCTTTAGATCCATGGCATTAAACAAAACACAAATTGAGGAGGAAGTTCTGTGGTTTAAGTACATGTGCTACCCCTTACAAAACTGAAGGCCAAGTTGCTGCTTTGTGACAAGCTGGCTTCTTCTTGCCCTCCTCTCCAGCCATCTCCATGCAATCTCTTTTTTGGGTTGGGTTTTTTGGGGGGTTGTTTGTTTGTTTTCTTTTAAACCCACACTACAAATGAGCATGAGACTTTGGTGTTTTCTCTGCTGCAAGGCACCACTCATTAACAGGAGTTCAACTCGAGCAATTTTCTGTCACTTTGAAGCTTCCAGACCATGGAGCAGCAGTGGCAAGCTGGAGATGCACCAATACAGACACACAGATACAACATACAGATAAAGAGGTTGTTTATGGAGAGCCACAGACACAGCCACATGACATCTTCAACTCTTCCTACTCCCACCAATTAACCTGGTCAATCTTTGGCTTTTTTATTTTTTCCTTAAA